>JAGFJS020000035.1:0-206802 GCA_017580825.2 Aureobasidium zeae
TAGTAGGAACACGATCTTTCTCCTTTTCCGCTTCCTCCTCTACGAGCTCTATCCTACCTTCTTGCCTAAACTTGCCGAGCTAGTACACCATTATGTGTTAGATAAGTGTGTTAAGAAATTAAGGGTCATTCCGGTCTCTGTATATGTGATCTTGCTTGTACTAGTCTAGCGGATCGGTTTCCATCGTGTAGTGCTAGAAAAGGCTATTAACTCGCGTTTCGCCTATAGCTGCATCTCCGTTAAGAAGATTAGACTATATCTTAAACCTTGCGTCTAGAAAAGTAGCGTTATTCTTCTATTTAAAGTTCTTCTTCGCTATAGGGTTACTAGGAGGACGGAGGACCGTGTTGTTTAAAATCTTTTAATAGATGGCCTTTCTTAAGAGGTCCTTCTAAGTAGGGGAGAGGTTAAGATACGTAGCGATAAAACCCTCGCTAATGTACTTAGGGTTATAGTCGAATAAGAAATCTACTGCTTCTAGAGTCTATGTCGAGGTTTTGGTCTTATTAAATGTAGGGTATTTTCTAGCGATGTTCGAAGCTATAGCTTTCTATGTTTGTATGTTAGTCTTAAACAACAGATGTAAGAAAGTGTAAGGAAAGATGGTAGGATTTATGTTATTAAGGAAGAGAAAGAAACAAAGAAACCATTAGGGGACTAACTAGATTTCTAGATGCGGACATAGATGTAAAAAGAATAAAGGGAATAATACTTACGCGCGCCTTCGAAGCCAAGGCGTGACTAGACAAAGGCAGAGCAATCTTTATTAACGGTCGACAACAGACTAGCGCGAGGGCGATAGTACTTGTTAGGAATAGACTAGCGTAGGCGCGACAGGGGCAACACTCGTTAGTGACAGTAACTTCGAACAGGCATAGGAGCGGCGGCACCGGTAAATGTTAGTGACGGCAAGGATCAGACAGGCGTAGGAGCAGTAGCGCTCGTCGATGTCGGTAATAGTATATGTTAGACAGGTGTAGATACGACAGTAGTAGTAGGAAAAGGTAAGCGACACGAAGAGGTCGGGTAGTAAAAAGGGCGAGCAGCGCGTAGAGGTTAAAGGTACTAAGCTCTTAAGTAAAGGATTAGTAAACTTAATGTGATAAGGACAAATAGTGACACTGTCTATGTTTGTGTTATTAGTCTTATCGTATAAGATGGTTATAAAGAGGGTAAGCTCTTAACAACATAGGATATTGTAACAAAGGGCAGAACTTACCGTGATGCCGTAGCGACAGAACCTTAGTAGTGTGTTGCAGTGTAAAGGGACAGAGTAGTAGACACGGAGGAAGGATAACCTATTAAGGAAGAGGAGGGAAGATGGTAGTGTAGGAGGTAGGAAAAGTGTCTTATAGACAGATGATATAGGCAGCGTATAGAGCAGGAGGGGAGCAAACGAGGCTAAAGAGTGACGACATAACAAACGACAAGGTTAGGGGTATTAAGATAAAGTATGAAGTAAGGTAGATAAGGTATAGTAAGGCTAAAAGGTAGGTGTAGTAGGAATGTTAGATCTGGCAGACTTTCTAGCAGACTTTCTGGCAGATTGACTAGTAGGTTGCCTAGTAGGCTATCTAGCATGTGTTGGCTTAAACGAGTGATGTCTCGAGTAAAGGACAACCTCGAGAGAAGACAGTGGGCTAAGTAGGCAATTAGATAGTTAACATAGAGTTATAAAAAGGTTAAAGGTACTAAGTGAATTATCATTCGAATAAGTATAGCATGTAACAATAGCCCTTACTATAGATTCTCTATAGCTAGATATCTCTTATAGTGACTCTGTAAATTATGGTAGAATGTCTTAAGGAAGATTTGGCTGTTAACTAACTATATAACAACCTAAGGTTTACTATAAGAAATAATTATGTAAGTTTCTACTCTGCAACTTTACAACGTACTAATGTAGTGACTTAAGATAGAAGGGTATTAGTACTATAGACACCACAAGCATATATCTAGCAGTAAATCCTTCATAGTGAGATTACTGCAGTTATAGTTAAAGTGATGTCGAAACTGTTAGGGTGGCTAATACAACGTAAAGTGGGGCTCTCTAAACCTATTACGCTTGCTAACTTACTCTTTACTATAACAACCTCCCTTTATGTTTCTATACTAATAATACCCTTACGAGTCTAATAATCGCGTAAGTCTAATATTATTTGTTCTTATCTACCGAAGCCTAATAGACGCATTAAGGATGATACGACATAGCGCTTCTCGGACCTAGACTAAGACAATAAGACGCGTTCGCGACAGATCGATTGCGCAAACTATTAAACAAGCACTACAACTAGACGGCTAGGAATACACCGACTTCTACGCCTTCGTCGTAACTACTTTTAAGACCTCCCGATTCGCTAGAAAGAGCTTCTTAACTATTGAAAGAAAGGATCATATTAGGGTAGAGATTTTTAGCGCCGTGCTTAAGTAGTGCAATAATTAAGGCCGATTTACTAAGACTATAGGGTTAATACAGACAGAAGCCGGACGAGAGGCATTTTAGAAACTAGTCTATCGAATTAATGCCAACATTAAGAGACGCAATGCCCGCGAGATTAACATAACACCAAACAATAGCAGTGTGGATAACCTGTGTCGAGTTACTGCAACTCCGAGTTTTAGCAGTAGCGATGATCATAAAAGAGATAGAGTCTTCTATAAGCTAGACGTTATCTATAAGGATGTGCATAAAAGAGACGGAGTTGTCTATAAACTAGAGGGTTTCGGCAAGGATACATAATGGCAGGTACATAGGGAGGAAGCTATCTAGGTCACTTTCGCAACAGGCAAGTACAAAGCTATCTGCTTAGCGGGAGAGATCACGGAGGAAGGACCGACTATACTAGCATCTCTCTACGCCCTAAGGGAGTTACTCCTCTCGCAGCTAGAGCACCGGCTAGCGTAAGAATATGGATTCAATCGTAAGCTTAAGCACCTTAAGCTAGACTAGGAAGAAGATAAACCTGCGATGATCGAGAGTTAGGCAGATTAGGAGAGGCTAATCTTAATCCGGCGTCGACAAGGAAAGCTGTTAAAGTTTCTAGTAGTTAGTTTCTTACGCGATGTGCATCCGATAGCGATATAAGAGCTAATTAGCAAGGCATAGGTTGAAAACCGGCGACAATTAGGCAACAATAGATGACCCTGCCTAAGAGCCCTCTAGTTTTGGGGCTGCAGTATGCCAGACCATCTGCTAGACTGTCTGCTAGACTACTAGGACAATTCTGCTAAGGACTCTACCTAAGAGCCCTCTAGTTTTGGGGCTGTAATATACTAGACCATCTACCAGACTGTCTACTAGACTGCTAGGGAAATTCTGCTAAGGACTCTGCCTAAGAGCCCTCTAGTTTTAGGGCTGCAATATGCCAGACCATCTACTAGACTGTCTACTAGACTGTCTGCTAGACTGCTAGGACAATTCTGCCGAGGACTCTGCCTAAGAGCCCTCTAGTTTTAGGGCTGCAGTATACTAGACCATCTGCTAGACTGTCTACTAGACTGCTAGGACGATTCTGCTAAGGACTCTGCCTAAGAGCCCTCCAGTTTTAGGGCTGCAATATGCCAGACCATCTGCTAGACTGTCTGCTAGACTGCTAGGACGATTCTGCTAAGGACTCTGCCTAAGAGCCCTCTAGTTTTAGGGCTGCAATATGCTAGACCATCTGCTAGACTGTCTGCTAGACTGCTAGGACAATTCTGCTAAGGACTCGCTTAAGAGCCCTCTAGTTTTAGGGCTGCAATATGCCAGACCATCTGCCAGACTGTCTGCTAGACTACTAGGACAATTCTGCTAAGGACTCGCTTAAGAGCCCTCTAGTTTCGAGGCCACAATATGTTAGACCGTCTGCTAGACTTCCTACTAGACCGTCTGCTAGAATGCCGTTAGAACCCCGCGTACACGTGATCCTAGCGAACAGACCCCTAAATGAAAATACCTTAGGCAACCATAGAGCGCGTTCTATGAACGGACTACCGCGCAAACGCCCTCGACAAACTACAAAACGCGTCTAGGTTCTTCTTTCTTCCTTTATACACTTCCCTCCTTTATACACATCCCTCCTTTATATACATCCCTCCTTTATACATATCCCTCCTTTATATACTTTCTTCATTTATACACATATATTAATACACGCGTTAGTTTCTACGTCCTAACTATTCTGCCCTCTCTTCTCTTCCTTTCTTCGAGCTACGACGCGTCCTTTGTTTGTTATCTATCGTCCTAATGCCTCGTATAAGACCTTTACACGCGTTAGTATCCTCCTATAGTGTATATTAACAGCGTATAATGGTTGGAAGGGACCTGCTAACATTAGACGAGGGTCTAGTGACATAGGCTATAAACCTGCCCTAAATGATGCTTCCTTCGGGGATGACAATGGCAGTTTAAGTCCTATACACCTAAGCCAAGGTCGACAGCAAGAGCCGCAGGCCAATAGAGATGAGAATGCTAAAGACCTCTTACTCTATAGTAGAAGACATGACCTCGGGTGGATCGTTATAGGTCGCCTACTACTCCCTCTAGACATATAACGTGTCTTTAACTATACTAAGCAAGTTGTTAATTCCATTACATTAGCTGGCGTTAAGGTAACTATAATTAATGGAACCTCAACTTAGGAGTTGTCCTATTCTAGGCTATGTCCTGCTATTACGAATTTAGTCTAGACGGATTAAATAGTAAGGAAGGCATAGGATAAGTGTTAGTTAGCACACCGGCATTTAAATTAGCATACACGCGTAACACATAGGCCTAGTGGCGCTATAGTATTTAAGGCGAGTTAGAGGATTCTATCTCTTAGATTGACACTGCTAATAGAGGCGTAGCTACGCGAGGCAATGCGGTCATTAAGAGACAACATAACTAGCTTAACTCGAAAAGAAATGAACAGATATGTTAATATACATTGCGCTAATAAGCGCTCGTTAAACGACGTTGTGTTCCTTAAGCAATAGACTCGAAAGGATGGAATCGGTAGCGCTTACCTTTTTAAAAATGGAGATAGGGTATGTCCATTAATCTATGCAATATGCTGTTTACACTAACATCGCTATTAGTTAAAAAGATTCTTAGGCCATATGTTTGTAGACATGATGGCTAAGGTCTATTATAGGAGACGGGGTCTTACAGGGCAATCTGTTACCTAGGATCACTAGACAGAGGTAACGCTACACATAGTGTTTGCCCTAGCTACAACGATGGAGCATGTCGTTAACACTTAGAAACATGGTCTAACAGGTCGGGATAAGAATAACGAGCCTTAGTGGACACCTCTTAAGGCCAAAGGCGGCTAGGTAAAGTACGACAGATACATAGAAGTATAGAACGCAGAAAACGGCGTAGCTCGCTAAGAAAGATTGCTTGCTATACTAACGAAGGCTGCACGGAAAGAGTTGTCTGCCACATCTAACGAGTTTAATAACCGTATAATTCCTACTTAAACCGGCGCCTATAGCGATGATCTTACTAGGTTAGACTTAGAGGATGACGGTAGGTTAAACAGTATAATGTGTTAACTGTCGCTAATACCCTATTAGACGAAGAAGACAGATATAATGACGAGTCTAATGACGACCTTCTAGACCTCTCTCACTTAAGGTTAGCTCGTATAGTCCGTCCTGTTGCCGCTACTACGCTAATAATCGTTGCTTCCTCTACGCGCTCGTCGCTACTATTTTATAAGCGCCTCGACAGTAGCATCGATCTCCTAAGCCTAAAACGTCGCCGCCTCGAATCCCCTAAGACGCCGAACCCGCCGAGTAGGGAATCATGTAAGTTAGATGTCGTTACGTAACGAGCCGCTAAAGAGGAGGACACACCTAAAGAGGAGGACATACTAGAAGAGGAGGAGACACCTAGAGGGGATAAGATTATCGATACGGACAGAGTATTCTAGGCTAAGGTAAAATTATTAAGGAAACGGTGGACAGATATAAAGCCAAAGGTAATAAAGGCTATTAGAGAGGCAAAGGGGTCGTACATATAGTACTATAATCTATTTGTTAGTAATAAAGTTTAGGGAGCTAAAGAAGTAGAAGAACCTAATAGGAAGAAACGAGAGGACAAGCCACTTAATAGAGACTTATAGAGGATTATTAAAGAGACATTTAACTCTAATGATATATAGATTAAGGCGTGGTTAGACGAGCCTAGGAAAGAGCCCGAATAGATTACCTCTACACGAATAATGGATTCTGTTAAACTTAACTACTATATATGAAAACTTAAGAATCTACTACTTAGGAAGGATACTAATATAATATAGCTAACACGAAGAATAGCATAAACAGAGAAGGTCCGTCTGCAGTTGCTAGATCCATAATATAGAAGGTCGTAGCGATTGTCTACTAGATCTCTATAATATAGAGAAGGTCCGTCTAGCAGATTGTCTGCTAGATCTCTATAATATAGAGAAGGTCCGTCTAGCAGATTATCTGCCAGATCTCTATGATATAGAGAAGGTCTGTCTGGCAGATTGTCTGCCGAAACGAAATAATATTAGAGGGCTAGCATTTGCGTAAAAGGCGTAGGGGCGCTTAAAAGCACACATCTAAACCCGTCGCTTAAAAGCTCCCTATACGCAGGGGCGCTTAGGTGCTAGAGGGCGCATAGGTGCTGTACAGCACCTATGCGCCTATTATAATTTCGTGACGTAGCTTCCTAGGATTAGTAGGCTACCTAAAGCACTTAAATACTCGATGGTTCTAAGGAGGGTTCGAGCTTTCCGATGGTAAGGTTAATGTGGCTCTTAATGGTGCAATTTACCGTCTAACGATAGGTATAATAATCACACGATGTTAGGTAATGAAAAGTGCGTCTTATAGTGTATAGTAGTAATGCGTTAGCTTAAGTAAGATAGCCCCTCCTTCGGCTCTTATAGAGGTTACGTGCGTATAGAGGTAAAAACAAACAAAGCAAACACACACACACAGAGGTTGGTTGATGGTTTCTGTTATTGGTTATTGGTTGGTTAGTTAATTAGAGAGTGTGTTAGAGCCTCCGGCTACCTCCTTCCTTCCAGTCATGTGACCTCTGTTCCTGCCCTCTGGCCATCCTCTGCCAAGCTTTCCTCCCACAACGTCTGGTGGTTAATGGGGAAGCTCCATCCACCAAACCAACATGGAACCTCCCAATCCAAACCAACAAAAAGAAGAAAAAAAAAACACACCCCGCACATTGTCCAACCATGACAACAGACCAACTACTAGCCCCGCCGACCCAAATCTCGCACCCGGAATCCCTGCGCCTCTCCCAACTAGCGCCGCGCTGGCTGCGCTCCCAAGCGCCCTCCAAACTCCCCTACCCATTATCTCTGCTCACGACCGCAGAAAGCAACGAGCAATGGCAAGCGTCCGAGAACCTCCTGATCGCCTGCCTGCGCACCGGCGACGACGAAACCGCCGCGACGTGCTTGGACCAACTCACCAAGCGCTTTGGCGACGAGAATGAGCGAGTGCAGGCGTTGAGGGGCTTGTATCGCGAAGCCACTGCTGCGGACGAGAAGGAGCTCTTGGAGGTGCTGAGCGGGTATGAGGGTTTGCTTGAGGAGAGACCTGCAAACATGCCGGTGAGGAAGAGGAAGGTTGCGCTGTTGAAAGGGCTGGGCAGGACGGCAGAGGCCACGAAAGCTCTGATTGAGTTGTTGGATAGTTCGCCTACGGATGCTGAGGCGTGGGCGGAGCTGGCCGAGTTGTATTTTGCGCAGGGCTTGCTGAGCCAGGCGGTGTTTTGCTTGGAGGAGGTGTTGCTTATTACGCCGAATGCGTGGAACGTGAGTATTGTGGTTGAATCTGTGTTTTTTTCTTTTTTTTTTCTTTTTCCCTTTTTTCCTTTTTTTCCTAGGCAACTGCTCTTGCTAATGGTGGATATAGATTCACGCTCGTGTGGGAGAGATGCTGTTTATTTCTGCCAACGCGGCCGAAGATGCTGGGCGCAAGCTCGAGCTACTCTCCGAAGCGCAGCGCAGTTTCTGCCGCAGCATAGAGCTATGCGACGACTACCTACGCGGCTACTACGGCCTCAAACTTGTACGTTCAACCAGCCTTCCCTCCCCTGAATCACTCACTCCCCCCTTTTTTTTCTTCTGACAAAAAGATCAAAACAGACATCGCAACGCCTCCAGGAAGCCCTATCCCAGTCTTCCGCCAATAATAACAAGCCAGCAAAAGCGCAGTCCTCAGATGCAGTCGTCGGGACCCTGCCGCCTCCTCCTCTGGCTACGGTGCAAAAGCTGCGTGAGCTGGCGACTGCGAAGCTTGCAGAGATTGTCAGACGCAGCATGGGTGGGGAAAGGGGCTGGGATGGCTACGAGCAAGCTGAACTGATTGCCGCGAAGGAGCTGCTGAACAGAGATGCGCAGTCTGTGCAACGATGACACCGTTCAAACTTGAGTTGCAACGCATGAGAAAAGCCTTTGATCAAAGATATCCAGATACAGTATTAGATGTACATGTGCGCAAAAGCTTTCACATTCTTGCACAACGAAGGAAATCTTTGAAGGGTATTATCGTACGATACGTGAAGTGCATGGTCTTGCTCGGCCTGGATCCAGATAGCAGCCAACTAGACAAATGAAACAATCAAACCCAGTCGTGTACCTCGTGAATGAGCAACTAACTCAGCTAATGGCATGAGCAAACACTTTGCTTGCCAGATCGCTAAGCAAGCGCATCTTTGCCGGCTGGTCAAGTTCTTGATAGACAGAATAGACACTCTTGCCTCTGCTGTCTCTGACGGCACCGAGTCTGTTGCCGGCCACAGCGCCCGCAATGGCACCTGGAGCGTTTGCCATGATGAAGCCCATGGCGCCTCCACTCACGGCGCCGACCATGGACCAGAATCTGCCTGTTGGATGGTTGTTTTCCCCTTCGGCCATGCCTTGCTCCCTGTCATGAATGTCAGTCTCTTGGTCCGAAAGCGCGAAAGGGTAAGACGTACCTGAGCATCTCCTCGAACACATCGCCGAACTGCGCGCTGCTGAATTTGTTCGCATCCTCTTCAGTCTTTGCCTGGCCGCCAAATCCAAAGGCGCTCCATGGGAAGCTGAAGCCACCGCCTCCTGCCTGGGGTTGGGGGATCTCTTCATCGTCGTCAAAGCTGCCCGGCGCCGAACCAGAGCTGGAACCAAAGCCAGAGCCGAAGCCATGGTAGCGTCTAGTGGCATCGTAATCTCGTCGTCGGGTCGGGTCGGAGAGGGTGTAGTAGGCGTCGTTGATCTGCTGGAATTTTCTGGTGCGGGAAGCACGCTCTGGCGAATCACTAGGTACGCGATCAGGGTGGTGCTTCAGCGCCTGTCTAGAGATCTGTCATCGGTCTTGTATGCAACAAGATGGATCGAAAAGAAACAAACTTCTTGTAGGCAGTGCGAATTTGCTCCTGGCTTGCTTTGGAGTCCACCTCGAGGGCGGCATAGTAGTCGACTGGAGGCGCTGAGTCACTGTTAGCAGACAGGCTTGAAACTTCACGCCTGATGGTTCTACCCACCGGACATGACTGGGGAGATGCGTTCGGGCGATGTGTGTTCGGTAGGAAGAATGTGTCACTGTCGTTCCTGCCTTGAACTCGCACAACAGGGCCAAAAGCTCCAGTAACGCTACGTCACTATTTTAGGGCGGCAAGCGCGCGCACGACTCAGTCCGCGACTCCTGCGGCCTGCCCTACCACGCGACACGTCTCCAAAAAAACCTTACCCCGTTCCTAAACCATCTACAGGACTGTGATGCAAACCATCTCATAGCATGATATGTCTGCGTTACTGTCACCTGCTAATACCTAGCAACCTTCTCGCCCTCCATGTGCGTGCCGCTTTCTTGCGCCGAGCTCGTCCCGCTTTCTTGCAATGTTCTGCAAGCCGCATAGCAGGCTTGATGCTCCATCTGCTTGCTGTTGTCGATGTGTCAATTTCATAGCCATATATGCCCGTCCACTATTGTCTCACTGCATGCATTTCCACCTTTTTACATCTCGATTTGGTTTACCGCCTTGAGGCCGAAATTGCCTATCGCAAGCAGTTCCGCTTTCGCACCCAACGCTTTGAGCTCGCGAACGATGTACGGAGTAGAGATCGAGGCCATGAGAAAATCTGTTCACGAGGGATAAGTTGGCGCTCATACGCACGTAAAGAAAATAAATGCGCAGCCGCTGCCATCGCTGGTGGGAGCTTTTGCCAGCTACCACCTGGCCGTCGTCTCTAGACTTGGCCTCGTCCACATGCTTGCAAAGAGGGATGAAAATATACATATCGAGTAATAAGGATAGGCAAGAAGCAATACTAGGTAGATTGAGTGTCAAGAGCACATCATTTATAACGTGCCGAGACACCGATCTTAGCAAATCGATTCATGGACAAAAAACATTCACGCTACTGCGGCGCCAGCAGACACCGGTCGTGCAAAAGCTGGAGGTTGGGTCGATGGGTTCGTTCTTCATCTCTTGCAAGTCCCAACGGAAGAGCCCTCGTTGACCCAAATGCCGTGGGGCCAACCAGGAGGTACAAGTAGCTGAACGCAAAAGTCACGAAGCGATCCAGGGCCCAAAATAAAGGAGCGTGGTGGCTTTGATCGGGAAGAGTTGCGCCATTGCGTCGGGGCGCGAGTTTTCAAGTGAGATTGTTCCAGGTGGAGAGTACCTGCAGGATACCTGGTTTCAGTCATGATGCAGCAGTCAGGTCAGTCAGCCGCAATAGGATTTGCTCGCGCGTTCTGCGGTATGAGCGGTGGGAGGAACGCAAAGAGCAAGAGAGTAGTGCTATCACGCGTTGCTTTGTCGCAATCATGGAGATGATTGCCCTGTGAGATCGAGGCGGACGAGATTGGAGTATGGCGCAACGGCCTGGCTGCATCCGATTCGTTCCCGGGAGGAAAAAGGTTTTCGGTACAACTTCATTCGGAGAGGCTAAGAGGCCCGACCCCAGCCTAGTGGCGGTTCTCTATCTTCTGACGACGAACCAGAGATGGCGGCGGGCGATCAAGGTCTTGGGTAGTTGATCAAGGCTTCGACACGCTACTTCCTTCGAGTGCTTCGTTCCTGCCTCTTCTCCCCTCCACCCTTCTGTTCGAAAACTGGTGTCATTGCCGGTCTAGTCCCGTACCTGCATCGTCCTGTGAGCCCGCCTGAAAGCGCACCTTCCTCGATTAACCTTCGAGTCACGATACATTCCAGCCGAGTCTACCTACCCTACGGCCCGTCGCATTCTACACACAATTCCTCCGACGACCATCACTTCTCTGGATCTTCACCTTCTGTACTCTCGACAGGCTCTGGAAAGCACGGGCTTCACTGCAACGTGGGCGCACTTTGTGTAACACGCGCGCCTGCCATCTAGCCGCCATCTAGCCGATGCGCTCTTCTTGACACGGACGCACAACAAGACCAGAGGCCTCCGCAGTGCAGCTCATTGTAAAGAGAGAGAGAGAGACTGTCTCTCCCCATCACTGCGCAAACCCCCACTCTCTGGACTTCCGGCTCGTCGAGCTCCTTCCTACCCTAGCCCGACTCCAAGGTCTAGTGCCCGCGCTCCCGTTGCTCCCAATTGGTAGCGCATCCGGACGTCTTCCCACATCACTTCACCGTCTGGCTACCATCTCCATGGCTCAGACACAAAACCTCCCGCCCGCATATGCCGGACACGCAGGCTATCCAGGAGCGCCTCATGCGCAATACGAACACAGCCGACAAGCATCCCTGCAGGCAAATGGACAAGCAATGCAGACGATAGCTTCGGTGCAAGCCAGCGGACCTACCAACTACTCTGGCATCCGAGACAACTGGCGCTTTTCGCTGGTTGTCGAGCAACAGCCCGTACGAGCGCGCATGTGTGGCTTCGGCGACAAGGTAAGCTCTACCGACCGCCCGTGTGGTACCAGACTGAGACATTCCCCGTAGGACCGCAGACCAATCACTCCACCGCCGTGTGTGCGCCTTGTCGTCACAGACATTCACACCAACCAGGAGGTGCCGGTAGAGTAAGCATCTGCCCTACGCCACGCGCCCGACTGACCACTGACAATCTTTGTGCAGACAACTGGACGCCAGCTTCTTCATTCTCCAGGTCGATCTGTGGGACGACCAAGGTCACGCCGAGAAGAACATTGTAAAGGCCGCCACAAACTCCCCCGCCACGTCCATCTCGACAGCCACAACCACATCCTATCCGCCGCCACCTGAGCGCCCGGCCATCTACGCCCACGCTCCCCCGTCCGTTGCTTATCAGGACCCTCGCACCGGTCAGATCACCCACTACGCCGCCCCGCCGCCAGCATACCCTCCCCAGCCTCAGTGGTACCCTCAACCTCATATGCCGCCTATGTACATGGGTCCTCCTCCGTCTGCCCACTACGCCCAACCCAACATGGCGCCTGCTTATGCCTACCCTGGTGCTCCCAATCCTCAGATGTATCCTGCGCAGTACACGCCCCAAGTGTCGCCACAACAACAAGCCGGCATGTTCACTCGCAACCTCATTGGCAGTCTTACCGTGAACGCCAACCAGCTGCGTGACCCTAAGGGCAAAGAAGGGTTTTGGTTTGTCCTGCAAGATCTGTCTGTCCGTACTGAAGCCCACTTCCGCCTCAAAATGAGCTTCTTTGATGTTGGTGCTGGCATGAGTGATGGTGGTTCTAAGCTCCACCTCGGAAAAAGGCCCGTTCTGGCCACTGTCTTTTCTCAGCCTTTCCAGGTATATTCGGCCAAGAAGTTCCCAGGTGTCATAGAGAGCACCGAGCTTAGCAAATGCTTTGCTGGCCAAGGCATCAAGATCCCCATCAGGAAGGACGGCGGTCGAAACGAAGACAAGAGCGATAAGGAGGATTAGGCGTCTCCACCACTACTGCCTACTAGGAACGAGCAGGTCATGCCGGCTTTCAGCTCTATTGAACCATACACCATCGCCGAAGCAAACGACTTTCTTGATGAGCAGGAAGCCGATACTATCAGCTACCATCAGCTTGACAAGCACGAAAAAACTGCCGGAACGTGCGACAACAACAGGATCGACTTTTGGAGAACGTCTGTCATGACATCGTCATCTCAACCCTCCGAGGCATCGATCGTCACACCAGATCCTGTTGACACCCCGCCTCGTTTGGTTATTCAGTCTGAAGAGAATAACCCCATCGCCGACTTGAGAATGCCGGACCCCACCTCTTCTACAAAGGCTCGGGCCTGATCGTGGAACGAGACGGCAGCCTGGGAGATGTATTCTGCACTACTCTACGCAGTTTTGACAAAAGAAAGGCGAAACAGAGCAACCACAAGATCTGGCTTCTTTGCGTCCACAATTATAACCCATGCTCGAGAGAAGACCGCTTCTCACTTTATTGTTTCTTCTCTCTTCTTCTCCGTTTAATTTCATTTCCTTTCGGCCCTAACTCCCCCTTTATAATTTCCTGCTTTTTTGCTCTCTTGGAACGTCTCTTTTTCTCGCCATCTCTTCATCATTATTTTTCAACTCCTCTCCATTCTCGGTTCTTTCTTATCTTCTCCGCTCCAGAGCATCTTTTCCCGGCTTCTTATTTCTTTGTCACTCTTCGTTCTTCAACAGAAATCCGGCGAAAAGGAAAAGGAGGATAGAGGGGAGGAGAAAAGTATTAAAATGGTGGATGATGGACGTTCACGACCGTCACAAACGTACACAAATAAGTCATTCTTGGCTCTGCTCTTTATCTTCGTTTCTGCTTTTACATATTATATACCCAAACCTCAATTCTTGCTCTTTCTCTCTCTTTGAAACGAAAGAGAAAAGGAGAAATAATGATCATCACTAACCACATGTAATATCGAAAAAGATATAAGAGTTATTCTTTCTCGATATAAAGATCGAGGATTTTGAGAGGCCTGAGCGATTACATACATCACGGTGAAATTTGCACCGCGGTTCGCATTTGATCATATGGTGCTCTCCATCCGCTGTCTTGGGCCGGCAGAAAGAGAAAATTCTACAATGATACTGGACTGTTCATCATCTCATTTAAGAGAGAGTGGCTTCTGAGTAAGGAGAAGGGAGGACCTGTTCAACAAACCATTTGCGGTTCCTACACCAAAGAGCTCAATCGCGATAAGCTGTATGGAGAGGTCAACTCTAGGAAGCGCTTTTACGAAATCGAGTGCCACTGTGCGTGGTACAGCCCCACTTCTCCCAACAGGGACTGCAACTGACGGCGTAGTGCCCCTTGTAACAAGTCGAGATATCGTTCCCAAAGGATACTACGATTTTCTGGCGAGGATATATACTTCTTCGGCTGTGTCAATCTCCGATATAAACTTAGTAACTTCGGTTCGTATTCGCGAGTTTCTGTGACGCCGACTTGTCACCGACGAGGGACGTCTTAACAAGTAACGTTCTGCTCAAAATCTCGCAAGGAGATTGGAAGCAGGTCAGCAGATGTTGTATTTGGAAATCTCTTCTCGTGCTATCGGAAAGCAGCGAAGACCGAACCACCAACTATCAAATCATGCTGACCGAATGACATGGTGACGAGAGTTCTGATTACCTGCCTGGGGAACGTTTTCGGGTCGACATACCATCCATCATCATGTGAGGTGAACGACAGGAGAAGGTGTGTTTGATCGGGAGAGGACAGATTTGTGTGAGATCAGAAGATCAGAACATGCAAGCATGCAGGTACACATGGCTGTCTTCAGTGCGACGAGTTTTTAAATGTTTTCTGCTCCGGTTTCTATTTCTGTATCAGTTATTCAATTCCTCATGCTTCTTGGAGGTTTGTTGTTGCCAAATGTTGGCAACGCACGGACGGCAGAGAGCAACCAACATTGTTCCTTTCCTTGCTTGAGCAGAGGTACCTTTTCGCTCTCCCTCCAAGACTGCGCCTCTGATCGAATTTGTAGCACCGCCCCAACTACAACAACATTCATTTGTTTAGTTGCTGGCGATGCAAAGATGCTGCCATCGTATTCCAATGTCGCATCCTCCTTGGAGGCAGTGTACGACAATATCGCAACTAAGGCAGCCGCTAACGTCTGAGGATGGCGGGTGGTAGGCAGCGACAGAGCAGCCTGGCGATGACTCTTCTTTCCTCTCTGCCCGCCTCCAGCTCCGTTCTTTCGTCATTGCCATCGTCACTTTTTCTGAATCCATGACAATTGACACACCCGTTTTGAGTATCTGGAGTACTGCAGGTACCCTCCGACACACGGGTGTAACGACCGACTCCCTCCCTCAAACGCTGTCGTCTTCATCAACACCTTCACTTGGTCGGACTTGATTTACAGCGATTCCGATCCGATTTCGCAGTTTCAGTCTTTTTCACATGGAAAAAGGTATGACTCCTTACCCGGTCCCTTCCTTTCGGAGGTGTGGCTGTGTGCTGGTAGGTCATGTTGGTAGGTCGGTTTGATGGCCGCTTTCGTGGTCACGATGTCTTGTTGCCTACTTGGGAGCCTTGCTAGTTGTTGCTTGCGTAGGCGGCTGCCCTTTTGTCTGTTTCATCATCATCATCATCATCATCGTGGCACACTTTTTGTCGTATGGAGAGAGGTTTACACTCTGCCCACTTGGCAACATAGCCCATGTGGCTGCTTTGGTTCGCTCGACCTGGCTCGCTTCCTTGCTCTTGTAGTTTAAAAGAAGCCTTCTATCCGCGCCCCTTGACACTGTTTTCTCTTTCTCTTTCTCCCTCTTGTACCCAGCACAAACACACCGTCAGTAGACTCAATCCAGCACAGACTCAGATCAACAAGCAACACCCGACCTCATTGCCAACAGCAAACTCAAGTCAACATTCAAGCGGAGAAACCACCCTTCCTGACTCTCGTCTTACCACGCAAGGAGACTCGAGATGCCTTCATCCAACAGCACTTCGGCAAAAGGAGGATCTTCCTCTTACAACACGCCCTCATCATCCTCCAAGACATCATCCAGCAAGACGTCATCCAGCTCCTCCACCAAGGTAGTGGTTCACAACTACGGACCAGGCGTCAAATATGGTCCCAAGGAGCCCTCACTTCGAGATGCTCTCCCTTCCAAAAAATGGCGATGACAACGACATGCCCTGAAGACATTTTATTTTTCACTTTGAAAATTGTTACTGAATTCAAGCCGAGAAACTTGCAACACCATCAATTTCCCCCTTTGGTTGGATTTCTCTTTCAGTAGCAGCGGCCACGAAGTCTGACGAAACCGCTCAACTGGTTCTCAGCAAAGCGCTGCAATCTTCTATCCCAGGAAAAACCAGAAACAAGGACGAAAAAACAACAGCAACAATGACCATCATTCAGCATCAGCATCAACATCAGCATCATCAGGCACATGGCAAATGTCATGAATCTTGCATCAAGTCTCGAAACACCAATAAGCAGCCTTGACGAACAGCAAACGACAGGCGGCATGGACAGAAGATTTCAGCAGATTGTCACACAAACACGCCTCTCCTTTCCACGTTGACGAAGCATTCTCAAGACACATGCACAAACCATATCTTTTTATGCTCGACCGATTTTTTTTTTTTTTTTTTTTGGAGCGGTCTTCTGGTTTTACTTAGCCAAAGTATCAAGAAAAGATTCCGAATATGGA
This sequence comes from Aureobasidium zeae, assembly GCA_017580825.2. Lineage (NCBI taxonomy): Eukaryota > Fungi > Ascomycota > Dothideomycetes > Dothideales > Saccotheciaceae > Aureobasidium > Aureobasidium zeae. Next base: position 16,530 of record JAGFJS020000035.1, read on the forward strand.
ATATTTGCAAAGAACATGTGGTCAGGAATTTGTCAATCAATTGAGTTACAGTAGCCGTCAATGTGAGGTGTTGTCTGAGGACGATAGGCACGGGAAAAGAAGGGGTCCCCGCAGCAGCACATGAGACAGACAAGATGAATGGATGGCAAGAAGAGCGCGGGGAGCGGCATGAACGCATGCGAGTCACATTTCCCAAGTGTGACGGGTTCCTGGACCTGGGGATTCCAAATCCCGAAAGATTTTTTTTTGAACCCGGTGGTTTGGGAGAGCAAGTGGATTTTGGTCATATTTATATCTCCCTCCCTGATCGTTTTTTTTTTCTTTTTTTTTTACAAAATGACGTCTGATCTGGCACTCTCTTGCAAATCTTCCAAATCTTTTCTGATGATCACCTGATCAAGAGACGTTATTCGGTTGGGAAAGGCTGTGAAAGGTGATGGGTAATAGCGGAGGGCTGTGAGGTCGTTCACACGACAGTGGTAGTCGGCGGCTCTCTTGCGGTAAGGGCAAATCTCAGAACGTGTTCGATGCTCATTGGAGGCCTTGAAGGGTCGACGTTGTGACGCTGCAGCAGTCTGCTGTTGTCTGTGTTGGTGTCGGCGGGCGCAGTGTCAATGTCCATGTCCGTGTCTTGTTCCTTCTTGGCGTCGACGGTCTCGTCTTCTTCCTCGTCATCACTCTCCCATAGTTTGCGACGCAGACCGGTGACGATGGTTTCGATGCCTTGCTCGTGTTCTTCGAGGGTGAAGACGTCGTCGAAGGCGTCGGCGCCCATGTCTCTGGCCACGCGGTTGCCTTCCGGCCCTGCCCAGTTCCACAGATTGGCTAGTTGGGCGGGCGTCAGCGCCTGTTGGAGCGAATGACCGGCGGAAGAGGAAGAAGAAGCGCCGTTCTGGGCTTCGGATGTAGCAGTTGTGGTGGCAGAGGAAGCAGCGGCGTGCCGCTCTCCGGCTACTATCCAATCTTCGACTTGGGGCTGCAGTTTCTTGCGCAGCAATTGTCCCAGCAAGTTCTCTTGCTCGCGGCCCGGGAACGATGGCAACGGGTAGACGTGGGCATTGGCGAGATGGGGCTGGGCATTGAGGAGAGTATGGTGCAACGTGGCGAGGTTGTGGGAGAGCAAGGTGGCGGAGTTTTGGATCGAGGGCCTTTTTTTTTCTGAAGGTATTAGTGAGCTGGGGGCAAGCGGCGGGGAGGTGTTTTTTATTTGGGGGGCGCGTACCATGAGGGGAGAGGGTCGTTGGTTGCGAGGTCGTGTTGGAGCTTGCCTAGGCTTTGGGCGAGGGTTTGGAGGCGCTGGCGCACTTGCTCGAGTGCGCGGAGGGATTCGACCGACATGTTGGTGTTGTTGTTGTTGGCAGAAGGCAGGGGTTGTTGGTAGAAGGCAGGGGCTGTTGGTAGAAGGCAGGAGCTGTTGGTGGAAAGTGATAAGCGTGCATGTTTATACCTGGCTTGCATGATATTATGTTACATGTACATGTAACGTACATAGTATGCATGCATAATGTTATGTACAGAGCTTGGCTTCGTCATGCGCCGTGTGGGATGGAAGGAAGGGTCGATGGTAATCAGCAAACACAGTTCATGCGCATCTTGCAGCAACACGACGGATGGCATCAGCATTGCCCTCTTGACGACTCGCCATCTCTCTCTCGGACGCGCCTCTCTAGGCCCTTTGCTCGACCATGTTCGAAAAGGACCTCTATGCCCTTATCCGGGGCATGAGGAACCACAAGGGCAACGAGAAAGAATACATCCAGAACAGCCTCAAGGAATGCCGCCGCGAAGTGCGCAGTGCCGACATGGACCAGAAGGCCACGGCGCTGCTCAAACTCGTGTACCTGGAAATGTTCGGCCACGACATGTCCTGGGCTTCGTTCAACGTGCTCGAGGTCATGTCGAGTCAAAAGTACCTGCAGAAGCGTGTCGGATACTTGGCTGCTGTGCAGACCTTCCGTCCGGACACCGAAGTGCTGATGCTGGCCGAGAATCTGCTCAAGAAGGACTTGAACTCGCCGCTGTTGCCCACCATTGGCCTGCCCCTCGTCACCATCCCCCACGTCGTCAATCCCAGCATGGCAAACTCGCTCCTGATCGACCTCCTTCCTCGTCTCACCCACTCGTCGCCTGCCATCCGCAAAAAGACCATTGTCACCCTCTACCGTCTCGCCCTGGTCTATCCTGAGACCCTCCGCCCCGCCTGGCCCAAGATCAAAGAGCGTCTGCTCGACCAAGACGAAGACTCGAGTGTCACTGCTGCCATTATAAACGTCGTCTGCGAGCTCGGCTGGAGGAGGCCACACGACTTTTTACCGCTAGCGCCCCGTCTGTTTGATCTGCTGCTATCAGGCTCCAACAATTGGATGGCCATCAAGATCATCAAGCTTTTTGCTACTCTCGTCCCCTTGGAGCCTAGGCTGATCAAGAAGCTGCTTCCCCCTCTCACCACGCTGATCAAGACCACTCCTGCCATGAGTTTGCTCTACGAGTGCATCAATGGCATCATCCAGGGAGGCATCTTGCATGCTGCCGAAGGCACCGTTGAGGGCGATGATATTGCTCGTCTCTGTGTCAGCAAGCTCCGTGGTATGCTCGTAATCGAAGGCGACGCCAACTTGAAATACGTTGCTCTTCTGGCCTTCAACAATATTGTCGTTTCTCATCCTCAGCTGGTTGCTCTGCACTCGGACGTTGTTGTCGAGTGTATCGATGACCCTGACATCTCCATCCGCACACGAGCGCTTGATCTGGTATCGGGCATGGTAGATCCCACTAACCTGATGCCCATTGTTGAGCGCCTGCTACGGCAGCTGAGAGAAGCCACTCCAGCCTCGCCAGCTGATGACATGCACAATGACAGGACCATGCACACCGGCGTGGTTCCGTCGGGAGATTCGGACGATGAGGAAGCTGCCGAGTCCTTGCGAAGGAGGGAAGCTTGGTCGTCAGAAGCACCACCGCTCCCTGAAGATTACCGTCGAAGCGTCATTTCCAAGATTCTTGACATGTGTTCGCGAGATACGTATGCCAACATTACTGACTTTGAGTGGTACATTGGCATTTTGGTCCATCTCGTCGGCCACTGTCCCACCATGTCCACACAAGCTTCTCCCGACTCCCCTGCTTCCAATGTCAAGGGGGATATTGGCACGGACATTGGCTTCCAACTACAAAATGTTGCTGTCCGCGTCAAGAGCGTGCGGCCCGAGGCGATAGCAGCCGCGCAATCTTTGATCCTGATTGATCGCAGAAGGGACATGTTCCCTGCATCTGGCAACGAGGCACAATCAGTTCTTTCCTCTGTCGCTTGGATGGTCGGCGAATATGCTGATCTGCTACCGGACCCTCACGCCGTCTTGAGTTCGCTGCTGCACACATCGAGCGCACAGCTACCTGCTAGTATCCTTGGCATTTACGTCCAAGCTATTCCAAAAGTCTTTGCCCGCTTGACTTCAAGCCAGCAGCATTCTTGGACAGCCGCCAGGAAATCGCAATCTGATTTGCTCATGGCAAGGGTCATCCATTTCTTGGAACCGCTGACCCAACATCCCAATCTCGAGGTGCAGGAACGAGCTGTCGAGTACTTGGAGTTGATGCGCGTGTCGTCGGAAGCCATCCAAGCCCATGCTGTCGAGGGCGAAGATGACGCATTCGCCGATGCGCCGTTACTGCTCACGCAAGCCATTCCTTCTTTATTCATGGGCCAAGAGCTCAATCCCGTCGCGCCCGGCGCGCTTTCCAAAGTACCGCTCGCAGAAGGGCTGGACCTGGACACGCCCATCAACGACAATTTGCAAATCCTACTGTCACAGGCAGATTACGACGACAGCACATTCCCAGACGACGACGGCATTTCCAAATTCTACTTTGACAAACCTGCTGTCGTTGCCATGTCATCCGCAACAGCAACAGCAGTAGCGGCGGCCGATTACCTAGAACAACCCCAGAAACAAGCGCAATCTTACCAGGCCGAAGACCGGCAGTTGGATGCCGAGACCATTGCAAAGAAGAAGGCCGAAAGACGCGAACGCTACCGCGATGACCCCTTTTACATTGATCCCGAACGCAATGCCTCGAGCGGCACATCGACGCCATTGCACAACATACTCAAGAGCAGCAATGGGGAGGAGTTGGACATTGATGCCATTCCGATTATGGATTTGCAGTTGGACAGCACCAACACGGCAGCCGAGGCAGACCGTCTGCGCAAGTCCAAGAAGAAGACTTCTTCAAGACCCAAACGCGTCGAAATTGCCCAAGACGAAACAATAGGCGACGACGACGACTTTTCCTCTTCGGCGGCGGCAGCACAACCGCAGGCGGTTTCCCTCTTTTCCTCTACCGGCAAGCCCAAGCCCAAGAAGCTCAAGTCGCTGCTACACGTGGACAGCAGCGCTCTATCGTCGCTCTCGCTCTCGGAGGACAGACCCTCGTCACGGGAAACGAAACTCGAATACGAACGCCGCCAGCAGGAGGAAGAGGAGATGGCGGCCGCGATCAAGCAAATCGAAAAAGCGCGCTTGGAGATGCAGAGGGCGCAGGAGAGGGTCGTGGAGAGGGAGGGTATTCCTGAGGGTGGCGTCGTGGTCAAGAGGAAGAAGAAGAAGAGGGTTGTGAGGGTTGGAAGCGACGTGGCGGAACAGACACAAGAGCAAGACCAAGTCATCAATGATGATGATGATGATAATGATGATGGGCCAGATGCAACAACAGACGCCGTCGTCGTTGTCAAAAAGAAGAAGAAGAAAAAGACAAAGAAGAGTAGCGACGATGAGGTCATGATTATGGATGGAGGACAAGAAGAAAAAGAAGAAGCGAAACCGAAACCTAAAAAGAAGAAGAAGAAAAAGGAAAGTGCTACTACTGCCTGATTGATGTTAAATGGTTAATTAAAAAGCACTTTAAAAAAGGAGAAGAAGAAGAAGAAGAAGAAGAAGAAGAAGAAGAAGAAGAAGAAGAAGAAGAAGAAGAAGAAGAAGAAGAAGAAGAAGAAGAAGAAGAAGAAGAAGAAGAAGAAGAAGAAGAAGAAGAAGAAGAAGAGAGAAAAATTGGTGATCTAACTACCTACCTACCTACCTACCTACCTACCTCTTGAGGGAAAGCTACTCGTTTTTGTAGTATGGAAGGGAAAAGAACTGTTAATTTTCCCGAAGCCCATTATGGTGCTTGTGCTGACTAGAAAAAAAAAAGTATCTGTCCGGTATCTCTGATCGTAGAGATGTGACAAGCCATAGGGACGCTCACAAGAATCCGAGAATTTCTGGATATCATTGCTTTTCCCGTACACCAAAAGAAAACAGTATCCACACATCCTGGTAAAAAGGGGGTAAAGTGTTGTATCATGGACAGGGTCAACAACTTTTCTAATAACTGGGGACGTTAGTATCCCCCAGTACCTATTTACCTTATCTCAGCAAAGGCAGAGCTGAAAAGTGTTTCTTTGTTCTTTTTGCCAGCGCTTGTGCTGACTACTTAGCTGGGTCTTCAATGCTAATTTCAGCAGCCAGAACCCGCTCTTCTGCGAGATTGGTGATGTCGAAGCAGTCTTGCATTGTCAAAATTATCTACTTGACTCCTTTGTGGCCCGAATTGTTCACTACCACTGCGATACCCACATCGCATGAAAAATGGACAAGGTCATGTTGAGCTTGAGCCAGGTTTCCCTCCCCATTACGCCACGCTAAAATACCGGGAAAAGAACTCACTGCATCTCTCCAATAACTCCATTCTCCAGCAAACCCCAGTAAACCCCGGTAAAACACTCGTTGAATTACATCTTGACGTGCAAGAGGTAGCGCAAACGAACCTGTGTGACATCATAGCAGATGTACTCGTTGTACTGCAGATATGCGCCAGGAACATTGAGTTCACCAGGGGCTGTGCTGGTATCGGGCATGGTTGCGCCCGCAAGCGATGGGTGAATGCACTTTGCATCCTTCCAAGCTTTGGGGCCAACTTGGCCTTGACCGTGCGTGGAAAAGGCACCCATCTCCTTTGCTGATGCGGCGGCATCATATTTGGCGTCGGTGAGGAGCTGCATCGGCTTTCCGAGCTCGGCTTCGCAGAGGAGAAGCAGAGCATGACCATCGGAGTCATAAGGAGAGCAATAGTTTGCCGACTTGGAACTCATATCAGCCAAATAGATACCCTTGTCGAACATGTATCCGTTCACTGGAGCTTCAGGAGGCGCGATGCGAAGTCCTTGCGAAAGGATACCACCGAAATTAGTGGTGCGAGAGCCGTGCCAGAGAAGTCGGCGATCGCTGGCCACGTTGGCAAACTTGCTTTTGTCGAATCTCTCAAATTCTCCTTGTCTCTCGATGCGGAAAATGTTCTCGACTTGGTACTTAACATAGTGAGTGGAGCCGCAGGTCTTGTTCAGATACTGGCCGATCTCTGAGAATTCAGAGCTGGATGGGGCCAAAGCGGTCATCTCCTGCATGCCGAGACCTCGGAAGCGAGAGTCGAGAGGGTGGATTTGACTGGCTGCCTCCTTACATTTCTTCAGGATCTCATCAGCATTTTTGAGGTCACTCAGGCTGTCCAGTAACTCTATCTCTGGCTTGAGCATTTCAACACTGCGGATGATGGGTGGACGTGAGCGTCCGAATGCATGAGGAATGTAGCTGTAGTATTGGTTGCTCAGTTGTTCGTATCTGTCTGCACTGAAAGGGGTCGAGGTGTCCGCCATGATGAGAGACAGTTCCTTGAGGATCTCGAAGCCTTTGGTGATGGTGGATTTGCTGAGTTTGCCCAAGGGCAGTTTGTTGACGTCGTAATTGAGACTCTGCATGGTGTTTGCAAAGTGCTTCTGGTTGAAGATGAGCTCCATCAAGGACTGGACAGGTGGCTCGAGAGTGCACTTGGGAGTAACATAGGCAGAAGCGGCATCTCCATCGTCGCCGTCGGGAGAAGCTCCTGCTTCGGCAGCAAGTTCATCCTCGTCGGCGAGATAACTGCGTTCAACAAAGACGTACTTCTTCGGTTTCGGGCTGTCGTGTCTGTTGTCCCAGTTCAGGCCAGACTTGTCCTTGAACTTTTTGTGGAAATGGGAAAGGGCTTCTTCGAAAGTACCTCCGCCAAGCTCTGCTGATGTGCCATGCTCACCGACACGGCCCCAACGAGTATGGGTGGTGTAATGCTTGTGGCCATGAGAGTTGTTCTCCAAGAGCTTGACACACAGATTATGAACTGGACGTCTATGTAGAGGAAACGATCAAAACTCACCTGAACACGGTAGAACTTGTTGTTGTTGTTGGATGAATTGGTCTGGTTGAGGCTGGCATCGTAGATTATACCTGAAGGAATGCATCAGCAAATCGAGACAAGTGTTGGAGTCGTGTAAGTGGTTGACGTTACCGGTGTCAGGGTCAACAAAGACATGGCAGCCGTTCGAGGGCACGCCTTCGTCAAGGGGAATGTCTAGCTTTGCTCCAGGGGGCACGAATTGAGCGTCTCTCTTTGTGTCGGGATCAGCAGCTTTGGCTTTCTTGGGCTGTGCGGGGGCAGGCACGGGCGATGTTGCCTTTCTTTTGGTTCTAGTCGAACGCGTCTTGGACTTGTCGTCGTCTTGTGCTTCATCACCTTCCGTCTTCACGTCGTCTCTGTTGGTTTCAGCATCTTCGAGACCAGTCGTGGCATCGTCATCTTCGAGTGCATTGATGAGATCTTGTTTCTTGGACAAGCCGGCAAGGGGGACTCCCCGTTTCTTGAGCAATGCCTTCAAATCAACCACTTTTTGAGCGCTGTAATCCATTGTGATGCGAGTATGATAAGCGTGTGGCAAGGGAAAGGAAAGGATTTGATTATTGCAGAGTACCTAGAGTAACCCTTGCGTTTTATTGAGTGAATCGTTGCAGCTGCCGCAGGCAGACGCGGGCTTGGCTGGCGGAAGGTGCGACGCTGCTGCCTCAGTAAAAGACGCGCTTCAGTCTACCATCACCCCCTTGGCGTGTACATGGCACGGAAAGAGCGATGCACGTCAATTTCACTTCCAAGGCGCCAATTGATAAACCTCCTACTGCCTACCATGCTATAGCATCTCAACAGTATTCACCAGTTCCAGCTGGAACCCACTGAGAGCATAGCACTCATCCCTTCTAATCCATCAACATCAACAAAGCACTCCTTTCACTCCATCACCATGGCTCTCATCGACTTGCCACCAGAGCTGCTGTCACGCATATCGAAATTCCTTACGACTCCCGAACTTGGCAATCTCAGACTCACCTGCAAACATGTCGAGTCCATTCTATTCGACAGTTTTGCTCGTGAATTCTTCACCAAGAGGCAATTCATGCTGGAGGAGGTCAGTCTGCAAGCACTGGTCGAAATTTCCAACCATCCAACTCTTGCTCCACGTATATCCGAAGTCATCATCAGCACCCACATATTTCGTGTGGACCATGATCTATCAAACTCTATAGCCAAGGCCTCATACAAGAACGGCCACATGCTGCACGATCTTCTTCTGGCAACTGGCCAAGCTCGAGAGATGCTGTCTGATGCCTTCTCGAAACTCCCAAATCTGAAGATCGTGGGACTCCGTGACTACATGGCTAGAGGCCGTCATCGCGATGGTGAATCTGCTGCTTGGAACAGCTGGGGATGGTCCTTTGGTTACACGCCCGCTGACGTTCTCTCTGGCCGAATTTCGCCTGAAGCACTCGGCAATAGCTCACCAGAAATCATTCTGCCCTTGCTTCTGTATTGCATGGGCAACGCCAAAGTGAAAGCAGACGCCATCCATGTGTTCCTTCGAAAATCTCCAAAACTCACGTCGTTCTCATTTTGTTGTCTGGATGGCTATACAGGCAAAATGGTCAAACCTGTGCTGGCTGATATGAGGGAATTAATGCTCCACGTCGGTCTCGAACGGGAGTGGGGAGGCCCGGGAATACCAAACGAGCTGTTCGCACATGCTTCTCTGGCACGTTTCCTGCACTACACTCCCAAACTTACCACCCTACGCCTGAACTTTTCTCGAATCGGGCCATACGCCATAGATTTTTTACAGTGGCTCGGCGATGATCCTGGCTCCTCCGACAGCCTACCCAACGTCTTATCAGGCGTCGCCATTGACCCCGTCTCCATGCCTCATCTGACCGCACTCGACCTCGGCATGTTTACCGCTTCTGCTTCAGTTCTGCTGAGAATTCTGACTAAATTCAACTTGGAGTCTCTCAGCTTGTGGAAGTGCGCTCTGAAGATGCGGTTGGAAGAAAGCCCGTACGAGGACGACAGCTGGCAATCTCTTCTTCGCGACATTGCCATTTCTCTGCCTCAGACCACTCGCTTGAGCTCTGTGTTCATCGGCCATCTCTCGCAAGTTTCCCACCAGCTTGGCCTCTTTCAGAAGGTTCTATTCAGGCCTGCTGGTTCTGGCGAGGATGGATCATTCAAGCCCCTAGAGTTTGTCAAACACCGCGCCGGTCCGGGTACTGATATCAAGGATTGGTTGGAGGAGCTTTCGACGCGCACACATGTTACACGAGAGGGCTTGGGACCTTACGCACGCAGTGATATTCATGACAGCGCAGATGATGAGGACGACGTTGACGGCGATGATGATGAAGATGATCTCGACGGCGAAGATGATGAAGACGATTGAAGAGGATGAGACTGACTGGCGATTGAGACGAGGGGTAAAGAGATTTACAACAAGCAAAATGATAGGGGCATGGTTAGCCTGGTAGCTCTCACTCACATATCATATGATAAGTAACACCAAAACACCCCTTGCAGGAATTGCTTCATGTTCTCTTTCCTCTCAGAGTGTTTATGGCAATATCAGTCAATCATGAACTGATGTTCATGTTAACACGATCTTATCATGAGTTTCTCTTCCTCTTCCTCATGGTTATATGACTTGATATGTAAGAGAATAATTAACTCATAAACCAAGAATGCTATACTGTTAGTATAAAGAGAGAGAGAGAAAAACAGGGGGAAAAGAAGAGGGGGGAGGTTAGCTTTAACCATGTGCTTCTGGAAGAGCTTCCAAGACGGATAATTATCAATATCGGGAATGGATGGCACCGAATTCAGGCTTTTTGACAACTGTGTCTTTCTTTCGTTTTCCCAAGATCAAGATATGATAAGGAGTGAAAGCATAAAAAAAAAGAAAAAGGGAAAAAGAAAGAAGAAAAAAAAGAAAAAGAAGAAGGAAAAAAAGAAAAAAGAAAAAAGGAAAAAAAAGGGAAAAAAAGAAAAAAAAAGGCATCGTTGAGTGGTGTTGTTATCGTAAGAACCTACATATATGCTACTACTAAATCAACACATGAAATTGATTCCGCGGGTTTCTCCGCGGAATCTGCTGAAGAAGAAAGAGGATTAACTTCTCGAGAGGGCGATAATAGTCGAAATTTAATATAGAAGAGGAGGGGACGTTAGCGAGTGATTCGAGAGCTGTAAACCAGATGATTTGATCAAAGAATTTGACTAATTATATCATGGTAACCTAGGTAGGTAGGAGTATGGAAGAGAAGAAGAGAGGGTGGAATTGTGAAGTTGTGGGGTGCGCTTTGACGCGGGCGGGGGAAGTGGAGGAGTGGAGGAGTCTTGGCGCCATACTTCGTCTGCTCCCAAAACACCACCACCAAAGTCAGCACAACATACAACGATTGTTTTTCTTAACAGGAGAAAGATTTTTTTGGTCTTATAAATGAATCTATCTCTAATACGAGCGAGGATCCTTTAAAAAACGTGGGGGAATACTTCAAGCAAAGGAAAACGGTCATAAACATGTAAAGCCCTTTTTTTAACCCGGGACGCCTGGCCATTATAACTTGCCACACAACAAGGCGAGTACTTTAGAAGTCCTCCTCGTCGGAGAAGACCTCCTCACCTATAGATGAATTAGCAAAGATCATCGTTAAACAGAAAATCTCGATCACTTACCGCGCTTGCGCCTGGCCATGCGGTCCTTTTTCTTCTTGCGAAGTTCCGCAGACGTCAGCTTCTTCTTCTTCTCGGTCTTTTCAATCTTGTTCCCCATAGCATCAAAGGCGACCGTATCGTCGTCGCCCTTGTCTGTAAGTCTAGGTCCGGCACCTTGTCCCTGAACCCAGTTGTGGCCGGAGGGGGTCATGCGACCATTTTGGACAGCCCAGACTTCCTCGGTCAAGTCCTTGGTGAACTCGGCAGAGTGAGTGATGATGATGACACCACCCTCGAAGGACTTGATGGCCTTGGACAGGGCACCGAGCGAGTCACGGTCGAGGTAGTTGGTGGGCTCGTCAAGGACGATCAAGTGAGGGCGTTGCCAAGAGCAGGCGGCAAGGACGACCTTGACACGCTGGCCACCAGAGAGACCGCGCATGCGAGAGTGGGAGACAAGCTCGGCATCGAGACCGAAGTTGGCGCAGTGAGCCTCGACTTCCTTGCGGACGAGAGGACGGAACTGACCAGAGGCAAGAGCCTCCTTCTGGTCGACCTCAGCAACCATCTTCTGATGCGACTGCATGATCTCGTTACGGGGGATCCAGGCGTTGTCGGCGGTCATCATGGGGGTCCACTTCTCGTTCTTCATGCCAATGTTCTCACCAATGGCGAAGGAACACTCGTACTCGTAGGAGTTCTTGAACTTTCTACGCGAGTGGATGCCGATGACGCGACGGTAGGTCTCCTGGATTCTGTAGATCTTGTCCATAGCCTTCTCATCCTCGTCGGTGACGATCTTGTTGGCACGGTCCATGGTCTCACGGTCCTCACCGGTCTGGAAACGCCATTGGATGTACTCCGAGGGGGTGGAGTCCAAGTGGTGGTCAATGTGGGCAAAGGCGTGTTGCTTGATGTAAGCAATACGGATGTTCTCGTGGTGGTAGATTTCACCCTTGGTAGGGATGAGCTCACCAGTGAGCACGTTGATCAAAGTAGACTTGCCAGCACCGTTGGGACCAATGACGGCAATACGAGAACCGAGCGAGCATTGGAATGAGCACTCCTCAATCTGAGGCTTGGGTGTTCCGGGGTACTGGAAGGAGACGTTGCTGACACGGACAATGGCCTTGGCCTTGGTCTTGACACCCTCAAGGAAACCGGGCTCGGGGAACTTGAACTCCATCTCAGAGGCACCAAGCTCGTAGTAGGACTTGGCAGAGGGAACACGCTTGACAAACTCGGAGAGCTTACCGCGGTATCTCTTGAGCTTGAAGCGCTCGTAGTGGATGACGTGCTGGATGACGTTGTCGAGGAACTTGGAGTCGTGAGAGATGATGATGGATGTGCAAGGAGAGGTGGTGAGGTAGTTCTCGAGCCATGCAACGTTCTTGACGTCCAAGTGGTTGGTGGGCTCGTCGAGCAGGAGAATATCGGGCTTCTCGAAAACGGCACGGGCAAGAGCCAACTTCATCTTCCAACCACCAGAGAGACCACCGATGGGGCCATCGAGCTGCTCCTCGAGGAAACCGAACTCAATAAGGGTCTTGCGAACCTCGGCGTCAGGGGTCTGGACACCGACTTGAGCAAGCTTCTTCATGGTCCAGCCAATGACGGTCTGCTCAGTGTCGTCAGAGTCGAGATCGTGCTCGACGTAAACTGTCTTGACCTCACTCTGCTTAGGGAAACCCTCGACCTGCTCGTTGTTGATGGCACGCATGAGGGTGGTTTTTCCGGAACCGTTGGGTCCGAGGAGACCGTAACGCTGACCACGCTTCAGACGGAGATGAGTCTGGTTGAGCAGGATCTTGGCACCGTAGGCCAAGTTGAAGGTGCAGTTGCACAAATCCTCACCCTCCTCCTCATCGGGCTCGACCTCGGCGCCAGCAGCGGCGAGAGGAGAGGCGCGCTTGCGGAGATCCTCGGCAACCTTCTTGGCGTCAGCGTCACCGACGATGACGGTGAGGTAAGGAACGGTGTTGACGGCCCAAACCATCTCCTCCTCGACCTTCTCGTCGACGAGCTGACCGCCGATGGCACCAATGTAGTTGACAATGGCCTCGAACTTGGCAGCCTTGTCGCCGATAATGGCCTTGAGGTGGCCAGCGACGGTTGCCATGTCACCGTCCTTGGAGATCTCGGGAGCCTTGCCGTTCTCGACGGCACCGACACGGACCAGAGTGTCGAGAGCCTGCTTTGTCTTCTCACGGGCCTCGGGATCAGCAAGGTTGTCGTGGTTCTTGTTCAGGGCGGGCATCAGCTTGGGCAAGAAAGAGGCGACAATCTGGGGGTCCTCGACAAGCTTGCACATGTTGTCGACAATGACGGCGGCCTTTCTCTTGATGGCAGTCTCACGCTCGTTAAGACCGCGCTCGAGAAGGGGCACCATGATGGCCAGGGTGGGCTCGTGGACATCGGTGACGAAAGTGGTGGCACCGAGCAAGTGGATAGTCTCAGGGACGTTCTGGGGCTGGGCGATACACTTGATGAGCTCGGGAATGAAGCGCTCAATATCCTTGTTGACAATCAGGGAGCAAATCTTCTCCATGGTCTGGTAGGCGCGCTCCTTGACTTCCTTCTTGGTATCCCACATGGCCTCGGAAACGATGGGGATCAGATCGGGGACACGCAGGGCGGTCTGGATGGGTGAGGACTCGGAGAGAGCGACAATGCAGTCGAGATCCGTCATCTTCTCTTGCCACTTCTGGGCGTTGTGGATAGACTCGACGAAGTGGGGGATGAGAGCCTTGACGGCGTTGGCGTTGGCCATACGGGTGATGGCAAGGGCGGAGGCCTGGGCGGCGTTCTTGACAGGGACAAGCTTGTCACCGACGGCGGCCAGGACAGCGGGAAGGAGCTCGACAAGGTATGGCTCCACGGCGGGGCTGACCTCGGCGTGCGAGGCAATGGCGGTGATGGCATTGCAGGCGCGCTCACGGGCAACGGCGTCCTTCTTGTTGGAGAGCGCCTTCTTCAAGGTAGCGACAGCCCTGGAAACGCGCTGATTAGCAGATGTTCGTACGTCTGAGGTAGAATGATGGCGGCGACTCACTTGGTGGGGGCATCCTCCTCCTCGATGTCGCCGTTGATGAAGATGGCAATCTCCTGAGAGACTCCGTTGATCTCATCTTGGGCCTTGGAGACGTTCAGCTTGGCCAAGAGCTCCTCGAGCACCTTGAGCGACTGCTGGTTCTCCTGCTTTGCTGCTTTGGAAGACATGATGAGTTATGTCTGTCCACAGAAGATGTGTGTGAGGAGAGAAAAAGTTGAGTTAGGAATGGGCAAGGCTTTTAAGCCAAAGTGGGTCCGAGATTCGGGTCGCTCTCAATGTGGCTTAGTGCAACTGAAGAATAGAAAAATGCGACAAGTCTTCGTTCGTTTTGTTCAACCAATCCTCGCTGTGACACTGTGGTGAAAGAGGAGCGAGAGATGCTTGTTAAGAAGTGAATGACAGGATGACAGAATCACTCTCCTTCATGCGCACTCTGGATGACTCTTTTGTATTCACAGCAAATTGCCTCGTCTGAAAAATTTTTGTCGGCTGTCGGGGGACGAAGAATTAGCCCTCTCAACACATTGCCAAGCCCTTTTGCTTCTGTAGCCACTTTCCGATAACTGACCCTGCCCACAGCGATTCACCCCCTCCAACAAGTCGTGCAGATTAACATCATCATGTACATTCTGCTTACTCTCACTGCCATTCACTATTAATTCTGCTTGAACACAATCACTCAGCTGACTCCTGATAGGAAACACAGGGGAAAGGGGTAGATACCTGTCGCTATTCACCAGACCGCCATGCTTCTTTCCAAGCCCCTGATTCGACAGTTGGGCTGTTGTCTCTCCACGACTTTTTTTCGCCTCCTCCCTTCTTCCCTCCCTTTGCCACAACTTTTTTCTCCTTTCCGTTTCATCTCATGCAAGGTTTTCTTCTAGAACATCCGACTACCGAGGGTAAACTTCCAACTCTTTTATTTTCTTTTAATTTTTTCTTTTCCCTTGTCCCTGCTCCTGATGTGGAAGCCTCCAAGCTTGCTTCCCAACCATTCATCGCAATCATCCTCATTTTCGATCATCTTCCCAACTTCTCGGTAGGCACAAATACGCTAGGTCCTGACAGAGATTCGATATCGACATGTTTGTCTACTTGCTCTTCCCCAGATTTTCCCATCTTTTGGTGTTGTATGTGGAGCAGAGCCGCCTTCTCCAGATGGAGATGGTGGAAGACACGGAACTGCGCGGTCGACGTTTTTCATTACACGCCTGTGGCATTTCTTGTAAGTTTGATTGCTTGATGACAAAAGCATTGGTTTGGTTCTCGTCAAAAGAACTGCCCTAGACTCTTCGCGATCTTTCTCTTTCCATATCAAACACAGTCTTGAATCGTAAAGCATATAAGAAAATGAGTCGCTGTCATATGCAGATGTTTTCCAGCCCCTGGCTTCCGTTTGACTGAGCGCTCATCTACTTTTTGCGCATCATAAAATGGCGCCTTGTTTGACCATCCTTCTATATTCGCAACCCTCCGTCCACGTGCCCCTAGACCACCTCACCCCGATTGCAAAGGAGAGAGGTTCGAGATCACCGACCCTCTTGTCCCTACAACGTCGACTTCAGCTAAGCCCACACTGTACGCAGGAAAGGCGTTATTAGCTGCTGTCCTTGCAAAATCGAGACGTGTTCCATGTTCTTAGGAAACGCAAAATTCTACCATTGGTACTGGAACAATAGCCTTAACAGTTACAACCAATACGTTTCTTTCAACGCAAGAGTGATGACATGATCACGAGTAAGGTAGTGATATCCATGACGAGTTGGATTATCTCCTTCAATTAATTAGGATGACAGCACGCACGTTCATATTTCCCTTTTTTATTTCATGAGGTTGAAAAGACTTTGCGAGCTGGATATCATCATGTCTGAGATCTGGACGTGCATGTTGCAATTATATTTGCAAAGCTGAGGCAGTGAAGCAAATGGAGTGAGCAGGTTGAAGCAAGCGCAGGTGAGGAAAGTGCTACCGTCAACTCATCAAGGTCAAAATTTCTGCCCTCTTCCTTCCTCTTTTCTCTTCCTTCCTCTTTTCTCTTCCTTCCTCTTTTCTCTTCCTTCCTCTTTTCTCTTCCTTCCTCTTTTCTCTTCCTTCCTCTTTTCTCTTCCTTCCTCTTTTCTCTTCCTTCCTTCGCGCACAACACTCCTGCAATTTTCTCTCTCTGTCGCGCGCGCTCTCTCTCTCACTCACTCACCCACACACTCTCACACACACTCTCTCTCACACCACACACACACACACACACACACACAGACAAATGGCACCTCCTCCTTCTCCGGTCATCAAGCAGGAGAGCGCAGACGTCGGCATCCCCGGCGCTCCCCTTCCCCCCGCCGGCAGTCCCCCCCGCCGAGCACTCAGGTGGAATGAGGAAGGGTTTGTCGAGATCCCTGGCGCCAAGTTTGGCGAGGACGGTTTCAATCCTTGTGACGCGAAACACAAGGGTCCCCGCGCCGACCGCCAGCACACCCGTGCGGAGTGCACCCGTCCCCTGATTGAGCTGCCCGACGACGTTGAGCTCGCTGTCGCGACCCAACTGCCAGCTCCTGCACGTGGCCGTGGCCGTGGCCGTGGCCGTTTCTCTATTCGCGGTGGCTCCGGCCGAAACAACAACTCCACTGGCCATTCTGGTCAACCAACTTCTCATGGTCATCATGGCCAAACAATTACCTTTTCTGGCCAGTATGGTCAAACAACAACCTTTCCTGGCCAGTATGGTCAAATGACTCCCTCTTCCGGCCACTATGGTCAAACAGGTCCCTTTCCTGGCCGTCATGGTCAGTCGGCCCCATTTCCTGGTCACCACGACCAGTATTTCCAGCAGGAATCCTTCTCGGGCCACTACGGCCATCAATACCAGCAGCCTGCTCCCAGCGCGGCAGCTGCTTTCCAGGCAATTGTGGGTGACCCTCGTACTTCCGACGCGTTGCGCGCGACCGCGATGGGCTACTCCGCCCTGATGGCTCTTATCGGCTCCTCTGGCCAAGAGCAGCTGCAGCAGTACCAGCAGGCACAACAACAGTCACGTCGCAGTCATCCTGGTCACTCCCTCGCCGTCCAGCGTGGCGGTATCAACAGGAGACGTGGTACTCGTGGCAGAGGAAGTCGTGGTGGTGGCCGCGGCGGAGAGAACCGCGGTGGTGGCCGTGGGCAATGAGCGGCTCGATCTTCTCTGTTGCGCGACCATGGGCTTGCTTTTCGCCCTGCTGCCTCCTCAAGGGCATCTCCATCATTAGCGCTTTTTTGTGGGCTGCTCTCTCATTGGCGCCTTCTCCTTGGCTGCTCTCTCAATATCGCCTTCTCATGGGCTTTATTTCCTCTGCTGCCTCCCCATGGGCTAGCCTCCCTTTCCTAACTCCTCGTCCGCCTTCTCCTCTTTATTGCCTCCTTATCTGCTTTCTTCCCTTTATTGCCTCCTTATCCGCTTTCTTCGCTTTATTGCCTCCTTATCTGCTTTTTTCCTTTTGCTGCCTCCTCACGGGCTAGCCTTCCTTTGCTGCCTCCTCACGGGCTAGCCTTCCTTTGCTGCCTCCTCAAGGGCATCTCCATCATTAGCGCTCTCTCATTGGCGCCTTCTCATGGGCTACTCTTTCATTGGCTTCTCTGTCAACATCGCCTTCTCATGGGCTCTATTTCCTCTGCTGCCTCACGGGCATGCGAAAGCCAGAAAAACAAGAACACACACAAAAAAAAACATGAGAAAACAAGAAAAGGTGGCAAAAAATAAAGAACGGATTGAAGCTCGAATGGTTTGACTCGTCAAACAGGAGTAAACCTGTATAAAAAATCACCCTGACGAAGAAAAGCTCACACCTCTACGCGGTGTCAGGGACCAGTAGCCTCCTTGGGGGTGAAGCTAAGATGAGCTTTGAATGAATATCTTTTGGCGATGTTTTGTTGTATTGCTGTGCCCTACAGTCGTGTGATTGCGGGAAATGGAACATAAAAAAATTCTTTGGGTTCGTCTCATGAAATTTCGTTATGTATAGCCCAAAAAAACAGCAGGCGCCGCGCCAGCCCTGTTCCCGTTGAACGCCGGGGAGATGCTACATCGCTATTCTACGTCGGTAATAAAGAAAGAGGGAGAGAGATGTTCTGGCAAGCGCGATAGAAACATGGTGAACGAAAAGAGAAGGAAGAAACCCAGACAATAGAGAATGACAGAGTCTGCTCGCTTATTAGAGACCAAAGTTGACGAGCCTGATACCATGCTGCCTGGCGAAATCGATCCAATCAACCTCGGCCACACTGCCGCCAAAGCGAGCCCCGAGTTTCTGCTCGGCGCACACAGCCTCGAGCAATTGCCGAGACTTTGTAACGTTGCAGCTGATGCCGGTGCCTTCCATGGCGCGCATGATACCGATGGCGCGGTTCTTGTCGTAGTCGTTTGTAGTGTTGACGCCGGCCAGGAAGATGGAGAAAGTGATGTGGTGCTGCTCGATGCCTTTGGAGGCGACGATTTGGGCGGCCATGTCGAGGATCAGGCGGCAGTGCGTGGCTGCTTCTCTCCGTTGGGCGAGCGAGGTGTGCGTGATTTGGCCGCGGTACATGCTTGTGTGGAGGTAGACCATGGCTGTTGAATATTCGAGGCAAGCCTGATTGAAAACATGTTAGATGCGCTATTCTGATGACGGCTGTTTCTGTTTCAGGACGGTTCTGGCGTAACTTACAAAGTCAAAGACAGTTCTTGCCAGAGCTGGCAGTGCAGCACCTGCGTCTGGCGTGTCGCGCGGCAGAAAGTCCGGGTATTTGGTGATCCAAGTAGAGCGCAACTCGTTCCTAAAAAGCATGATGGATTCTTGGTGCTCCAAGACGCCGCCGCGACCTGCTTCGACATCTTGTCGTATCTGCACCGCCAGCTGGCTGAGTTCTGCGAATCGCGTGCACATGAATTTGCTGAGGGCAGAGACAGTCGCGAGCGCAACCAGCTCGGGACTAAGTTTTTGGCCTGGCAAATCCAGCTTTTTCCAGCTGGGCAGGGTTGATCCGTTTGCAAGGTATACTCGGACGAATGCTCCTGATTCCGTATTGCCTGCAAAGCATGATTGCGCGTCCAGAAATAGTGTGTACCAGAGTAGATATGCTTGTAGCTCGTTGACGTCTTCTTTTCCTTGTTGAGGATATGCAATTTGACCGAGATGTTGAAAATGCTGAGACCACATGACACTATTTGGTGAGCAGTTTTGAGTGGCGCAGCAGATATCGTAGAGAAGAAGGACAAAGTGCAGATATAGTAGTGAGCCTCTCGTCATGTCGGTACTTGACATGCACGTGGAGATGGCTTGGTGGTAGTGTTGAAACGCTCCGGCTAGCAGCTGTCGCTGTCCTCTGAGCGCCAAGCTTAGTAAAGTCAGCGCACATACCGCATGGTACAACTATGAATGAGTTAGCGAGAGAAACTTATTGCGAATGGTTACCAGAATGTACCGGTGGAAACGATTGAGCTTCTCGGATGATGGCATCTTCTTTGCCGCAATTAATCAAAGCAAATCTCGACCCCAGAGGCATCATCCTCCTGGAGATGAAATTTCTATAATGTGCTATAATCTCTTCAGCACTTGCACCGCCGTGATCTGGAGAGCTCTGCTTTGTTGAGGAGGAGGCACCAGACGTATGTGAAGCTACAGTGTTGACCGAGAGCTTGCGATCCGGAAGGGCCATAAAGTAGGGCGTGTCTTCAAACTCGGCCAAAAAGACAACCGTTGGATCTTGCGAAAGGGTATTCTGAAGAAACGCAGTTGAAGCTCCAGAATTATCCCGATATCCTCTGATCAGACCGCCATATTCCGGAAGACCTTGGAAGCTGTCAGGTGTGAGAATGACGTTGTAGGTCCCGGGAGACTGCGTTAATGCCTTTTTCTCCCTATCATCTTCAGTGATGAGTTCAGCAAACAGCGGCAACAAAGTTTGACGTCGGGTGTATAGTTGTCTGACAGACAGCAACTGCTGATGATTATCATCCCAGGACGGGCTTCCATCTGTAGATACATGCTTGTGCCGCCGCCGCGTGCGCATGCTAAGATCGTCGAATTTCCATCGCTGACCCCATCCGCAGTCCTTGCTCAGACGTACACATGAACCACATTTCGGTCGAGCCTCGTCGCACTTTACTTTGCGTTGCCGGCAGGTCCAGCATCCATTCCGGGACCGAGGTTTTGACTGTCGCGTACATGGTCGTCGTTCTCCAATGGCCGAATCGGCATCTGAATTTGACCACGACGACTGTGATTTTGTCGGACTTGACAGATCCGGAATCTGTTGACCCAGTGAGTTGGTTCGACTTTTTAACGATGGTGGATTGTTCATATCGCTCCGATGGCTGTGCGGGGCAACGGACACCTCAGTGACGAGCTCTTTTGAAGCGGGGGCCCGCTGGTGAAAGTGCTGTTGGCCTTTGTCGATTTTGATTCCACAAAGGGTACGTCGTAATAAAATCAAGGAAATGGAAGCTATAGGCACAGCCTCATGAGTAGACGTCTCCCGTCAAAGAACTATGGGTTAAAGAGGGTTCTGTCAATTTGCTTCTTGAAACAGGGTGCACATGGGTTGATGAGATCAATGATAAATACTTGATCTACCTTGCCCAGACGAAAAAACGTAGCGCTTGGAGCAGCGCAAAAGCTTATTATGGTTGCGCTAACGTGGTGAAGACCATGCGACAGCTGTATTTCGGTACGCACACTCGACGTTAGAATTTGCGTTTGGCGTTCGGCTTGAACGCTTTCAGGTCTGACCCGGTTGACGTCGTTTCTTCAAGCGCCAGGGCCGGGAATATCTCGCTTATCCGTGCATGGAATAGGACTCGCGGTCAAGCAGAGCTAGACATGTGGCGCGCAGTGGCCCCTGGCATCTTGACCAAGCATTCAACAATGGCTGCGTGAAGGCAGTATACCAGAAAATGTGTCTTGAGCTTGCTGGAATAGAGACAAAAGTGCCTCGATCTAGTTACTCCGTACGCAGCCGGGGTTCGCAAGATGATGCCTGAACGAGCTGAACCGCTATCGAGTACGGCCGGGCGACCTTCTGGTGGTATTTATGCCAAAGGACTGCGCTCCCAGAGTTCAGTCCTATACTTGGGTGATCACGGAAGCATCTTTCATGATCTGAACTTAGTCAGGTGCTAGGCCCGAGACACGCATGTATTGTACTCTGCCTTTCGCAGGCCTCAACACATCAGCCCTACAGCTCACGCCTTAAGCTCTGCCATCAATTGTAGGTACATACTCGACTCGGAAGATAGGAAAATGTTCGCAAACGCCATCGATCGCGACGTGGTAACCACATTTCGATAATTGGTCCACTTTTCATTCTTTTCTGACGGCGGCCACGTGAGAGCGAACGATGTATTGTGCAACAACGCCATGTTGGTGGTTGACGGATTCTGAAGGTTTGTACTGGTGACGGACCTCCGACGGCGAATCAAGACCTAAGAACCTCAAGGACAAGGCGAGCCGCACGAAAACTCAACCGAGATGTTGCGTGATCGGTCATTCTCTGTGCATTGCATACTTAAGCAAGATCAACAATTCGATGGTTGTCGTCTCAATCGCATCGTACACATCGAAAACATTCCCTCTGCATCATCGTTGAAAAGGAACTTCCAGAAGACGAAAATAATGTCAGACAGTTCGTAGTCATTGTCGGCTTGTTCCGGATGTCGGTCCGTAAAGCTTGGATAAGGTTTTTGCGCAACATCTCGAATCTCGATGCTCTATATCCGAAAGTTCGAAGGTGGTATGTATAGGTACTCCGGATGATTGCAAAGAACAGGTTCGGGACAGTACTCCGTACACAGTACACGCTTGGCTCATCTTGCATCCTACAAGCTAGAGCCGTGTCGCTAAGTACTGTAAGGTAAGTTCTCGTAGAGGCGTAATAGGCGCATCCCGATCTATGGCCGCAGATCGTCTTGCGCGAGGCGGAGTATTACTGGACACCAATTATGAAACGTCAAACGCCAACGATTACTACGCGAGCGATGAAATGGGTGGATATAGAAACTGTCGGGTGCCATATGTTTGGCGAGAAGGCTTAACTTTAACATCAAATGTGTCTGACTTTGAACGACACAAGAACATTGCTCGACCTCGATAATAATATGCGGTGAATTAATACAATTTGTTTCTCAACAAGAGCTGTGTCGAAGCCACATCTGTCGCTTACGGTACGTGGAACCCTTGTAAGTTGTATCTCTGATCTACCTGTTGTACTCCGTACCCAGTACGTACATGACGCCTCCGGAGGATTCATTCTCCCGGAGGGGTTCGTCCACCAACGGGGCCAAGGGTTCAAAACAACTTCGATGCTGCATGCAGCTAACCGTCAAACCTCGGTACAAAAGACCAGCAATTGACAATGTACAGTACGGAGGATGAAGTCTGGATTTGAAATATAAATGTTCATGTGGATACATGCACGTGCTTGAAAATGCACATCTTCAGGCTGTGCATAATCACAGTACAGTACATGTACCCCCCAGGAATTGACTTGGCTTGGCGTGTATTTGTTTTCTAGCCCGGCCCCACATTTCTTCTGTTGCAGACTTTCTATGGACCTGATGGGTGCATCATGTCACTTTTTGGGGCAGACGATGGCGGCGGGATACCGTCACCTAGCCAGAGTAGTGACATCTCTATCATCAGCATTGATGATGATCGAGAGCGATTGAGTTCTCTGGACTCACACGATGGACGTGATGAAGACGACGAGCATGGATCGATGAACGAGCAGGCCGAGGAAGGCGCGCAGCGGACGGACGAAGAAGAAGACTCAGAAAGCAAGAGCGACTCAGAAAGCTCCGAAGACGGCAGCTTGCCATTTCGAAGTAATCGATTTCAAGGCTCAGATGGGGCATGGCTGTACCATACGCAAGAGGAGCGCGCTCTCGCAAAATCTCTCGATCAGCTCCGGGCAAGCGACTTGAGCCTGCACCTCTATAGCGCACATCATCTCAAAGCTCGCTTGTATGGTTCATCTGACAAGAATTCGATCAAGCCTTGGAGAAGAAAGACGCGCTGGATAAACACCAACAACGACAAACAGAAGCCATGGTACCCCGAAATTGACTGGACTGCCTGGCCCCTTGCCCCTGAAGATGTTCCCGAGCCTGACGCTATGTTTGGTGTTGAAGGGGACGGCCTTGAGGAGTTCACCCTGCCTCCTGGCAAGAATGTCCCCGTGTCTGTGAGTTTACGCGACGAATTGCATGCAATCATACTAGGCCGTGCACACGAGTCCTGGAAGACAAGAGTTGGCTTTCCTGAAGATGCAGCCTATCGTCTGCACAGAAGGAAATTCCCTCCAATGAAAAAACGTCGCTCAGGCGTATCGCCACTAAAAGATGAATCTGAGCACCAAACTCACGCACCTCAAGACTCAACAGCTGGAGATGAGGAAGATGATGAGGACAAGGACGAAGTTCGCCTTGTTCATCCTGTCTTCTCGGCCGATGACGATGACTCTCGTACTCTGCTACAGCCTACCCTCAATCATATCATGTCCGAGCTTGACCGGCTGCTCCTTGCCTTGCATCAAAGCCGACAATCACACTTAGAGCGTCGCACTGATGGCCGCCGCAACTCCAATTCTTCCGCCGGATCAGCTTCAAGATCACGTTCGACCTCGAGAAAATCGTCGCAGCGTAATGTGCCGTCTGCTGCCACTCGGAAACAACCCAGCCGTCACAATTCCCGTTCGGCAACTCCCAGGCCCGCACAGGCTGATTACGACGTGGTTGATGATTCGGGCGAGGACGAGACATACGAACCGCACAAACGATCTGCTCTTTCTCCCGACGGCCAACCCACCGGTCCGAAAGCAGCCGACAGTGACGCAGATTCAATCGACAGCAGACAAAGCAGCGAGCAAGAAAATAGACGTAAGCTCGGCGCCCGGGATTGGAGCGAAGTCTTGGGTATTGCAGCCCTGAGCGGAATAAATCTCAAGGCCATTGAAAGGGCCCATCAGCGTTGCAGCGCTCTATTTGGGGAAGATATGCAGATGACCACTCTTACTGAGGATGGACATCATTTCTTAGAGTATGACGATGAGGAAGCTGCTCCTGTTCATCAATTTGGCGACCCTGGGGGTTGGAGATGCCCCTGGGAAGACTGCGTTCGACACTTGGATCCTTACGAACAGGGATTCCGTTGGCGTGAACACATACGCAAAAAACACAAGTACGACAAGGCTGAAGTCGCCACACTCGAAGACGCATTGATCCGCTCTGGAAGACTTACGCCAGCGACCAAACGTTCCAAGTTGCTTGATCATAATCCTCGTGGTTGGGAGCCACCAGAGCCGCTTGTTTGCCCTCACTGCGAACCTTCTACGAGTATCTTTGAGAACGCCAATCTTATGGTACAACACTTCAAACGCAGGCACAAGTATGACCCGCGAACACATCCACCGCCTGGGGATGTTCCAAATAGAGCGCATGGCCGCGGAAGAAATACAGATGAATCGAGTATTCCGCAGGAGGACAGCGGTATGGTAGGCGGCTTGCATAACGATGGATTTCTGGAGCCTGTAACGAAACGTTCCAAAATTCGAGGAAAGGATCGCAAAAAGAGGGTGAGGAGATTCAAATTCGATCCTTCCAAGAAGGAACCCAACAATGCTAAAAGAAAGCACGACGTGATGATGGCAGATTGAGTTTTGTTAATACGAGCTCGGTTGGTCTTACCTTTCCTTCCTCGAGTCCATCTCATCGTATCTCCTTTTCCTCAAGAGAAAAAAATTCAGACTACGAGATATCGCAGTTTCAGGAATTGTCATTTTTCGTTCTACGAATTTTACCAGGATGATGCGTTGCATTTTATTCGCACAAAGATCGTTTTCTCTATTGTGTTGTGGACGCATCTCACGCGGATGAACGGAATCATAACACCGCAAATACTACAGTAAATTCTGGCCTCGAAAAGCCGTTTCCATTTCACTCTTCCTCGATCGTGTTGTTGGCTTTCATACCTCGAGAAAATTTCCGATTGCTCACAAACCAAGTGCCTTCACCTTTGTTGCTCTGCATATCAGCCTCACTCTCTGCACTTGTTCATCAGCATAAAACACACACACACACACACACACACAAGAGTCTCACTTTCATAACTTTCCGGATCTTTCTGCAGTCGAGATCCCCCGTCTTCTCTGCTTCTAGTTTCACAAAGCTGCACGTCGAGATTTCTTTCTGCGCTTTCTCACAACATCATCTTGCGTTCTGTCTTCATCTAACACAAAGCAATCGACAAAATGAGTAAAGGTAACGTGCATTACTCTTCCTTATCACAAAGATCTTTTCTGATGTTTCGCAAACAGACATTATTTCAGAGCGTGAGCAGAAGCTGCTCACCGCTGTATTCCTCTCACTGAGAAATGAGCCTGACGTGAGCGCTCTCCCTATGCATCGCGTGGACAAATATCATTAACGCAGCTCACAGGTCGACCCACACAAGGTACACGATATCATCTACTAATCCCTTCATTCATCCATGTTCTTGTCGCACTAACTGCAGCTCGTCAGTTGGCTGAGCACTCCGGGCTCTCTGTCGGCGGCGCTGCAAACGCCTGGCGCGCTCTGAAAAAGAAGATTCTCAATCCTGCCAGCGGCGAAGCTTCCATCAAGGCCACTCCCTCCAAAAGCGCCGCAATTCCCAAGACTCCCTCAAAGTCTTCTGGCAAGAAGCGTGCTGTCCCTTTGCGCACTGCAGCCAAGGATTCGGACGACTCTGACGGCGAGGTCGCCCCTACTCCCTCGAAGAAAGCCAAGTTTCCCAAGCAGACTGCAAATGGCAAGGGCAAGAACAAGGTTGTTGATTCGGATGATGAAGAGGAGGAGAGCGGTAGCAAGCTGAAGGTCGAGGAGAATGCTACCGAGGCAAAGGTCAAGGACGAGCCCACCTCTGACGATGAAGAATATGAGGTTTGAAGAATCGGTTTCTTACACAATTTTCCCGGATTCTGGGGATGCTCTTGGGGATGTTATGTAATCGTAAAGGATGTGCTTTGGGGTCATCAATTGACCTAGTAAGCAATGGCGGAGTGCCTTTGTGTGGCGCACAGAAGATGGACTCAGCACAAGGAACGAACGAATCAACTTTGCCCAAGATTTCTCGGCCCCTGATGTGCAAATTGTGATATATGCTATCTGATATGGATGTGATATAAATCTTGTAGCGAGCCTTCCAGATGTAGTGTTTATATGGTAGTGTCGCCTTTTCCCAACTCTCTGTCCCTTCACTTCTCTCGGATCTTGCCCTGCACTCCTCAACACCTCAAGTCACCTTCACTTCTACAACTCTTCTCATCCCAACCCATGCGCTTATCAAGCTAGCTTCTCTCTCTCTTTTCTCTTTTCCTCCTTCTTCTCCTGCGCTCCCCTGCTTTCATCCACAAAGTACCAACAGTTGATCCTTTCATCAATACTTTCACCTTCCTACTCATTCACACAAACCACACAACTTGAATCTCAAAGAGCAAACAACACACAATGGCACCTCCCAAGAACCTCGGCGCACGCGACATCGAGGTCATTGCCGCAGCTTTCCAGAGTATCAAAGGACCTGCTAATGTAAGTGTTACTTTTCTTTTACGTTTTCCCCCTCCTTTCTTTTCCTTTTCTTTTTGTTTCTCTTTTTGTTTCTCTTTTTTTTTCTTGTTTGTTTTTGTCTCTGGCAACTTTTTCTCATCTTTGCTCTTTCTTGTTCTTTTTTTTCGATTCCTCACTTGACTTTTGGATATGGGTGCTTTGTTTTGTTCTGTTTTACCATTTATGTTTGCTTTCTCTTTTCCTTTTCTCTTTTTTTTTTCTTTTTCGTTTTTTGATTCTTCGCTTCTCTCAGAACGCGTACCCCGATTCAATCCTCGTTGTTTCGAGGATGATGTGTAGTTACCATATTTCTGCTCCCCTACTTCTATACATCTTGCATCTCGGCCTCGATTCTTTTACATAACTCTTTTCCTCGCATTTTTCTTTCCACCTCCTTTTGTTTCTTTTTTTCTTTCTTCTTTTTTCTCTGTTTTCTTCTCACCTTTTGCTTTTTCCCTTCACGCACATACACAAAAACCGCTGCATCATCATCCCCCTTCATTCTACTCCCATCCCGAAGGAAAAAGAAAAAAAAAGAAAAGAAAAAATTCATTTCGCTAACCATAGCCCTTCCCAGATCGACTACGAAGTCCTTGCCAAAAAGGCAGGCTACAAGAATGCAACCTCAGCACGCGCCTGCTTCGCCGACATCAAAAAGAAGTTGCCTATTTCGTCTTCTACTGCCGATGACAACGACAACGACAACGACAACGACGGCAATGATGACAACGATGATGATGACAACAAAGGCAATAAGGGCAAGAAACCCGCCGCAGCAGCAGCAGCAAAAAAAGGCACGGCAACCCACTCTGCAAAACCCAAAGTCGTCAAAGGCACTCGCGGCACCAAAGCCAGTAACAACAGCAACAACAACAACAACAACAAAACGAAGAAACGCAAAGTTGCTGCTGTTGTCGACAGCGATGACGATAACGAGGGCGAGACTGAAGATGCAGGTCTAGGAGCTTCGGCTGTGATTGGCAAGAGTGGCTTGGAATCTGAGAAAACCGGCAGTGATGACGACGATGACAAGAAGAAAAGCATTTTCAATAATCGCGCTTACTTTCATTCTGACGGAGAGGCGGTCGTTAAGAGGGAGGAAAGTGGCGATCAGGATCATGAATGAATGAATGAATGAGGACGGATTTCGAGTCAAAAAGTATGTGCTGCAAAGTATGGGGGGGTTTTTTTTTCGGCTAGCGAAAAAAAAACAAGGGTAGCACAACGGCATGGAAAAAAAATGATCATCAAGGAAAAGTAGTGGAAAAAGGGGGTTTGAAAGGTCGGGTGGAGAGGAAAAAAGAATATGGGAAATGAGGAAAAGAAAAAAGAAAAGAAAAGAGAGACGACATATAGTCTATTCAGTGCGTGGAGGATAAGACCGCATAGCCTGAGGGCGTGTGGGTACTTATTCTGCAAGTAAAATGGCATGGAATGACTTTTATTTCTTTCTTTCCCATCCTCTCGCCTTTCACCCTCTTTATTTTTTCCAGAAATCATGCACAGTCTATGCGCTCTTCCACAAGAAAATAGACCAGAGAAAATTTGACAAACTGGATAGCGAGCTCTTTCTAGGCAGTGTCTTCTTCTTCTTCAGCAGCAGCCTCTTGCACCCCGTCAGAGGTTCCAAACACCTCAATGACCAGTTGCTTCTTGTTGACTAAAAAAACCCCAGGAAAGGTCAGTATTGCACAACCAAATGGCGGGACTGAAGAAACAAAAAAAGAGGGAAAAAATGAACTCACTCTTGCCCATGGCATTCCTGGGAATGCTCGGCACAACCTTCAAGACCTGCGGAAGCTTAAAGATGGCCAACTTGTGCCTCAACGCCCTCCTCAAATCCATGACGCCAAACGCTTTGCCTCCTTTCCCCAAAGTCAAGCCAGCATGACTCAAAACCACCACGGCCGCGACCTTCTGGCCCCAAGTGTCGGATTTCAAACCCACGACAGCGCACTCGGCAATGGACGGCAGCGAAAGCATTTCCCGTTCTACCTCAAGCGCAGACACTTTTTCGCCGCCCACTTTGATGATGTCGGCTGACAGGCGGCCAAGGATGAACCACATGGGTCCTTTTGCCCAGGCGCCCGAATCGCCCTTGGCAGCGGTTGCCACATGTCTTCTCACGGCCACATCGCCCGTCTTGAAAAAGCCGTCAGAGGTGAATTCTTTGGCTGTTGCGGTGGGGTTGTTCCAGTACTGGCTGAAGATTGTGGGACCGCGCAGTTGGATTTCTCCGCTGCGTTCTTTTCCGTTTTCGTCGACGAGATGGGTGGAGGGGATGACGGTGTTGGTGTCGAGGTCGACGAGGCGGGCTTCTACTGAGGGCAAAGGCCAGCCGACGCTGCCGTCCACGCGGTCGGCGGTTGCGAGGCCGCAGGACAGTGCCATGCCGACTTCGGTCATGCCGTAGCGTTCCAGTAGCACGTTGCCGTTGCTGAGTTTGGACCACTCTTGCTTTGTTGGTGTGGGAAGGGCTGCTGATCCGCTGATGGTAAGGCGAAGGTTTGCTGGGTCGATGCCAAGTCGTGTTGCTTCTTGCATTTCTGGAGAGAGCGAAGCGTGAGAGTTGAGGAGGCGGTTGTAGATAGTGGGCACGGCGGTAAAGAAGGTTATTGGTTTCGTGTTTGGTTGGGACAAGGATGAGCTACGGACACCAAGACGAGACCACACTCCATCGGCGCTAAATGGAAAGAGAAATTCGATGGTGCTGCCGGCGAGCAGAGGAGTCAGAATGGCGTTGACGGTGCCATGGATATGGTGAAGAGGCAGCACATGGAGCAGGTGGTCGGCCGGTGAATAGTTCCAGGCTTCGTTCAGAGACTTTGCTTGTGCCATCAGTGTTGCTTGAGAAAGAAGCACCCCTTTCTGCTGCTTGTCAATTTTGTCTCATTTCTCGATATCATCTAGTCAGACTAACGGGCTTGTTGGTGGTACCGCTGGTATATAGCATCATGCCACTCTTGTCTTCGTGTGTGTCCTCAAGCAGCACTTGTTCGCCCAATGTGCTACCTTGCATAATCTTGGCCAGCTGTGATGAGATGGGCTTCTTGTTCAGCTCGCCGGCAAGCACATCACCAGCCTTTGCTGCAAACTTGGCAGAGGCCAGCAGCATGAGTGCGCTACTCTGATCAAGAATG
The DNA here is from genome assembly GCA_017580825.2 of Aureobasidium zeae. Classification (NCBI taxonomy): domain Eukaryota; kingdom Fungi; phylum Ascomycota; class Dothideomycetes; order Dothideales; family Saccotheciaceae; genus Aureobasidium; species Aureobasidium zeae. Next base: position 46,183 of record JAGFJS020000035.1, read on the forward strand.
TACCTCAATTCTCCCGAAGGAAAGGCAGGCGAGAGTGGCACCGCAATGGCATTCGAGCTCAAGATGGCAAGCAGAGTCACTGTATTACCAAAGATTCTCAGCTACTGGAACATGGGAAATGCAAAATAGCAAACAAAAAAGAGAAGAAGAAAAGGAGAGAGGATAAAAGCATGAAACAATAGAGATGATTGAAGCGCACCTACATAGTCATAGCTATTTTCGACCAAAAAAGCTACACGCTCGCCTTTGAGTGCTTCAACACCCCGACCAGCGTCATTCGCGAGGCGCTGTTTGGCAACGGCGACATCCTTCAACAGCGAGCCATAGCTGAATTGACGCCCTGACAGTGAGTGCACTACAGCTGTGCTCTCTGGGTCATGTGATTTGATTGCTTCAAAAAGAGGTGTGCGTGGTAGTGTGGGCAGTCTTGTCGTGCTGAGGTTCCTGAGGCCAGCTCCGAGACAGCGGAATGCTGTCAAAGGCTTGGAGCGGCGCAACAGCAGATTGGCAAGTTTCACAGGCATTGGTGTGTCAGCTACCGGACATGCATGTCACGTCGTAGGCATTTGCTGGTGTTTGTTTTTCTCTTGGGAAGGTGCCGAGACAGTCGGCGTTAGGGTGGAGATAAAAGAAGGGAATGCACGATAGATGGACTTCCTTCCGGGAAATAATGAACAAGCATATCGGTGGATCAACATGGAAATGTGAAGGCCAATTTGCATTGGGAAAATGACTGTTCACTAGGTAGAATAGATTACATGTTTTTTTGGCGGGTCTTGTTGAATACATGGTTCATTACGAGTCCCAGCCCCAAATCCTTTTGATAGTGTCTCCAACCGTTTCTCTACCGCGCTCCCTCCTACTTTCCCGCGTCTGCTTCTCCGCCTCAAAGTGTTCATGGACGACGGCGGCATACTCTGCGTTGGCTCTCGCCTCGGCAGCCATGAGTTGGATTTCAATCTCTCGCTCTGCAGGCGTCTTGTCGGCCAGAGACTTTTCAAGAGCCTTGCGTTTCTCGCCAGTGTACAAATCGAGACCTTCTCTTGCTGTTGGTGATGGAACAGCCGCCTCTGGCTTGTTTGCACCCAGGGCCTCGGATACCGAAGAGCTGGTTATGAGAGGCTTGAACTCTGGCGCGGGCAAATCTTTCTCTTGAGCGTCTTTCAAAATCTTTTCCCTGTCGAGCATCTCATGGTATAGCTTGTCTGCGTGCATCTGAATGCGCTCCTCGTCATCAGCATCGCGCTGCATGCCCAGATAGCCCAAGGCCTTGAGAAAGCGACTCTGCATGGTGTAGCAGCGGTTGAAAGCCCGAGTCTTGTCCTTGCAGAGGAAGAATTTTGCTTGCAGGCCTCCGCTCTCGAAACACTCGTGCTCCTCCCACCGCTCGGTTGCGCAGTTTTCTAATGCCGCGCGCGCGATGCGTGTCTTGCGGTCGTTGTAAGTGTCGACAATGTCGGCTAGGCGCTCGTTGTCACTGCGGCTGGATTGTTCAATCTGCTCTTTGGGCCGGTAGTTCTTCCACAGGTGGGCGTAGCGGCCGTCTGGATAGAGCGACTGTGGAGGAACCGCATTGGCTTCTTGTTCTTGTGGTTGTGCGTTCTGGTCTTGGGCGACGCCTATTTGCTCGCGGTATGAGGCATTGTCCTGGGTGAGTTTTGTCGGTTGCTGCTGCTGTTGCTGTTGGCGTGTTTTTGATTCTTTGTCGAGGAACTCTCGCAGCGACGGGTCCAGATTGTCGACGGCATCTTTGCTTGTGCTTCCCCAAAACCAGCTCATTTTTTGTTTCTTGTATAAGGTAATTACAGAAAATGGAGAACAGGCTGCATTCGTCATGGATGAGGAAGCCGCGGCTTTCCCCGCTTGCCTGTACACAGCTTCACCTCTATCAATGCGAACCGACACTACATGTAATTACCTACATCTACTAGGTGCAATGTCTTGCAACAACAATGGCCTCTCATCTGATTAAAGTCTCACATCATCATCATAATCATCACCATCATCACCATCATCATCATCACCATCATCACCATCATCATCATCACCATCATCACCATCATCACCATCATCATCATCACCATCATCATCATCACCATCATCACCATCATCATCATCATCATCATCATCATCAACAGCGAGTGCCAATCCAGTGTCAAAAAACATTGTCATTTTGCTGCTATCTCATTGAAAACATTTCTGAACGAATGGACGATTGGTATGCATCGTCACACATACCACATCTCGAAAGACGTGCCAAAGAAACGAATGTAAGTGGCTACCAGCAGCCCACGGGACTTGAACCCCCGTCTCATCCGAAGCCAACGTACCCGCCCATTCCCTTTAGTGAGCATAAGTCGATCCAATTGCTCCAAACTTGACGTTACTGAACGTGACGGCTGCGTTGCCTTGCTGAGACTCGACATCGGCGGGCTTTCCAGAAGTCGTTGAGCAAGTTCCACGAGCCGCTCCAACCTTGGTCGAGCCCACAGGGTACGAGGTCGAGTCAAGCCAGAGCATGTTGGCATCATAATCATCCCAAATCGAAAACACGAGCGCCATGCCAGCATCAAGGTCCTTGCCAAATCCTGCAAGCCCGCCCTTTTGACCGAATGAGTCTGTGTCACCAGTCACGGCCTTTTGCTCCTTGCAGAACTTGTCGCTGATCTGGTTGGTCGTGGTGATGCCGCTGGTCGTTGTGTTGGCTTGCTGGATCACTTTACCGTTCTGCACGTACAAACGACGGATCGCCGAAAGCGTGCCAGTCGCAGTGCCGTCTGCTGTGATGAATTGAGTCACCACCGTCATTTTGGACTTGGTGTCAACCGTCTTGCCCGGACCGTAGTAATTGGTTGCACCAAACCTGTATGGGTTGAGATCACATCCGTCCTTGTCGCAGTAACCTTGGTAGCGCGAGCTGCCAGTACCGCAAGTCGTGTTGCCCGTGCAGGGTCCGTTAGTGGAACATGGGTGAGGTGTCAGAGCAGTCGAGATGGAGTTCGCTTCCCAAATATCCATTTCCGCGCAGCAGGACCCGGTTTGGCCGGTTCCAGAATTCGGGTCGCCACTGGATGGCTGCCAACCCTCGGCGTTTGCCTTTTCAATACGTCAGCACGCCAAACTCAACATGGAGCTCCAAGAACAGCTTACCTTGCCAGCAATGAACTTCAGATCACGCGGGCATTGGGCATCACAATAGCCTGTTCCATAGGCAGCACCGGCCTTATTGGTGGGGTATTTGGCAAGACCACCATCGGCGTCCATCTTGACAAAGTACAAGGCGCCATTGATACCACATCCTGGGAGAACATTCAATCATCTGGAGACACATGGATCATACGACAAACTTACCAAGGCCTGAAACGTCGACGTCGAACGTGAACTCCTGGTTCTTCAGCTTGAACAATTCGTAGTTCTGTCCGTTAATGAGGTACACGCGGGAGCCGACGTTGCTGCCTTGCTTGAGCTTCAAGCTGACTGAATTGCCACTGGCCTGGATGCCGTAAGTGCCAGAGTAATCTTTTCATCACAGTCAGCGGAACCATCTCTCCAGGTCATCTCTCAGCAGGCTTCAAGACTTACCGGCACCGTCGAGAGCACAATTGGCAGCGCAGGCAGTGTTGGAAGAACAGATGCTGCTGTCAAACTTGTTGCCAGTGTAGCAGTTTGTGTAGCCAGTGGTGGTGTGAAGCCAACGCCAATTTGCGTCGAGTACAATAGCAGTGTTCACCGTCGAACATTGCCCGGAAGCCGTGCATTTCTGATAGCTCATGGGCGGGTGGTTCTCGGCGGTGTTGGTGCCAACTTGTTGTGCAAGGGTACCATGGCCCAGAGCCAAGATGGCAGCCAAAGCTGAGTGCGAAAACATTGTCTTTGTGAAGATGGTGGAAAGAGAAGAGATTCTTTGGCTTGCTCTTGATATTTTGGCTCTGGACCCAGTCCTCTTTTATAACCTACGCTGCTTGCTTTCTTCCTTGGACAGGCGCTATGTCGCAGGACACTTCCCCTCTTCTCCTCTCATCCCCCGGAAACGAATTGACCCTCAAACTTCCCAGTCGTCGACTCCAAAAGGCCGTAAGCAATTATTGAGGCTGGCATCGCCTGGTCTGGTCTCGTCGCCCCGTGCCAATTATCCAATGGCACAGTCCAGTGTTCTCCATTCGTTCACCTGCATACCTGTCTTACCCTCGCTTCGCAAGAGAAACACTGTCTGTGGAAAGCGTAAGTGGAGCCAAAAAAGATCGTTTGAGCAGCTGACTTTTTCTGGTATATTGCTGCTTCTTCTCGTGTAAGCAATCTATTCGAGAATTTATCCGGGCTTTGTGGACAATGATCATACGTCGTGGGTTTAAAGCTTCTTCCATGAGATTTCTCGTTTGCGGCGCGCTCCGTAGTCTTTCATGCACCCCGGATGGTGGCTTCCATCCTTCCGCTGCAAAAAGTCTCGTGGTCTAAGGGAACCTGGTACTTTCTGTTCGGCTGAACCTCCGTCTCGAATCACATCTGTGGCGCTCTTCTTTTTTCCTTCGCGTTCGTTCTAGACGAATGCCGCGGCTGAAGAGCCCTACGGATGTGTCCAGGCGAGTCGACTCTCTGCATGCACGGTCCGATATCCCGACAGTATAGATGCTTGCGTCGCCAAGCGAGCATCTTAGATACAGGCTGCATTAAAGATCAACATGAGTTATAGGTGACGACCGGCGCCTTCGCTTGGACCAAACAGACTGAACCAAGCGAGGCTTTCTGGTTAAAATGACGTCCGCCCAATTTACCTTCCCAGTAAACGTACACAATGGAAAGACGGACCGGTATACCGCTACTTTCTTTGGGGCTATTGGAAAAACCCGCATTGAAGCCCGCCGGGGTATACAAGGTGAATATAGATTGTTTCAACGCTGACCCTAAACAATTCTTCCGGACCCGAAGTTTTTGGCTTTTACGGAAAAAGAGTTGATGCATTTCCCCTTGACTTGTTTCGGGTCGGGACGTCCCACTTCTTCCTTTGGCCCCTCGCTGCTCTGACATCTCTCATCTGTAGGAGAGAGTGCATAGGAGAGAAAAGTAAAAATTATGAACAAAACTCTAGAGATCGGTTGTTGTCATTCATGCACCTAATTATCTTGCTACCTACTATACTATAGTCGGGGAAGTATCAAGCAGTCAAAGGAATCTAACGGCCGTAGATATATCGATCATGTGTACAGAAAGCCCTTGAATTCCATTTTTGATTGGAACCTTTTGGCTGCTAATATGTGATTCGAGCAAACTTCCCCCCCGCCCAGACTAGGCTAGGTAGCCTCTTGCATTGCATTGCATGCAGACGGAAGGTGGGGTGCAGCGGGTAAGTTTTTTCTCTGGTACCTGACAGCATTTTTCTTTTTCTTCCCTTTCTCATCCCACTGTCTTTGCATAGTGGCATTTTGTGTTTTTATTCTGGCAACGTAGGTATTGGTGTTTGTAGGTACATGTAGTGTTCTGAAAAAGAGAATAGAGAGATCATGGCGTGTGTATTTTTTTATTATTATTATTTTTTTTCTATATATCCAAACCTTTTTTGCTCTTACCATAATTTCGTCGTGTTTTGGGTGGAGGGAGCGAGTTACCTCTTCTATTTCCATTATTGTCACAAGGCCATGTTCAAAGATTTGGTAGTTTTTTTTTTTTTTGGAAGATGAGAAGGATCAAATATCTATGAAAAGAAAGGGTGAGGAAAAGACTGTAGATAATAGGGAGGTAGGTAGGTTTGTTTGCTTTTCTTTTTTTTTTTCAAAATAGATAAAAAATCAAGACAAGAAAAAGATGGGGTGGGGGTGAAGATGGAGAAAAAGGAAAGAAAGAAGAGAAGAAAAGGGAAGAAAGAAGAAGAGAAGAAAAGGAGAGAAAGAAGAAGAGAAGAACAGAACGAGTGGGTTTGACTCCCTGAAACGACTGGCAGGAGTCTTTGAAGAGGAAGACCTTGGGCAAAAGGCAAGGGATAGCAGAAGCAAGAAATAATGAGCAGCGGTAACGACAGACTAAGAGTCACCAAAAGACACCCAAAGCGCAAGCAAGCGAATGTCGTGTGAAAAAAAGGGGGAGGAAAAAAAATGAAGCTCCAGAGTCTTTTTTGATCTTTCTTTTCCTCATCCTTCTCTCTGCCTCCTCACATCCCAAACCCCCACCCAAATCCTCAATCACCCCTTTAGACGATCGAATTCTGCAAAAGCTGCTGGAAATAAGCCTGGAACCAGGTTCCCGCCTCGGGCGCAGGCTTCAACGCATCCGCATACCCGCAATGGGCATCGTATCTGGGGCTGCTGGTATCGCTAGTGCCATCAGACTCTCCGCCGGGCTTAACCCACACAAAAGCATCAACCAGCGCGTCTCCGGTGCTTGTAGTGGGACGCACGCCGAAGCCCGTGCCAATGACATTGCACCAGTCGCCCTGCTGCAGCTGCGCGGTGGGCTGCACGCCCGAGCGGCCCGTGTCGACGATGAAGTGCGCGGGGAAGCCGGCGGCCGTCAGCAGGGGCGCCAACGCATTGACGTATTTCTGCTCGTCGTAGTTGGGGTTGCTCTGGGTGTAAGACGGGGCAGAGGACAGCGCGAAGCCGTTGTAGTTTGAGACGTTTGTGACGAGGCCACGCACGGCCTTGGGCGACCCTGCCGCCTTGTAGACTTGGCCGAACAGCGTGGCCGCGGGCCCGATGTTGGCGGGCCAGCCCAGCCATCCGCTGTTGGCGCCGTCGACGTACATGGCCACGTTGTCGAAGTTCAGCGTCTTGAGCGCGTACTCGATGCCGGAGATGTAGGCGTCGTGCGCTTCCTGGCATTTGGGGACGTTGCTGTTGGTCACGAGGTTGCCGAGCGAGTCGGGCTCGATGATGAGGGCGATGGAGGTCTTTGGGTGTTTTTTGATGATGGCCGCGATGGAATCGACGTAGGCGTAGTATTTGGTCAGGCCGCCGTTGGCCACGGTGAGTTCTCCGTTCGAGGCCAGAGCCGAGCAATCGCGGTTGGGCAGGTCGTAGACGACAAAGGCGCCCAAGACTGGAGGACTGGCGCCGGCGGCATTGAGTTTGTCAATATTGGTCAGATAAGTATCCATATCGGGGACTTTAGCCGCCGTGTCGCTGTAAACAGAAAAAAAATGTCAGTATATCAAGCCATCAAGAAGAGGCAGGAGAAAAGCAAAGACAAAACTCACAGCCAAACAAATGTTCCGACCTTTGCCACAGCACTAGCCTTTGCCTGCAGACTAGACGGCAAAGAAGGAATGGCAGCCGCAATCTCAGAAGCATAGTAAGGGTTGGCATAAATCTGTTTGCCCGCAAAGGGGTTTCCGACGGCAGCTGAAGGTCCAGCGGCCGAAGTGGTAGGTGAAGTGGCCGTCGCGGAGCGCGAAGAGGTCGTGAGTGTGGTGCCTGTGCGAGTAGTGGTCACAGGGGCTGTCGTTGTGGCAGGCTTTGTCGACGTCGTGGCTGGTGCCGCTGTGCCAGATACACATTGGTAGTAGTCTGTCAGGACTTTTTGTCAGCTGCGGCTGCTCTCGTTGCGAGGGATATCGGTCTTGATGGGAAATCAACGTACATGGGTTGACAGAAGTACAGGTCAGTCCCGAGTCACAGCTACCAGAACCTGACCAGTTTGTTCCTCCACATTGTCCATAGATGGAAATGGCAAGGGTAGAGGGAACGAGAGCAAGCAAGAGAGTAGTGGAAATCATGATGAAAAGGTGAAACAAACTCGTTGATCCTTGTGTTTCGACTTACCTGGTGTTCTTCCAAGGCTTTATAGCTTCTGTCTCATATGAAACACATTCAGTAATGGATAAATTGAGCAGAAGTTGAGATGCCCTCTTCACATAGCCGATGAAAGTCTACTTCCAAGCGAGTTGAATTTGTTCATGTCGACAAACAATATTTCGATATTGTGCTGAGTCGTGCCTAGATCCACAATGTGATTCGAGTGAGGCTGCAAACAACTGTTCGAGCCTTACGGACGCAAAAATGCATTCCCGAGCGCATCAGTCACACTCACTTTAGCCGCTGGCGAGGAAGCATCATGCAAGAAGCAGTTCCTAGACTTTGCTTGTATTTGTCTTACTAACAGCCACCTTGCTGGGAACAGGTCACGGGTAATGGTCTAGAGGCATCAAGATTTTGGCAAAGTGAGGCGCCATGCAAAATGCATGATCTACAAGAACATGTCGTCCTTGGCGAAGCGATCATGCGGAGACTCCGGCGGGCATCTCGCTTCGCTGCATTACTGAAGGTGCTTGACATTAGGCTGCATTGTCCTGCGTCCTGTCATCTGAAGGTGATGCGGGGCGTATCATCTTTGCCAGGACGTGGACGCAGGTCAGTTGATGAGGGAATGGTGGTCGGTCTAATGTCGGGTGCAGTGGCTGCGGTTGAGTGCGGTCGAGAGTTGATTGGTGTATGTGCCTTTGAAAAAAAGGTCCGTCCAGCAGCGAAGCATCTCATGGTGAAACAAGACTGCAGTTCACCCAGGCATGGTGGTGATCAAGCACATCGGCTTAACTCAATGCGAGCTTTTCACCACAACCCCGACAATACAATGCTGCATTGGCTAGGTAGTCCGGCTCAATCCATGTTAGCAGTCTGCACAATGAGTATCGCGGGTTTGCATGCAGGAAAAGATGTAAAGTGATAATCGTGCACCCTCTAGTAAGGATGAACAGGTAGGTGTGCATTTTATCAACATCAAACCTGTGCCGACTCTTTGCCTTGCTTGATGACAATTTTGACTCCTTCAATCTTCTTGATCTTCCTACCCTCCCACCAACACATGATGCCACTGAACATAGCGACAGCACATCCAAGGCCTATGAAAAGACCAGCACCCCAAGTCGGCCTCTCGATGCGATTATAATGCCACATCATGTAGGCCATGCCGACCTGGAACAGCGTATTCAACACCATCATCCACACGACAAAGTCCATTTTCCAGCTTGCTGTTGGGGGTGCTCTTTCTCCTGAGAAAGTGCTGGGCCGAATCAGCGCCGCATCCACGCCTTCGACTGGCGCATCCAGCAATCCGTTCTCCTGGAGTCTGAACCAGGACACGTTCCTTGCCGCCAATCTTCTGATGGCCTTTGTACTGTTCTCGGCATTGCGACTAAAACGCCATACACACAGCCACCATAGATCCCTGAATCTCCACGGCGCAAGACCCCAAGCTGTCAGACAGAATAGCGCATTCAATATCTGCGAGTCGATCTCGATCCATATTTTGCGAGGAGATGAATCCGCATCACCACCATCCGGGTGGTTCATGGCGGGAGCGGCTTTCAGGATGAGGAAAAACAGCATGGCTCCCCAAGCGACGACATTCAGACCGTACAATGTGATGAGGAATCCAGTCGGGGTGATGAAGAAGCGCCATGCAGCAGCAAAACCAGTAGCAATAGTCTGTTTCCACGTCTTTGGGCTCTCAGACCCAGTGCCATCAGATTCATCAAAGGTTTGTACATCCGGTTTCGAGGCTTTCGTTCCAGCGTCACTCTCAGCCAAACAATCAACCGTCACGTCTGGCATGGTCGCTGCTATATCTGGTCTGTCGCCAACTCTCGGCGCAACAAAGTCCTGTGTCGCATGATGGCCGTCCACATCGAAATCAATATTATTCTTTCGCAAATCGGTGAGAGTAGGGGCGTGTGCAATGGCCGTTCCTGTCGCCGCCCACATGCCCGGCTGCGGATGGTAACTCAGCAGCTTGTTCGTCGTATTGATCGATGCTGCACGAATGCGGCCGATTTGCTGCAGTGGTAGAGACGTCCGCCGCGGCGATGCGCCGGACTGTTCTGGTGGTGATGATTGCGGCATTGAGAATGTCACGGCGTTTCAATACAAATATTCAAAATGGCTCAAGAGAAAGCGCGAGGCGCCTCTGCTCTTTAATATCATTTTTCAGCAGTTGCCGCCTACAGCCGGTGGTGGGCTGAGCCAGCCAAGGATAGGCGCGCGTTTGGGAGTATTTTAAAGGTAGGTAGGTACCGAACACGGAGAACCTACCTAGGTTTGTGGCGTTCTCGGAACGGGCGGATACGCTGAACCCGTACGCAATACGATCCCTCCGAACCCCAGCTCGAGATTCATGTTTGTACATGTATTAGCTTGTTGAAGAGCTTGTAGATCAAAACTTCCTCAGACTAGACCAGTGGGTAGTCTTGCTCAATTCCGTTTGTCAGTCCAAGAGCCTTTGAAGCCAGATTGTGTGGCCACCAATAGTTGTGTCGGTGAAAAAGAGGAAAAGGAAAAGAAAAAAAAAAAAAAAAAAAAAAAAAAGGGAAAAAGACATCAAAGTAACCACCCTGTGTGAATGTAAAATCAGTTAGTTAAGATAACGCGGACGCTTTCTGGTGTGTAGATTGCTACAAAATAAAAGCACAGGGACTATTTAGTCAAGACGAGAACTCCGCCAAGTACAACAACCTGCCGTTCCGACCATGCTCTACCCATCCATACGCCGACAAAGTGACAATTAAGTGACATGAATTGACAAACAGTAACAACCGCGTGAGATTTCAAGACCAGTGTCTTGAATCAGAAGCCCTCAAAGACTCCAAAGGCGTTGAGACAGACCGGTCACAGGCTCTTCTTGTTCTGAATACCGTCCCAAATGCTTGTTGCAATGCCAATGTATGCTGCTACCATGGCACCGCTGTGACCATAGGGCATGGCAGCTTCAACAACCTTGACCGTCTCATCGGCAAAAGTACCGTACAATCTGTTTCCTTGGGAATAGACCATCCATGACATGACAGCCTTGGCAATGCTAAACATCAAGGGATCAATACGATACTTGGGTTGGTAATCCTCAAAGCCGTCCTTCTTCTTAAGCTTCAACGAGAGATTGAACAACCAGCCAGTAGCCAGCGGAATCCAGAAGTTCATGGAGGACCATAACAAAGATGGGGCCCAGTAGCGGTGTGTGAAGAATACAAAAAGATCGGGGACGAAGACGGCGAAGCTAGGGAAGCCAAACAGACTTGGGAAATCGAATGCAAAGGTCCAGGGTACTGTAACGTAGTGGAGGGCCATAGACTCGAGAAGAAGGATGGTAAAGTGGATTCCGGTGACAGATGAAAGCTCAACTCGAGCGTCGTAGAGCACATCCATGATGTGAGTAGCAGACCAGAGCTTGTTTACGCCCTCGGAGATGCGAGCAGCCTGCTCTTCGATGACATCCGTCACAACGGCCGGTGACGGCGGAAGAGCAATGCGTGGAGGGCTGAGAAGAGCCGAATCTTCCGCTGCCGGCTCCTCGAAGCTGGGAGCCTCAAAAGTCGGGGCCTCTCTGAGTGCTGCGTTCCTGGCAGGTGTGCGAGCAACCACAGCGTGTGCAGTGCGTCGGCCAGTGGTCACAGTAGGTGATGACAAGGCCTCGCTGTTACAATATTATGAAACTGCACAGCAACATGGCGAGACGATAATTTACTTACCCATCAGATTCACCCTTGACTGCAGGAGCGCGTCTTTTAGTGACGGTCCGAGGAGCCTCGACTTCGACACTCTCACGTTTCACAGGGGAGCCCTTTCTCGCATAATAGCCATCAAAGGCAGCCAACTTGGACAGCTCAGACGCGTTGCTGGTGAGGCGGTCTTCAAGCAGAGCAACGATTTGAACCTTTGTCAAACCTGCCACACTACTAACAATTAGACGAACGGCGGGCTGCGACGCGTCGATATTGCATACTCATCGATTCCGGCTTGGCTTGCAAGCTGTGCAAGATCGTCTTTGCGATGCACATTTAACCAGGAAGGCATGACGCGAAATTAGAATGAAGCAAGTCGCGTAAGTTCGGCGATCAAGAAACTCGATAAACGGGGTATGCGCAAAGGTCTTGTGGGTTGCAGGTTGATGGACAAGGGAAAACGCGGTGGAGGAAGACGCGTAGGGAAGGGTCGAGTAAAGTAAACAGAAGCTCGTTCTTGGCGCCATCCATCATGCCATGTGACCTCGAACGATCCGGCAATGTTTGAAGAAGCAATAGAAGCTAGTCATGGCCTGTGTCGTCTCGGGTTCGCCCAACTCTCGACTTGATTATACCAAAGGCAGGCAAAAGACAAGCAAAGAAGGAAGTCTTGTCTGGCTGGGCTATCAATATTGTTGGAAGCAGGTCGTCGTCGGAGTTTCGGGCGGTCGGTCGGTGCACGGAGGACGGAAAGGGAAAGAGCAAATGCCAAGCAGAATGACGCCCGCCAAAAGAGAAAGAAAGTTGTGAGCGTCGACAGGCAAGCACCAGGTCGCAATTGCATTTTGCAGCGACTAGCCATTTCTCTACTTCTTGTCGAGCTCTCCGCCGCTCCATCCACCGCATATCGTATTCGTCGTCTGGCCCCGGCCCGATCGCTTCCGTCTTCCTCGCAAAGGCATCCATGGTATTAGCCCGAGTGGCTGAATACCTGTTCCCGTCCGACACTATTCCACACAATGAACCGACGGCGGCGCAACGGCACATTGAGACAACAGCAAGAAAAGCACAAAAGGCTATGGCCAAGGACGAATTAGATGCGGACAGGCCGCCATATATCCATGTCAGTTGCGCAAAAAAGGCCCGCGACGGCACCGGTTGACGCCTTCCAGGCAATGCTCGCAGGAGGAATTGGCGGGTTAATGGGCGACATGCTCATGCACTCGCTCGACACGGTCAAGACCAGACAGCAGGGTGACCCGCATATGCCACCAAAGTACACGTCCATGGGCTCCACCTACCGCACCATCTTACGCCAGGAAGGCCTCGTACGAGGGCTCTATGGGGGAGTCACACCTGCATTCCTGGGCTCATTCTCGGGCACCTTGACCTTCTTTGGCGCCTACGAATACTCCAAGAATGCCATGATTGACTTTGGTGTAAACCCGTCACTCGCATACTTCACCTCTGGTAATTTCCCCCCACCAGCCGCATTGGTTATCAAACGCTCACGTGTGCTGCAGGCTTCTTTGCCGACCTCGCCGCCTCGCCGTGGTACGTCCCGTCCGAGGTGCTCAAGACCAGGCTGCAGCTGCAAGGCCGCTACAACAACCCCTTCTTCCACAGCGGCTACAACTACCGCGGTACGCTGGATGCTTTCAGAACAATCATACGTGTTGAAGGATGGAGGGAAATGTTTTCGGGCTATTCGGCCACGCTGGCACGCGACCTTCCATTTTCCGCCCTCCAGTTCACTTTCTACGAACAAGAGCAAAGGATAGCACGGAAATGGATGGGCAGCAAAGATATTGGTCTGCCTCTCGAAATCTTCACCGGCGCTAGTGCTGGAGGCATGGCCGGTGTCATCACATGCCCGCTTGATGTCGTAAAGACCAGAATCCAAACCCAATTGGATCCTGAATTCGCCCATGCACCGCCTGCAAAGCCTTCGAAATCAGCTCCCAAGACCAGCCCGGCGAGCGCCACACATAGACCCACTGGTCATATCCCGCCGATACACGACTCAAAGCGTCCCATATCAACCGGCGGTCCATCGACCGCACTCAAACACCACGGTGCAGTTGCTCTTGAGACGGAAAATTTCATAGCCGGCCTACGCGTCATTTTCAAGCATGAGGGCCTTGCTGGTTTGTTCAGAGGCGTTGGTCCTCGTTTTGTCTGGACTAGTGTGCAGAGTGGCACCATGCTCGTCATGTACCAGCAACTCCTCAAATACTTTGAGATGCATCCGCTCGTGCATTCTGACGACGATGCACTGGAGTCCTGACGAAAGAGACTCGTAAAAGTCCTGTATTATAGAAAATCATGTCGTGAAAATGGGGGTTTGGCATCTCAGTGGCGTTGTGTGAACTTGCCGTTTATAGACGCATTTTTGGAGAGGCGTTTAGTCATTTGTTGCTATCGCGCTTTTCCCGAGCATCTTGACCATTGTCTTTGGTCTTGTTGTAGCCTCTTGTATATCATGGCCAATATCTACTCAGCCAAAAATTACTTTCTTTGATTCATGACACTGGCATTGCAATGCTGAGCAGCATGTATGCATTCTGCGCTCGGCACACATGTACAAGGATCCACTAAAGTGAGAGACTATACCATGCAGCGGCATCTTCAAGGTCGACAGGACGAGCACCGCAGCCCCGCTGAAAAAAACTCCAGAGATCAAGTGACAAGGAAGAGAGAGAGAGCGTCCTGAGATTTTAGAGTAGCGTTCTGAGATTTTTAGAGTTGCGTTCTTCGCTTGTGAAAAGCGAATCTCCCATCGAAGTTTTTGCTTTTGAGAGGCAAATCCGACTACCTAGCTCCAACCCCTCCAGTAACCATCGGACGTGACTGTCGTGTGCCCAAAGGCTCGCAAAATGGTTTCCGAGAGACTCTTGATTACGATCAACAAACAAAGCACAATTGGGACATGTGGAAATAGTTCATGCAAAAAGTGAGTCCACGGCATGTCGTTCATTGAAAGTGTTTGTGCCGAGCAAGCCCGCCGGTAAGCGTCTGGCTTTCTTGCTTTGCTTGTCAGCTTGGCCCCGACATCGCTTTCAGGTAAAGATTTGCGTCAGACGTATAACCGATGTCATCCGATGCACCTTCCAGAACCCGAACCGAGCCTTCTAATCTTTACGCATTCGAATTGCCACGCCATCTGATAGCACGATTGGTCAGATTCCTTTGGAGATATCACCATGATATGAGATATGGTGCTTCATCAGGAAGAGCCCTGCAAAAAACAGGGCTCGATCCGACCGGGAGGGGCTTCGGGGATCGGCCGTTGCCAAATTTTGCTCGAACCACCTACGTAGTCGTGCGATTCTTTGGACGACACTTGCAACAAGGAAAAAAACATCCTCCTCAAGAGACGAACGATATGGGAGTTGCGTGGGTTCAATTGTCGAGACCGGCTGCAATCACGGCCTTCTGGGGTCTCCGCAATGCGACCCCGAGAAATGGACTCAAAAAAAACGGGTCTTGGGTTGCTTTGATGTAAGGAAATCTTTCTCATTACTTGATGATAATTTGCTCAGCCAGTCGACTGCGACGTTTGAAACCTAAAGTGATACTCGCTCAACGATGCTCATGAATTTCTCCACAGACAATCTGGGGATATATGAGTGGCTCCGTTATAAGGCCGTAGCGCCTAGTGCATCGTCCACCTCACCCAGCACTAGGAGCAGACTTTTACGAGAGAAAAACAGCCTCAACTTGGGGATGCGCCGTTCTGGGCCGACCACTATTTAACTACTTGCTCCTCTGTCGTGTGCCTTTTACTTTGTTACTCTCCGGCTTTCGGTTTCATCCTGCTTGCATCTGTCATTATTACCTTGACAGACGCGTCACTTTCTTGACGCATCTGCCCTTTCTTTTCTCAGGGCGAACGTCATCAACTCCTCTTCTGTTTGACAAACACTCTTTTCTTTCTTCACAATGCACAGCGAGATGCAACCCACCCCCGCCGGTCAACCACCGCAATACGATCATGATTCGAAGAAGATTGACGATTTTGGTGGCATCGGACAGGCACCAGTCTCAGACGATATGGAATCCAACGGTACTGTGAAGGAGACCCAAGTGCTGGATGTCTTTGGTAATGAGGACGGCGCCGAGATCCAGTACAAGACCATGACATGGTGGCAGGGCGCGATGATCATGATTGCTGAGAACATCTCTCTCGGTATCCTGTCTCTGCCCGCTGTACTCAAGACCATTGGCCTCATCGGTGGTATCATTGCCATTCTTGTCATGGGTGTCATTACCACTTATTCTGGCTACACACTCTGGCAATTCCGCATGAAGTACCCGCAAGTCGCCTCTTTCGGTGATGTTGGTTACATCTTGCTGGGAAAGTTTGGTCGTGAGCTGTTTGGGTTCGCCTACATCACTTTCTGTGTATTCTGTAAGTTTATCGGCTTCGTTTCAAAATTGAGCTCAAAAGACTGATGGTAGCTTGACAGGCATGGCTTCTCACGTCTTGACATTCATTATCGCCATGAACACCCTCACCAACCACGGCACATGCAGCATCGTCTTTGGTGTTGTCGGCCTGGTTCTCTTTACTCTCTTGACTATTCCTCGCACCATGAAGAATGTCTCATTCCTGGCTATTGCCTCGTTCATCTCAATCCTCGCCGCCGTGTTCATTACCATGATCGCTCTGGGCGTCCAACCAATCGAGGGCCGCAACCTCCACGATGTTGCTCACCCCAACTTCCCCACCGCCTTCAACAGCATCTCTAACATTGTGTTTGCCTACGGAGGACACGCCGCATGGATCAGCTTCATCAGCGAGCTCCGTGACCCCAAGGACTACCCCAAGGCTCTCGTGACCCTCCAGTGCGTCGACACTTCGCTGTACCTGGTCGCTGCCGTCGTCATCTACTACTTTGCGGGCGACAAGGTCACCAGTCCCGCCCTGAGCAGCGCCGGCCACCTGGTCTCCAAGATCGCCTGGGGCATCGCCTTGCCCACCATTATCATCGCCGGCGTCATCTTCGGCCACGTCACGGCAAAGTACATTTACATTCGCCTCTTCGCCGGCACCAAGCACCTGCACAGCCGCGGCGTCGTCGCCACCTCGTCCTGGTTCGCCATCATCTTCGGCATCTGGTTCGTCGCGTGGATCCTCGCCGAGTCCATCCCTAACTTTAGCAATCTGCTTGGCTTTGTCGCTGCGCTGTTTGCTTCGTGGTTCAGTTACGGTCTGCCCGGTATCATGTGGCTGTACATTTCGAAGGGCGCTTGGTTCCGTGGGCCCAAGCAGATTTTCCTGTTTGCTTGCAATGTTGTTTTGGTGCTTTTGGGCATTATTATCTGTTTCGTTGGGCTTTATGCTTCGGGCACCGAGTTGGCAAAGGATACTGGCGGCAAAGCTTGGTCTTGTGCCGATAACTCGTCGTAGTGAGAGGAGTTTTGGAGGGATTAGAACGAAGAGAAAAAAACAAGCGATGGTTGAAGCACTGGTTTGCTTCTTGGGGGGTTTTTTATTTCTTTTTGAAACGCTAGGAAGTTGAGATTCCCTTTTTCTTTTTCTTATTTTTTTCCCTTTCGTCGGTCTCTCTCTCTCTCTCTCTCTCTCTCTTTATGACACTACTTTATGATAGTGACAGACCTTGAATATGAACTCAGATTACGAACTATGCATGTCTTTTAAAATGATCTTTTGCGGTTTTTTTTGTTCTTTCTTTTTCAACCCATTCCCAAAACATGCATGTCCTTGCACGAGGTACTCAGAATTGGCAGAAAGAACAAGCATCCGCCCAACACAGAAACTTGCATGTAGATCTTCGTTTCCCATGAGCGAACCTCTCCCTCCCCGTGCTTACATCCTTGCATCCTACTATCTACCACCCTCAACGTACTCGACCGTCACATGCTAATTATTACCGATACCAACCATGTCAATTTTGACCCTCTCTGCCACCGCCTATAATTTGACTCTTGGTTGAATCCGCATAACGAAAAAGGATGATACTGCAAGGACCTGAATATCAGCTGTCATGGTTGGATTAAAGACGTCAACATTAGCCGTGCTTCTCGATCTCTTCATCCTCATCTTCCCTTATAAGTTTGTCGGCCACACGGGCCCATGTTGCTACAGTGTTTGACGGTTGGGTATCTGACCCAAGTACCGCTTCTCGGCCTTGCTGAGGTGGTAAAGATGCCCGCCGATGGCATCGAGCGAGAGCAGGCGTAGGCTCATGGCTCTGACTGTGCTAGACACAATATCATGTTCGGTACCAAGTATCTTGAGCTTCTGTCCATGGCTCACAAGCTTGGAGATGGGATACAACAGTCGGAGCTCGGCATGACTAAGGTCCTGACGGAACGGCTTGTTCGTCTTCCAAACAAAGTCGGGCTGGACTGGCTGAGCACTCGACAGGACTGTCACCGGGCGCCAAATGGACGTAGATGGGAAGGGTTGCCCAGATGTGGTAGGCCAGTTTGAAATGTATAACGAACATGTCCAGACCCTCGGTCATCAATAGAGCATGCGTGACCTTCCTCGGCACCCGTTGGTGCCTGACAGAACAGTCCGAGCCAGGAAAACATGGTACCCTGATGCTTGATCGTGGCTTCCACGCTTGGATACTCAAAGGTCTTTGCCGCGTTTCCTTCAGCAATGTAAGGAAGGAATCTGCCTCGGTCGATCTCAAAGGCAAAGCATTTGGCATAGATGAGGACGAACTCGTTGTAGCTTCGGACATACACGGACGCCTCTTGGTTAAGTATCTTGTTGACAAGCATGATAGAAGTGTCCAACTTGTACCTATGACCAGGTTCTTTGCCCTTAGTCGAGTATTCGACCTTGTTTCCCAAGGGAAAATGTTCGGCGAGGGTTAAGAACAGGTGTAAGTTTCACCTACCCTCTTTACCATGTGACTATACGTGAGAGGAAGAATTTGTATTAGCAGGCTCCGTGATGTTTATAGATGGAAAAGAGTATCCTCTAAGCGTATCAGTGCGAATTTTACAGCCGTTTTTTGATAGTAGCACTTATAGTAGTAGTAAGTCGATATATAGTAAGACGGTAAGTTATAAAAAGGAGCATCTAAAATCTACTCTAGTAAAGTAGCCGAGAAAACTAATGTTTAGAGTAGCAGGAAGTAGAATAAATAAAGAAGATAAAAGCAAAGAGAAAAGAGGAGGGAAGGAAAATAGAAAATACAAAACATTATTGTTACCCCTTTTTTCTTTTTTTTTCTTTTTTTCTTCTTTTTTTCTAAATCCAAGCAAGAAAAAAGAACAATGTAACCCAAAACAGAAAGCAACAACAAAACCACACCAGGGTATACCGCAACAGGTCCATAATATCAGAAAACTCCAGCCATACATGAATTCAAAACCGAAAACACCTGACACCTCCAAAATCAAAAAACACAAAACAAGAAAGAAGAAAAAAAAAGGAAAAGGAAAAGAAAAAGAAAAAGAAAAAGAAAAAGAAAAAGAAAAAGAAAAAGAAAAAGAAAAAGAAAAAGAAAAAGAAAAAGAAAAAGAAAAAGAAAAAGAAAAAGAAAAAGAAAAAGAAAAAGAAAGAAAAAGAAAAAGAAAAAGAAAAAGAAAAAGAAAAAGAAAAAGAAAAAGAAAAAGAAAAAGAAAAAGAAAAAGAAAAAGAAAAAGAAAAAGAAAAAGAAAAAGAAAGAGAAAGAAAAAGAAAAAGAAAAAGAAAAAGAAAAAGAAAAAGAAAAAGAAAAAGAAAAAGAAAAAGAAAAAGAAAAAGAAAAAAGACGTCGCAATCACGAGTGCAACATTTAATCGACCATGCAAATCAACGGCATGCCCATGACATGTTTGCCACGAAGCCTGGTCTTGACGATATTGGCGACAATCCTGTGTTCGCAGTCGGCGTAGATGTTGATGCCTGCCGAGTCCCCCGCGTAATGCATATCCGAGAAGTATTCTGTGATATTGCCGCCGACATGATCGCACAGGTGGTCGAATTGAGCCTTCCAGGAGGAGAGCTTGCTCACGGAGACGGTGGCCAGCAGCAATTGGACTCCTTGGGGACTGAGGCGTGTCGATGCGGGCTGAGTGGCCTCTCGTACTGGCGAGGTAGTTCTGGATTTTTTGGTAGTTGATTGAGAGGAGAAGAACGAGTCGCGGCGATTGCGCTTGCCGCTGCTGATGGCTTTTTCGGCGTCCGGTTTGGTGACCTTGATGTTGTTGTGGGGCTGGGTGTTGGTAGTCTGAGCCGTGGCCTTGCTCTGAATTGGAGTCGAGCGTGGCATGATGGGCGCTCCGGCAGGACTTATCAGTCCACTCGTGCCAGGCTGGTTGTGGATCTTGACGGTATTGATCCTGGGATTGGTCAGATCGCGGGATTGCTCCGAGACTGAGGCGGGACCCCTAGGGAAGCGGGCGCCAACAAATTGCCTCTGATGTTGCCTGGCCTCTCTGAGGATCTTCTTCAGTGGTTTTGAGAGATCTTGTTGTGAAACCATTTTGATGTCTTGGTGTTCTGAGGTGTTTCGAAAGTGTTGGGAAGAAGTAGAGAAGTGGTTGTGAAGTGGTTCCGAAGTGGTAATAAGGCTGCTCTTGGAATTTGCGAGCCGGAAATTCAGGAGAAGCAGTAGAGAAGTGGGAATATGGCTGCTCTGAGAATTTTCGAGGCAGAAATTGAGGAGAAGTGGTTGTGAAGTGGCTCCGAAGTGGGAATATGGCTGCTCTGAGAAGTTGCGAGGCAGAAATTGAGGAGAAGCAGAAGAGGGGAGGCAGAAATCGAGGAGAAGCAGAAAAGCGGAAATGGACGAGAATATATCTGCAAAAAAACCAAAAAGTATAAAGGGAGAAGAACCCTCTCGAATCTCGAAAGAAAGGGCAAAGAGGGAACTGCCCAGAGCAGGACCCGCGTTGAGAGCCAATGGGAAACCACCTCCTCGGGTGGGTGTATTTCACATAGGTGTCATGAGGGAGCAAAGTTTGCTGCTGCTGCCTGCGAAAGTGCGCGCCAATGCTTGAGTTCCAGCTACTAAGAACTTGCTCAGACCCTGAATACAGATCGAGGGGCAGTGAGTATAGAACTTACGCAGCTACCCGATTATTGACAGGTACCCGATGATTGACAGATACTCGATGATTGACAGGTACCCGATGATTGACAGGTACCCGATGATTGACAGGTACCCGATGACTAGTCAGGGGAACGCGGAGGCGGAGGAATGCGGAATCCAATTCTGACCTTGACCCATCGATATCAAACTCTTTTGGGGTTTTCCAACAGTTGGCATAGACTCGAGAATACTCTTTCTGTAAGAATACGCGCGTTTTGGCAGAGAAAGGGGGGGGTTTGTTTTTTTTTTGTTTTTTTTGGGGGGGGGAATACACGGAAAAGTTCAGGAAACGAAAAGGGTGAGGAAACTGAGTTCGATATTGAACAGGTGTACGCGTTGCAAAGAAGTCATACCTACCTGCTTCCGAGAAAGGCTATATGCCGGTTGGTAGGGGGCACGAAAACTCATCCATGTTATGGCGTAATAGATTCTGTTTGTGCCGATGCAGGGCGCTGGCAAAGATGTAGATATACCAAAAGGAAGGGCGACGATTTGGCATCGTGCCCCTGAGCCGTACACGCCAGCCAAAAAGAGATTGGGAATGAGGAAACATGGAGCAAAACAAACCTCCTCTACTAAGGCGCAGTCGACTAAAGCCCGTTCTAGAAGGAAGAAACCCTCAAGACAAAGTCTTTCATCGAGTTTCATTTTTCACTTGTGTTGAGTGTCAAGACTCGGACCGTGGGGCTGCGAGCTGAGCTCGAACCCGCGACCATTTCACATGACTGGTGATCATTATGCGGCAAGCGCACTCCCAACCAGCCAAGTGTTCCAGCGATCATCATGCGACAGGCGCACTCCCACCAGACCAAATGGCTACCCGATCTTAGTAGGGAGTGAACTTGACTGAATCTATGTGTCAGAGCTGCTGCTTCTGCTTGTCGTTGGCTTAGTCTGTTTCTCCCTTCCACCAGCTTGAGTATGTGAGAATTGATGTTCCAGGCTCTTCCATTGGCCGACGCAAAGCAAACAAGGAAACAAGGGCAGTAGCGGCAACGCTGAAATAGGCAACAACTCGATTGACTCTGTTGAGCCACGCACCTGCTTGAATATCGTCCCGCATCCAGAGAACAACGACAACATGCCTGCATTAGAGGGCATCGTGCTCATATTGGAGTCGCAGTTCGACGCGGACACCATCCCAGAAGCGGCCGTCCCAGTTGCAGACAGCAGCAATGATCATCGCGCGGTCGACGTGTACGTTCCGTCATATCTCTCGTCGCAGTTCTGGATCTCGTACACGATCAACCCTACCATGCTTGCACCGGCCCAGGCACCAACCAAGTACATTTTCTTCAAGCTGATCCTCGATGGCCAGTGTATCGTCAGCTGGGGCGCCGGCGAAGGTGACGAGTGGAAGGGCAAGACCATGTGGACATTTGTTCGTGGAGAGCATCACGGTGGCTATCGTGCCGTCGACAAGCACGCCTTCTTCTTCCGTTCCACCGGCGAAGACCAGGACTTTGACATTGTCGCATACCGCGCACGAGGAAGGCGCAGAGCGCGCAGACAGTTCGACGTGCCTGCCCCAGGCGAGACGGGCTTCGACCTGGTCAACTGGGGCCGCCTCAAAGAACATCAACCTCAGCGCTTCTACCAGTACGCTCTCCTGGATCCAGTCGACCAGCCGTATGCCACCTTCCGCTATCATGTACGAGGAGGTCGCCATTGTCAAGCGCCGGTGTCTCATAAGCAAGCCGAATCTACACCCGGTGAACTCGACTCCAGTGGCAGCAGCGTCAGTTCCAGCCAGAGTGCCTCGGACGAGACGTCTTCTCTCCTCGATCTTGTTCCAGACGCATCGCAGATTCGAAGATTGTCTTACCCACCAGCCATCCGTCTCACTCCCACTTCGTCGCGTACCGAGGTCTTTTCGCCCATGAAGCTAGACGCCGAAGTCGCCTCCCGCTCATCGTTAGACTCGGCCTTGCTCTTGTGCGCAGAGCCGCCCGTAACCACCGACTCGTCGAATCCTACATCAGTGCAAGCCAAAGACAGCAGACGTGCAAACAGCGCGGACATGATGAGGCACAGAAAGATACACACTCCTACTCCCATTGGAAGCCATCATGATGCAACTTCTACACCGCCCTCAAGTCTCGGAAAGCGCAGCGGAGCAAAGATCAAGGAATGGTTTGGCAGCCTTTCTAAGAGAAGAACTACCAGATCGGCCAGCCCAACACACCCATCTCTCTTGCACAAAGCTAAATCGACGTCCTTCTCAGCTCTCGTCTAAGCTCCTTGTGCTCAGTCGGACCTATGCTGATGCAGCTACTACATGTCGGACATTCTCGGATTTGAGAAGCTCACAGGAGGTAATCCTGAGATGCAAAGGTGGTCAAAACAGACTCAATCGAGCTTCTCGTTTGTGACGCGTATAAAAAGTGGAGAAAATGGAAAATGGATCGTGTCTGCCAAGAGTTGGAGCTCGGCTGAGTGACAGACATCCTTCCTTCAGAACACATGAAGCGAGCAGTACCTACCTTATGTAGCACACAGTCACACACGCTGAATAGTACGTTGGTATCAGACTAGCACTGTGCCTCTTGGCCATGTATTTCCAAGCGCTTACTCCCAAGCTGCGGGCAACCCTATCTGTGGTCAACATGTCGGCCGTACCCCGCGAATGTGGAGAAGCGCTGCAAGGAACACAGCCACTGACGCACAATGTCAACCATGTGCAAAGCACACCTGATCAAAGCTTGTGCTTGTCCGTTGAATTCGATATCTGGGGTTCAAGCCCCTTCTACCTTATACTCTAGACTTGTCTGGTACTCTTGAATGCATCCTGGAGGTGCTGAGCTTGTCTTTGCCTCGTTTTTCCGCTTTTTAGTATACTCATCTGGAGGCATTTTAAGCCTTCATCTTTGGGATAAAAGTTAGATGATGAAGCACGAGCTCGTGGCAGCGTTTGCTGCGTCACTGGTGTCGTCGGTCGTGGCTTCCTCTTTGCAGCCTCCGGTGTTGCCGTTGATAGTCAGGAACCCGTATCTGTCGACGTGGTTGGGAAATGCAAGGGAGGAGCCATGGACCAGATGGCCCATTTTCTATACTGGTGAACAGATTGGCTTCTCAGTGCTAGCCAGTGTGCCCGAGACCAAGACTGCGTATCCCCTTCTCGGGCGTCCTCAAGATTCTCTCGATGAACATAGCCACAGGTCCGTACTGCCTCTTTCTTGGACAGCACCCACTAACCCTTTTGGCAGCTACAACATTTCGTACCCTGTATACAAAGGCGCCAACTACGATGCTTCAGTAACCAACTTGACCTACCACATTCCTTCCAATGACTCGCATGTCGAGATTGTCCTGTCCTTCCTGTCGCCCATCACGCCTTCTTCAACTCTCCGCCAGTCTATCCCAGCCTCGTATTTGAGCATACACGCAACCGGCAGCTTCAACGTCGACATCTACATCGATCTCAATGGCCAGTGGGTCAGCGGCAACCGAGGCAGCGAGATTGTGTGGGAGCTTGAGGATGCCGAGACGGAGCAGCTGAAGAGCTGGGTGGTCAAGAGAAAGGACGAAGTCGTCTTTGCCGAGTGGAACGATCGTGCTGAGTGGGGAAGTTTGAGATTCACGGGCCCATCGGTGCGCATGAAACAATGAGTCTGACTAGACACGTTGAGGCTGACAAGATACATCAGGATGTCCGACACGAGAGCGGAACGTCAGGAATTCTCAGGAACCGCTTCTCCCGCACCGGAACACTGCAGAACGAGAACGACGTCAAGTTCAGGAGCATCATGGATGAGGAGCCCGTCTTTGCCTTCTCCAAGTCATTCGAGCTGGCCTCGAACACGTCGGACAGCGTGCTCTTCACCATCGCCCACATACAAGACCCCGTCACTCAATACGCCTCTGCACGAGGCTTGACCTTGATGCGGCCTTTGTGGAAGACTTGGTTCCCCAGCGACAGCGACCTCACCACCTTCCACTACACCGACTTCAAAGCCGCCCAGAAGCTTGCCCAAAACTACTCGGATCAGCTTGCCATCGATGCCTATCAGTCCGGCTCTGACTCGTACGTCGACATTGTTGCTCTTTCGGCTCGCCAGGTCATGGGCGCCACAAGCTTTTCCGGCACTCAGGAGGATCCCTTGCTGTTCTTGAAGGAGATTTCCTCCAACGGAAACAGTCAGACTGTCGACGTCATTTTCCCGGCCTTCCCCTTCTTCCTCTACACTCAGCCCCGATGGCTTGCATATCTTCTTGAGCCTCTGCTTGAACATCAGCTGAGCGGCCAGTATCCAAACAACTATTCTATGCACGATCTTGGAACTCACTTCCCCAACCTGACCGGACATGCTGATGGTAACGACGAATATATGCCAGTCGAGGAATGCGGCGACATGCTGATCATGGGCCTTGCTCTGGTCAATTCATTATCTTACAGCTCTGAAAACGACTCCCAGTCCCTTTGGTCCGCTCAGGGCAATCAACACCTCCCCAAGCATCTTGACGAGAGTCCTTTCGCCCTGAACGGTTTGGAGACGCGAGACGACATATTCGGTCTTGACGATCGATGGGGTGGTTCAGGTCAAGGACGGAAGCAAGCCCGCGAGTGGCTCGCCAAGTCTTATGGTCTGTGGAAACAATGGACGTCCTACCTCGTTGAATTCAGTCTAGAGCCGCACAACCAGCTAAGCACGGATGATTTCGCAGGATGGCTGGCCTTGCACACAAACCTTGCTCTGAAGGGCATTGTTGGCATTCGAGCCATGGGCGAGCTGGCAACAGTCATGGGCGAGCACCAAGACGCCAAAAACTTCCGAAACATCTCAGAGACCTATGTCAAGCGCTGGCAAGAACTCGCCATCTCACGCGATGGCACTCATGCAAAGCTTGCTTACGACTGGTATGGAAGCTGGACAACGCTTTACAGTTTGTTCGCCGACGCTATCCTGTGCTTCCATCCTTCGACAACCAACAGCAGCAGCAGCGACGCCTCCAACACAGATTACGCTCGTGCCTCTGACAGCAAACAAAAGCTTATCGTTGAAGATAGCAAACAGAAGCCAATCCTCGAACGTCCAGCTCACGACTTCATCCCCAACCACATCTACAAGATACAGTCTGACTGGTACGGCGTCGTCATGCAGAAATACGGCTTACCGCTCGACTCTCGCCATTTGTACACCAAATCAGACTGGGAGTTCCAAGCCGCCGCCGTCGCTTCCCGTTCCACCCGCACCGAGATTCTAAACCGCGTGAGCAAGTGGCTGAACGAGACGAGCACCGACAGACCTTTTACGGATTTGTATGAGACGGAAGGAGATGGAGGTTTCCCCGGGCCCAACTTCTTTGCTAGACCGGTCGTGGGGAGTCATTTTTCTTTCTTGACTTTGGAGAGGGCTTGTGGGGGGAGTGCTGCGAAGGGGTTGAGTTTCTTGGATGAGGACTGAGATGTTCTTTTGAGAAATTTTAGTTTTTTTTTTCTTTTTTTTTCCTTCTTGAGTAGCCTTCTTGAGTAGGAAGGAAGGGGGGTTTCTTTCGGATCCGAGTCTTTTTACGTCTTGCTTGATGTCGAATAAGCATCTGTCTAGTCTGATAGACAGCCATACTGACATGGCTTTTCCTTCCCTTTCTTTTATTTCTCTACTTCAGAAAAAAAGAACAAAAAAGGTCATTGCGGTGAATGCCACCTTGTCCTCATAATACACTACAATCTCTCTATGACTATGGCTTCAGAGTGATCAGCTTACGTTTTCGCCTTGCTTTGCTCTCTGTTATAAAGAAAAGGTGGGTGTTAGATCGATATCACATTTGCTAGCTTATAGAACATGTTCACCCTGCTCTCTACTATAAAGAAAAGGCAAGTATCAAATCACATCACATTTGCTAGGTTATAGAACATGTTTAAAATAATTGAGGGAAGAAAAGAAGAAAAAAAAAGAAAAAAGGGAAAAGAAACCCATTTCAAAAAAAAAAGCACCCTTGTAGAGATGGGATTGTGGAGAGCATCACCCGTCCTAGTCAGGAAGTGTGTCAAGACAGCAAAGGCGTCTCTCGGGGGAGCCCGCCAAAAGGGTCAGCAAGCAAGCACTCGGTCTCTCTTCTCCCGAAGCCCAGCCAAAAAAAAAAAGGTATTGCACCGAGGTGAGACCATTTTTTTTTCCATGGGCGGCATATCTATCGCTTGTATGTCTCTCGATTGATGAATACCTGTACGTACACCCCCGTTTAGGCCAGACGACGTGGTTCTTCTAGTGTATTATTAGGCTTTTTTCTTTTGGTGTCTGTGGGTTTTGACTACACTATCGGGATGCAAGTGTTATGAGAGCATGTGAAATCATCATCTGTACCTACTCGCAGTAGAAACACGAGAGGTGGTGAAAAGAAAGTTAACCCTACGGCGGACATCGCACGTGAGGATTGGTTGCGAAACCTCCAAAGAAAAGAAAAAGGGGCATGACGAGAGAAGGGGGATCAGCCTTTGTGCCAGCCTTGTCGGCGATTGATGAGAAGGGGCAGAAATCAGTCGCTAACGGATGACTTCCGTGTGGTGTTCCCTCCTTTCTTTGGATGAACCGCCGGCACCGAGATCACCGAAATGGGCCCTCTCGCAGCATCAACACCTTCCTTTCTTGGGGGCGGCAGTGACATTCATGATTCTCCCCCGCCCCGCTCTGTCGCACTTCGGCGCGATTGCGGAGAGAGAGAGGAAGAGACATTGAAAATGCCCGTTCTTTTTGCGGGGAGATGACCATTTTGTTTGACGAGAGTGGAGAGAGTTTGTTTTTCTTTCACTATCACAAGAAGGCCCGACTTTGGGAAGCGCCATCCATGTCCTTTTTCTATTTATTTATTTATTTATTTTTCTCTTTTTTCCATTTCTGCTTTTAGTCTTTCGGTTTCTCTTCGCTGGCATTATTCCTTTTCGGCACGGCTATCTGTCTTGCGGCGTTATACAAACAGGCTAAATGTACTTTGGGCTTTCGGTTTTCGATATAACCGGCAGCAGGACCGAATTGAAAGGAACAATAACGTCCATGCCGTGAACCCCCCCAAAGCCTCCTTTTTGAATATCTTCATCTCGTCACTTGGGCTTTGTATGGAATATATGGAGACGGTTGTGGCGCAGGTTGCCAGGTGTCAAAAGATGCATGTCTCTTTAAAATGTTACCATGCTTGTTCAGACAAAGGCCCTCATTTCGTAATCTTGGAGTTTCTCAAAGCATCCTCGACTTCCTTCTTTGCATCGTAGCCGTAGAGCCATGGTTGGACGACTGGACAAGTCCTGTTAGGGATAGGTCATTGTATCAGCAGGGCGCTCATGCAGGGGAAGAGAAGATCAGCCACCAGCATGCCGGAACTTACCAGCGACTCGGAAACTTGACTTCGGGTTCTTCTTTCCCGAGTTGTTGCTCGAACAGCTTGTCTCGCGCTTGCTGCTCATGCCCATCCACCAGGTGGAAATCATGTCGCTGGGCAAAGGTTTCACGTACAATGGCCTCGCCTCGCTTTTTCCGCAATTGCTCGTACAATTTCAGTGCTTCTGGCAATTGGCTCTTGTCCTTTACTGCTGCGAGCAGATATCCCAGCACTGCGCCATCTTCCAGCGACGAGTTCGCGCCTTGCGCCAGGTAGGGTAGCATTGGATGGCAGGAATCTCCCAAGAAGACAAAGTTGCTCTTCTCGCTCACCCAGCTATCCAGCTCTGGTCGATGCATCAGCTTCCACTTGTCGACCGTCTTGACATTGTCCAGGAACCGGTTCAGGATTGGATCCCACTTTGTGAAGATATACCTCATCTCGCTAATGTCACCGGATGATCTCGACACGTTGGCGGGCAGATTGTCAGGAACGAGTAGCACGATATTGTACTGCTTGCCTCCACGCACCGAGTACGCAACAACGTGAGCATTGGGGCCTATCCAGAAGTGACACGCCGGCCTGGAAATCATCTGCCGCAGCTCTTCGTCCTGCACATCATCCAAGTCCAGCACGATACGGTAAGCCAAATCTCCTGTTGGCAGCGGCGCGTCTTCCTTGCTGTACTGCTGCAAAAAGTGTGCTCTGCATCTCGACCACAAGCCGTCCGCTCCCACAAGAAGATCAGCAGCAACAGTGCTCCCGTCCTCGAGCTGCAGCGTCGATTGGTCGAATTTAACAGCCGTCACCTTGGACTTCAGCCTCAGCGTGACGCCCAAATCTTTTGCTCGTGCCGCCAGCGTTTTCTGCAAATCCACGCGGTGCAGGTCCCAGAACGGCGCTCCGTATTTGGCCCTGATCTTTTCTCCAAAGTCGTTCTGCTGCGCAAGCACTTTGCCGTCGGAGTATCGGTGTACTGCTAGCAATGTCGGTTCTGCCGCCAATGGCTCGAGAACCTTGTCGATGCCCCATTGGTAGAATAGTCTCGATGCGCTGGTGATGGTGGTTCGAACATGTCAGAATCAGTAATGCCCTTGCTGTTTTTTTTATTCTTCTCTCCTTCTCTCGGCTACTGCTTTTGCGCTTGAGCCCGGAGGGGGGTTCAAGGGAAAACCTGGTCTTCTTACTTTGGTGTTATCTGCAGTCCTGCGCCTATCTGTGTCAATGTGCCGGCAAGTTTTTTTTCTTCGTTAGTGGATGATGACTCCCCTTATCCCAGTGGCTGCGTTTTGAGAGAGAGGGGGGGGTATTTTTCGTACCTCTGCCAACTCTTTTGCTTGCTCCAGCACTGTTACGTTGTGGCCTCCAAGAGCACACGAGATTGCGGCGGCCAAGCCTCCGAGGCCAGCTCCGATCACAACAATATCCAGAGGCGACGAAGCAGAAGGCATTTCTTTCTTATCTGTAGTCAAAATAATAATAGATAATCTAGTGTTCTCCCAACAAAAAAAGCTGGCAGAATAAAGGACGAAGGCACCTTAATATTTCGTCAGGAAGATCTATCTCACTGCTCCCCTTATTAGTTTGCAAAAGCTGTTGTTTGTGTGCCCTGAATTCCAACACCCACCAAACAAGTGATGAAAGCATCCGTAAAGACTTACCGCGATCCCCACGAAAAAAACCAAAAAAAAACCCCCCCACGGACATCAAGCCACACACACCAGCGGGGAAACCGGACAAACGAGACAAGTTTATGTGGGAGAAGCACCGAAGTTTGGCGCTAGCGAGAAAATAATAACCGTCGGCGGCTTGACCAAAAGAGGGAAAAAAGAGAAAAATAATTAAATGCGGAGTTTTTGTGTGCTGCCCACCCCCAATCGTTATTATTTTTAAAAGCAAAGGCTGAACGGCAGATGTGAAAAAAAAGGGGACAAAAAAAAGAAAAATCAATTACGAGGGTTGCACCATGTGTCCCTGTCCCTGGTTATCGGGCCGACCGATGATTTTCCCGCCATGCCCCTCCGGCCGCGCATGAGACCAGACCCTCCACAGTTTTGGAAAGTGATGAGCTGGGGGGGGGGGGGGCCGGTTAAAAGAGGGAAAAACCTGGGAAGCAAAAGGGGGAAAATAAAAGAAACGGGGGGGCACTGGGCAGACGAAGCGATGGAAGAAGGGTGGACGGGACCACGATCCGAGGTGGTCCCTGTGTTTTAGAAAGTCAACAAGTTCGTCCGGAGCAACGCCGTGGAGTGCTCGTCTGCTTGTATTTAGTCGGCTGGCTCGCCCTTTCCACACCTCTTATGAAAGGAGAGAGAGAGGAGCAGTTCACGCATTTCTGGACCTCCAATAATATAAAAACTCACCGAAAAAAAAAAAGAAAAAAAGTCCGTCTCTTCAGACAACAAAAGCAGAAAAACAAAAAACAATGTTTTCTCCAGAGTACTCTCATATAGCGGCAACAACGCAAAAGCTCCAACTATACCAGGCTCACGCTCAAGCACACATTCGTGACAGACGCATTTCACTGTCACCTCTGGCGAAAAAATGGTTGCGTAAATACAGAGAGCCATACAAAGGCTTCACCTCGGACGGAAACATTATCCCGGGTCTCTGGAAAGCGAATCCTAATGCTACTGGACCTACGCAAGCAATGGTGGACGCTGCACAGCACTTACTATCCGTGGCATCGCCGAGTGAAAAGGCACGATTCCGCCATCTGGTTACTGCTCGCGAATGGCGTGCGTGGTCGAATCCCGAGGTGCGTAACTCGGCCTCTTGCAATTGCTTTGAGACTAACCCGAACCGCAGGTCATTGTTATGGAGTGTGGTATCCGCGTCGATGAAATGAGCCACGACACCATGAATGCAGTTTACGAGCTGCTCAGAGTCTCATTGAGCCCCGAAGGGTTCGAAAAGGTGTGGACGGCAATGATGATGAGCAGCAATGATAACAGCGAAGACCTGCATCGGATCGCCGGATACCAATTCTGTCTCTTCGGCGAGCCTGGTCCGTTCTCGCCATGGGGCTTTAACCTCTTCGGCGACAATGTATGCCTCAATGTGTTCACTCTCAGCGGCGAAGTGATCATCGGACCATTCTTTGTGAGTGCAGGGCCGAGCTTTACTGAGCAAGGTCTTGTAGACGGGGTGCAGGTGCTTGGAACAGAAGAGGCGGCTGGACTCGCCCTAATGTCCTCTCTCAATCCGCAACAGCAGCGTCAGGCCAGTCTGCTAGGAGAGGTGGAAGACTTCAACCAGGACCAAGATCTCTTCGACCCCATGGACTACCGATCAGTCGGCGGAGCACACCAAGACAACAGGATCGTGCCCTACGAAGGCATCTGCGCGGCTGATCTGAACCACACACAACAGAGAGCACTGCTCAACATCGTCCGATCATTCAACCAATTGCTGCCGCAGGACTCGCTTGAACTGTTCATGCAGCGCGTGGAAACTCACCTCCATGAGACTTACTTCTCTTGGCTCGGACCGGTGCACGCTGATGCGCCTTTCTATTTCCGCATCCACAGTCCTGTGGTCATGGATGAGCTTGATCACCAGGATGGCATTACATTGCCTGGACAGTCCATCAAGCAATATCAAATCCACGCCACGCAGCGATTGCCGAACCGTGGTGATTACGGAGCTGCTTTGCTGGATGAGTGGGTCATGAAGATGGCTGGATTCGACAGAATCGGCAGCATGGTTCGATGATGTATGGTGTCTTTGATTTGGTTTTATTAGAACAGCGAGCGCTGGCGTCTCTTGGGAAGGATGGGTTTTATTCTTACGTTCTACGATACCCCTTATGAATTATGGAATTTGTCCTTTTTTGATCGTATCTTGATGTCTTCAAAATTCATATGAGTGATAGGCTCAATGTCTCGGCCTAGGTGCTCAAGATAGGCCGGCCAAGGGAGTGTTGACGCCATCAGGAACACAAATATCGAGGGATTCTGACAGTTCATGTTCTCGCGAGGCATGTCTGGCGCAATGGCAAGTAGATTTTCGGTGAAAAAAGTGTGCATCGTAGGCGCAGGGCCAAGCGGCATTGCAGTCGCAAAGTAGGTGTGGTGGTGCGACCAGGCAGGCTTCAAGTGACGCTGACGGATGAGCGCAGACACCTCAAAGCAGAAGCAGCATTCGAGCGCATCGACATCTTTGAGCAACGAGCAAGAGTTGGAGGAGTTTGGGACTACTCAGCCGAACAAAAGACGCCAGATGACTTGAGCATACCATCCGTGACGCCGCACACTGGACTCGCCCAAGCGAAATGGCTGGATTCGGGGACACGACAAGCGCTGGGGAGTCGCATTGAAAAGGAGTCGCTGTTTCTCAGCCCCATGTATGACCGATTGGAGACAAACATCCCTCACACGTACGTCAAAACAGCAGAGAAGGAAGGTGCCATTGACACTCATGCCGCACCAGGTTGATGGGTTTCTCGGACTTTGACTGGCCGCAAGACTCGCAACTCTTCCCCAAACACAAGACCGTCATGGAATACCTTGAAGGCTACACTGCAGATGTCAAGCATCTTGTCCAGTTCAACACACAAGTTCTAGACATAACACTGGCAGAGACCAATGGAGACGGCCGGGACGTTTGGTGCGTCAAGACACAGAAGGTGCAATACGACAAGACCGAGCAAGTCCAAGAGGAGCATTACGATGCTGTTGTTGTTGCCAACGGCCACTTCTGCGTCCCTTTCATCCCTCAAATCAAGGGCATTAAGGAGTGGAGCAATCGCTACCCAAACGTCATCTCACACTCCATGTACTACCAAAAACCCGAGGACTACCAAGATCTTAAAACTGTCGTGGTGGGCAACGGTGCTTCTGGTGTCGACATTGCCATGCAAATCATGGGGTTCTGCAAGCCCCCGCTGATCCAATCTCAGAGGTCCGAGTCGTTCCTTCTCTCCGATGTCTCACCCAACAGGCAGGAGCGTCCTGAGATTGTCGAATTCCTCCTGGAAGACAAAGCTGTGCGCTTTGCAGATGGCACGGTCGAAAAGGACATCGACGCCGTCCTTTTCTGCACAGGATATTTCTACTCCTTCCCTTTCCTCACCGCTCTTGACCCGCCGCTCGTTACCAGCGGTACTCGTGTTGAAAACTTGTATCAGCACATGATTTACCGTCCGCATCCCACTCTCTGTTTCCCCGTCTTGCAGCAGCGCGTCATCCCCTTCCAAATGGCCGAAGCACAGGGCGCCGTCATCGCCCGTCTGTGGAGTAACCGCATCTCGTTGCCTTCTGAGCCAGACATGAAGCTTTGGGAAGACCAACTATTGCAGGAAAAAGACGCTGGCGGTAGAGACTTCCACCAGCTCAAGTTTCCCCAAGACGCAAATTACATCAACGCCATGTACCACTGGTCCATGTCTGCTCCAGATGCAGCAACAAAGGGCAAAAAGCCTCCGTACTGGGGTGACAGGGAGTACTGGATGCGAGAAAAGTTCCCCGAAATAAAAAAGGCCTTCCAGGATCAAGGTGACGGAAGGCACAATGTCAAAACCCTGCAAGACCTTGGATTTGACTTTGAAAAGTACAAGCGCGAGAAGGACGTCGAGCAGAAGAGCTTGTTGTGATGCACATGGTCTGCCTAGGTAAATCTAGATCTGTTTCCGTGCCTTCGCCATCTTCCCTCTCCATCTCACCCGATTCCGCCATCCTCGTGTATGTCCTCGCTTCTGCCACAAGTGTCGCTTCCGACCTCCACTTCGGTGCCGACAACGGAACTTCCTAATGTAAAGCTTGTTGTCTCTTTAATGCGCACCACACCGGTTTTGTCACTTGGGAAGAACTGAAAAAAGATAGAAAGTTTTTTTTTTTTTTTTTTTTTTTTTTTGATTAAAGCAATTACTGCCAAAAGAGAGAGAGAGAGTGAGAACGTATGATGAATCAAGTGAAGAAGCTATTGGAAAGAGGGAAAGAAAAAAAAAAGAGAAAAGAAAAATTGAAAAAAAGTACAAGGGAACGTGAAAAAGACATCCCCCCCCCCCCCCAACAACCTTTTTGTCACTTTCTCAAAATTCGGCCCATTCAAGCCAGCTTTCAGCAATACCACGCAGCAAACCCCTCTTATCAGCACGCACAATCTGCTCAAACTCTTCAAAATCAAGCAAGCCGCCGCCACCACGCAAAAGGATGCTCTTCTCTTCCATGTCGAGGCGGGCAAGCTCCGCCAGTTTGCCCTTTGAGAGCAGCGTGGCTTGCCGGTCGGTGTGATTGGGGCGAGGCGTCGGAAAGGCCGAGGAATCCATGTTGGGAGTCGAGAAAGGCGTTTGCATGTGGAGCGTCGGGTCCAGGTCCTGGTTGAACGGTGCTTCTGCCGAGTGGTTGGATGAAGTTGAAACGTGGTCTGATGCTGTGTTATCTGTGTTGGCGTCACGTAAGATGGTAGGAGTGAATTCGTCTGTATATGCTGTCGCTGGCATGTGCACATCACCACCTAGACTGCCACCGTCGTATTGCTCCGATATTTGTGGAGGCTCTGGCTCGTCTGTAAATTCGACCAGACCGTATCCTGATTGAGCCAGGAGCTCGTCGAGCGATTGTGACCGGATATTTGACTCCATGTCTTCCAGATGATCGTCCAGTGCTTCGCTTTGTTGTGATATGTGTTCCCGCAATTCGTGTGCCAGCTCCCTCGGCGTGGGAAGGGGTTCGCTAGAATTAGCCATATCGATGTGAATTGAACCGACATGTGACGAAAAGCCAGGTTGCTGCTGCTGCTCCTCTTGCAAATCGTCATGAATGGCTTCCTCGGGAGTCGCAGCGTTAGCCATGGCCAGCAACGGGTCAATCTCAGAGCTGGTAGCCAGTTCTTCTTGGAAAGCTTTTGACTCTCGGACGTGGTCGTCGATCTCTTTGCGGTATTGACGGCGTTCTTCTCGAGTTTCACGAACTCGCTGTGCAAGTCTCTCCTTCTTTTCAAATATTGGATCGAGAAGCTCGTTGAACCCTTCCTGCACGACTTGGAAGATTACATCCTTGCCGAAGTCTTTTTCTGCCATCGGAACCTCGTATGCCCGGCCCCTCTCAAGAATATGTTCAGGAAGCTCCGGGAACTCTGCAGTCTCGGTTGCCTCTAGTTGCTCCTGAACAGGGGTAGGACAATCGAAGTGATTTTCTCCAAGATGCTCATGACTCTTGGGTGGCGCGAGATACTGTTCTGAAGGGGATTCCCTTAGTGAGCCTTTCTCTGGTGCAGTCGCGTCCAGAACATCTTGTCGCCATCTCGAGCGGGGATCTTCCAGAGGTTGTTGATCACGTGTCTGACGAGAGTCGGTTTCCACCAAGAATCGTTGTTCACCTAGATCGGTCGCATCATTGATCGCCACACTCTCAGATCTGGTCAAGATTCTGGCAAAGTTGGCGGCTTGCTCTGCAGACAGCACGCCGTCATCAGTCATGTTGAAATCATCGGGATCGAGACCGTACCGCCGAACGACTGCGTTAACAAGACTCGAATTTGGAAGCTCCGAGCCGTTTGGCAAAACTGCAGTAGCGTACTGACCTGCTCCAGGACGAATTTGATGTTCACCGAATCTGTCAACTGACTTCATTGTGCGCGGCCTCGTTTGACCAGGAGGCACATCTTCTTGAGCGAAAGCCGCACTAACGGGTTGACTGCCCTGTACTGTGTCGCTGGTGTACCTGAGCATTTCTGTTTCGGCAGAATTGATCACGTCTTGTATGATGTTCTTCTGCACTGCGTATTTGGCACTCAGCATACGCATAAAGTCCCGGCGACCGACATATCCATCGCCGTCGACATCGTAGCCACGAAGTATACGTTCCATTGAAGTCCTCTTGGCCGGCTGGCGCAAATATGAGATAGCCGAGACGTATTCATCAAATCCGATGAGACCGTTGTTGTCAGTGTCGTAGAAGTTGAACATGCGATCATAGAGAAAGTTTGGCTCCAGGGGACGCTTCCAGGTGGGAGACATCATGGCTTTGTTGAATGCACGGCGATCGATGGCTGCATCAATGCGAAGTGGATCCCCAGAATAAGCGACATTAGCTATGCAAGTAAATTGATCGTAGAGAGCCTCGATTTTCAACTCTTCAAGACCAGTGTCAGCGGCTAGACGCTTTCTGAGCGACCCCTTCAAAACAGGCCACTGCCTCGTTGAGTCGCTGGGATACCATGGATCGAGCATCTGGTGCGGTTGAGCCAAGGTGGATAGCGGAATCCTGATCTTGACAAAGACGTGAGTTTTGGGGTGTAGTGGATGGGCTTCGCAGATGGAACAGAGATCGAAATCAGGGCAGTTGATGCAGTGCCAGCGGATGCCACGGATAGGGCACTGGTTGCATTGTTCGCAGCGGATGCCAGTGTGAACATAAGCCTGCACCCTTGCAGTCTCCTCTGCTATGCTATAAAGAAGGCCCTTGATGCCTTGGGCGGGCTCCTTTTCGTGGTCAAGTTCAGAGTCAGCGGAGGTTTCGGTGTAGCCGAGATCGGTGCCATCTGGAATCATGGGAATGCGGTCAAGGCCGCAGTGGTCGGTGAATGCTCGGGCAATAGCAGCCTGATCGAAGCTCCAAGGTCCCGAGCAAAGCACGTGGATCTTAGCAAGCAGCGCGTCGATGTCTCTGGAGCGGAGGGGAGAGACTAGCTCGGTGAGATCAATGGTGGCGCCAAGTTGTTCAGCAGACAGTTCTTCCATGGGCTGCATCAGAATGGAAAAGATGTGCTTGAGAGCGACTGCCTGAACCTCGATTGCAATGTTAAAAGCACGAGAGTTTGTCAAATTAAGAGCTTCCTGGATTTCAGCCACGGTAGGAGGCTCAGGTCCATTAGGAAATCTGACAGCAACTATGCAAATTAGGCTTGGTAATGACAACAGCAGACGAATCACTCACTGCCTTCATGATCAACATGCAGGAGGCCAAAGGGAAGCAAAGGATCGGAGGTGGGACTGCTAGCCCATATGCGTGTGGTGGTGCGGGGATTGTTGCGATTTCTAACAGCACTGCGTCGCTGCAAGTTGGTCGAGGCATTGTTTTGCGATGGCCAAGACGACCAGACCAGATATGTGCCGTAAGCGGCGATGAAGCCAGTCGTGACGAGCACCCACGGACGCGACAGCGAGGACGACATGTTAGAAGCCATGCCGGACGTGGGAATTAGACGAGCGGAACAGCGGCCTTCCAACGATCAATCATATTTGATGTTGATGGATGGGAGAAGAATGTCTCAGTTTCGGCAATGGCGCACTTGAAATCGCGAATGCGCCCGAGTCACCAAATGACAAATGATCGAGGTGATTGCAGAGAGCGATTCTCGGATAGTAATGGATGTTTTTAATATGGTGGAATGATGATACAGTACAGGAAATCATGATACAGGACATGGCTCGGACGGAGGTGAAATGGTGGTCAGAGAGCGCTTGGCATGTTCTTGTCGATGGATAGCTAAGGTATATAAAATCCGCATCTACGAACACAAGTCAAAAAGGTTAGCTATATATATACATGAAAATATAAGACAACAAATCTTGTTACAAGCCAATGCCTGGCGTCAGACTCTGCCTAATGAGTGATGCAAAGGAAGAGTGTCATGTGAAGGGCAGTGGCTACCTAGGTGGCTACCTCAAGATCGCCACAGCGCCAATGCAGCATTCAGCAAGAGCGAGTCATATTTGCTCTCGCCAGGCTCCAGCACACTGCGGACGATGCCTGTGGTACTCTTGGCCTTTTCCTCGGCCAGACGCTTCTCCTCTGCGCGCCTCGCGACGGCCAGACGCTTCTTCATGGCTTCAATCTCCTTGTCCTCGTCATCTCGTGCCTCGAGCTCTCTGATCCAGGCCTCACGCTTCTCCTTCTTCTTCTTTTCGTCCACCAGCTCGTTGTACTCGGAGCGCTTCTTGCGATCCTTTTCCCAATAAGCAGAGCCAACGACCATGGCCAGCAGAGTAAAGCCTTGGGCGTAGATGCGGCGGCGGAACATGCGATTGGTCTTTGCGTGGTCGCCCGCCTTCATCGACTTTGTAGCTTCATAAAGGGCCCAGACAGTAAGGCCGCAGCCTAGAGGGATGAGGGGTTCTTCGACAATCTTTCGGCGTAGCTTCTGCCATCGGTTCTCTTCGTAAAATTCGCTAAGCCTTCATCAGCCTTCCATCGCCTGCCTGCATGTCTTTTGTCCATGACTTACGTATCGTTGTCGAACGACGACGGTGGCGGCGCACTGTTCATTGTGGGCGAATCGCTTCTCAGGGGTTGCAGCAGAGATATTTCCAACACCAGGTCGTCAATGTATAGTGCTTGGTATGCCTCAGTGTCTGGTCTAAAACGAGTCTATGATGATGTAGTAAGACCGTGCACGCCCGGGCATCTGGCGCATGTCGCTCCGATGCCGTCGTTTGTTCAGCCCTACGAATGACTTATGCTCGAGGAAAGAGTCATCCCGGTCGTCCCTTCTTTATTCGCTCCTTCCGTATCAATTTTCCTCGTCTCGGGTCGCTCCTTCCGTATCAATTTCCCTCGTCTCGGGTCGCTCCTTCCATTTGCCAGACATCATGGCTCAAAACGGAGTTTCAACGCAGGACGCGCAGGAGCCATTGACTCCCAAGCACAACTCACTGGCATTGACCGAATACACGGCCAACTCATCTCCTCCGTCGCAGGACCCCCGCCAAAAGGCCATTGATGCTGGAGTGCCCGCTTCTTTTCTCTTGCCCAACGGCTACCCCGACTACCTCCGTCTGATCCTCACATCGCGCGTCTACGATGTCATCGAGCAAACTCCCCTCACGCATGCCGTCAACCTAAGCAACCGTCTCGAAAGCCAGGTGCTCCTCAAGCGAGAAGATCTGCTTCCCGTCTTCAGCTTCAAACTTCGCGGTGCCTACAACAAGATGGCTCATCTGGGCCCACAAGAGAAGTGGAAGGGCGTCGTTGCTTGTTCGGCGGGCAACCACGCTCAAGGTGTCGCCTACTCTGCCCGCAAGCTCAAGATGCCTGCGACAATCACCATGCCCAACGGCACTCCTGCCATCAAGCACACTAACGTCTCACGCCTAGGGGGTACCGTTATCCTGCATGGCAACGACTTTGACGAAGCCAAGGCCGAATGCGCCCGTCTTGCTGAAGCTCATGGTCTCACCAACATCCCTCCCTTCGATGATCCTTATGTCATCGCCGGACAAGGCACCATTGGCATGGAGATTGTACGCCAAGCCGATCTCACCAAGCTCGAGGCTGTCTTTTGCTGTGTTGGAGGAGGCGGGTTGATTGCCGGTATCGGAGTCTACATCAAGAGAATTGCCCCACACGTCAAGATCATTGGAGTCGAGACGCATGATGCAAACGCAATGGTCCAGTCTCTCAAGGCGGGCAAGCGCGTAACGTTGCACGAAGTTGGTTTGTTTGCCGACGGCGCCGCTGTCAAGACGGTCGGAGAAGAGACGTTCCGCCTGGCCCAGGAGGTTGTCGACGATGTCATCCTGGTCACAACTGACGAGACGTGTGCTGCCATCAAGGATGTCTTTATGGACACGCGCTCCATCCTCGAGCCTGCCGGAGCTCTTGCTCTTGCTGGCCTCAAAAAGTATGTTGCTCAAAACCCTAGCACTGATCCCAAGCGCCAGCTGGTCGCCACTGCTTCTGGTGCCAACATGGACTTTGATCGTCTGCGATTTGTTGCCGAACGTGCTGCCATCGGTGAGAAGAAGGAGGCTCTGCTCATGGTAACCATTCCCGAGAAACCTGGCGCTTTCGCTACCCTGGTCAAGGCTGTCCACCCAATGTCCGTCACCGAGTTCTGCTACCGCTACGCTTCGCCAACTGCTGCCAATGTTCTCATCGGTGTCAGCTTGACTGCAAGCACTCGTGAACACGACCTCGCCGATCTCATCCACCGTCTAGCAAACGAGGGCATGACTGCTGTTGATATCTCGGAAGACGAGACGGCAAAGTCTCACATTCGCTACCTTGTCGGTGGTCGTAGTCCTGCCTCGAAAGAACGCGTGTTTGCATTCGAGTTTCCAGAACGTCAGGGCGCTTTGTTCAAGTTCTTGACCACCTTGCAGCCTGGCTTCAACATCTCGCTCTTCCACTACAGAAACCATGGCGGCGACATTGGTAAAGTTCTGGCTGGTATCCAATGTCCACCGGGCCAGGAGGAGAACCTCAACTCGTTCTTGACCGAGCTGGGCTATGGCTATGTCGATGAGACCAACAACCCAGTCTTCAAGATGTTCATGACTGAGCCTTGACAGGCCTGCATCTATCATCGGTTCTCCACGTTTTGCTACATCAAAAAGTTTCATAACCCATGCGTTTTGCTCTCACTTACGACACGCCTTTTCCGATACCCAACCATGCTCGTTCATAGCCTTTTCATTCCATTCTCTCCATTCTCGTAATTATCCCCCATCTTTTGCTTGTAATGCCATGAATCATGGTACCGGGCTGCCTCGGCCGAAATTCTGCACTCGGATACGCTGTACAGACTCTTTGGAATATTTCAAGGCCAAGACTGAGCTCGTCACGTTGGACTTTGCCATGTGTGGTCTGGCAATGTCAGTCCCTGCGTTATCATTGGAGACTGATCACGAGATAGCGGTGCCACAAGGACAGTTACACCACCGATATTTGTGCTTTGTACACTGCGCTATTCAAGGGGCTTGTGGGAATGTGTCTCGCAATGTCCGCCTTTGTCTTGAGTTCTGATTCATGGCATGCTCAGAGTATTTGGCCAAGTACTGCGATCATTGGGACTCTTCTGTTCTTCAAAAGAGAGTCGTATCTCTCACGTTGCGTGAGTGATGAGATTTGTTTGCTCCTGGAATACCAGGCTGGTTGGTGACCTCGTGAAGTTTGCAGAAATCATTGCATCAATCGAAAGCGCCATTGATATCAAAAAGCAATACGAGAGTAATCATTTATAGAACCGACTGCGGGACCTCTTACACATCCCTTTTGCGTCTGGGAGTTTCAACTGAGCTACCGCACAAAATATATCAAATCAACAATCACGAGCACGGCATCTCATTCGCACATCGCCATGGACGCTTTCCTGGCCATTCTTGCCGTGACTTTAACGGTACTCGGCAGAGTGATTGCTGTGCTTGCAGTAGCTCTTCCTGACGAGAAGCGTCTGGCCGAGGACGAGCCATGGCACCTCACGAACCTGGCCATCTTTACAAGCACCAGTGCGTCCACTCCCAGCTCCATCACCTTCGAGTTGATGGACAACAATGCCGGTCTCCAGTTGGCCACCATCTGCTGGCGCTCCGCACTTGGCTCAATCGCAGACGCTGGTGCCTTCTATCCTTGCGTCAATGATACTGCTGCCTTCCTTTGGGATGGGCGCAATTTGCGTATACAGAGGAGTTACATCGACATTAGGCATGATCGTGCGCATAGAATGTGCAATATCAGCATGATTGTTGACAATAACTCTCAGCGTCGGCCCCTGCCCCACCTATTGCCATGTCACTGCGTACGGCAATGGCTCGCCGAACCTCGTCCCTGATCATTCGGGTCCTGATGCTTTTTGTAAATCTTTGCCATTCCTTTTACTGTCTTGTAGTGCAGAGTGCTAACGTGTTCTGAGTTGTAGGCAGCCGCCTAGACGCTCTCGATATACTTGCCTCCCAACTGGTTGTCTAAGGTGAAGGAACAGGTTCAACAAAAACCGATTCTTTTTCACAATGTATTTGCAAAGGAAGAAGGAGAGATGAATTGCTTGTTGCTTTTGGTTTTTCGACTGCCTGCTTTTGGCAAGTCTGGCTCGTGGGATCATCCAGGCACGTACTGAAACATTTGGGGGCAACCACTAGCGCTATACTCATTGCTCCGGCATCATGCATACGCAAATTTATTTTTTCCACTTGGTTGATAGATGCCAAGTGTGGAGAGACGAGCGCAGTTGTCATAGTCGTCGAGTATCACCCATATCTCTTATGTGGCAGCAGCCTAGAATTGCTACATACTCAAGAAACCCACAAAAAGATGGTATTTGTTTTTTTTTCAGGCGTTCCTGCATTACCATGGCAGGAGCTGCCAAAAACGCCGGACCCGGAAAGATTGTCTTTCAAAAAGTGACTAAAACCCCTCTTTTCTTTTTTTTTTCTTACTTCATTTTTGTGGATGTTCGGAAGTGCTTCTGTAATCATCGGAGGCTTCTAACAATGCTAGACACGCAACTGCCTTGTGCGATATAGAAAAACATGGACACACCTGGTGGCTAGCGGGTAAACGCTCTTTCAGCACTTCTTACTAAGTTAATGTTAATTCTGATACTAAAGTAATAAATCGTAGGTAGTATAGCAATACTAGAATAATATAAATTATATAAATAAAAGAAGAAGAAGAAGAAAGGAAAAGGCGGAAACACTCCCCTCAGGAAATTTACAAAAGTAGATACTCTCAACTTACCACTGCCTATATATATATATGTATAAGTATGTTTGCTTTCGCAATAGCAGGAATATGTCTAGCATAAACAACGGATTGGATAAATAGGCAAGCACAGTAAAGATATAATTTTGAGATCTTCTTCTAAGATACTAAAGTGTAAATAATTTTTTCTTTCGTCTAAAAAAAGGGGGGGAAATCATGATCATAACAAAAAAGGAGGGGAGGCTATCAAACATCACAGCCCTCTAATAGAAGAAGAATAAAAGAAAAGGGGGCAGAAGAAGAATAAATGAAGTGACAAAGGGAAGAAGATTTGGGGGGGGGGGGAAGAAAATAAGAAAATGGACGCAAGAAACACGCCAAACATGACGCTGCAGAGTAGACAGCAAAGACAGTCCAAGCAGAACCAACCTCATTGCGAAACAAAAAGCCCCCTAAGCGGTAACGCCAACAGCATCAACAAGTGCCAACGGATAACACGACTCCACAGGCGCACCGGTGACAGTGTACTTGACATTAGCATTGCCCGTCAGCGCATCCAGCCCACTCTGCCCATTGACAACAAACAGCTTGGTCGCCGCATCGTTGACGAAATTGCACAGCACAATCGTGTACAAGACCTCGTTGCTGTCGCTAGCAATGTAAACAGGCTGCTGCTCATCGCCAAAGTCTGCGAGCGCAAATGAGACGAAGTCGGCAGACTTTGGCAGGGAGGTTTCGTCGGCAAGGCGCACGCGACTGGCGCCGTAGACGGCCATTTCGTCCGGGTAGAAGTGCAGGATGCGTGAGCTGTCGTCGCTGACGACTACAT
This sequence comes from Aureobasidium zeae, assembly GCA_017580825.2. Lineage (NCBI taxonomy): Eukaryota > Fungi > Ascomycota > Dothideomycetes > Dothideales > Saccotheciaceae > Aureobasidium > Aureobasidium zeae. Next base: position 89,170 of record JAGFJS020000035.1, read on the forward strand.
TGTCGTATTTGCCGAGGAGGAGAGCGCCGTTTTTGATGAGATCCTCGCTGTAGGTTGCTGTGTACAGGTTTCCATTGGCGCCGGGGACAACGACAAGGGTCTTCTGAATGTCGACGAGGATGGTATAGTTTAGTTCAGACGGTAGGCCGGGCGCGTTTGCGAGTTCGAGGGCCTTGGCAGTGTTTTCGAGGAAAGCGGCGTTGTCCGGGTCGTCTTCGTAATCACCGACGGCGGCGTCAGAGAGACCCGCATCGGTGTCGACGTCATTGTCAAAGCTCTCGACGTAGTTCGGGTCCTCATCGAAGACGAATGTCTCATCTTCTGCGTCATCGTCAGAGGCCATGCTGCTGCTCTGGTCGTCGTCAGAGGCAGAGGTGGTGCTGTTCTGGCGACGCTCCAGGAAGCTACGAGCGTGACGACGTTTCTTTTCCACAGGGTCGGTCTCGACGGGGCCTGCCTCCTCAGCATCAGTTGTGCTTGTTACGGGCTCTTTAGTAGTCTCGGGAGCTCCCTCATCGTCAGTGGAAGTGGGCTCAGGAGAGTCTCCAACATCAGTGGTAGTGGGCTCGGTAGAGTCTCCAGCATCAGTCGTAGTGGGCTCGGTAGAGTCTCCAGCATCAGTCGTAGTGGGCTCGGTAGAGTCTCCGCCATCAGTGGTAGTGGGCTCGGTGGAGTTATCAGTAGTAGTAGGATCAGCACCATCATCAGTTTGCGTGGGCTTGGCAGCGTCAGAGGTAGTTGTAGCGCCAGTTGCAGCAGGGGTGGGTGCACTAGTGGTAACGCCGGTTGAAGCTTCAGAGGTGGCAGTGGCAGAAGCATCCGAAGTAGCATCCGAAGAAGGAGCAGTTGAGGCACTCGAAGAAGCAGCCGAAGTGGTCTTTGAAGATTGAGCAACCTTTCCAAACTGTTTACATCCCTTGAGGAGAGGAGGGGAGTCGTAGTGGACCAAGTTGAACGTCTTGAGACCAAGGAAGTCCATGTTGATGTCATTCTGTAGGTTGGCAAAGTACTCGATGCCGTTGTTGCAGCTCTCGCTGGCGGGCTCCGAGTCTGCTGTGCTGGCGGCGATAGTGGTGTTGCCGTAGATGCTGGGCTCCTCGATCAAAGCCAAGGTTCTCTTGATGCTGAGAGGGATAATTTCAATACCAGCGTTGATGGCAATAGGAAGACTGAGGCGGACAGATGCTGACAGCTTTCCCTTAGCTTCAAATCTCTTGGTGATCTCAGGCGTGTAACCAGTAACGCTAGACTTGGCGGCGCTGTTTTGATCGAACAGATTGAGCTTTGCTTCGAAGTTGGGAATCTTCACGACGGCTCCGACAATAACCTGGCCTTCGGCACTAGCTTCCACTGCAGCCTTTGCATCCACACTCAAGAAGACACCAGCAGAGAAGATCTTGTCGACAGCCACGCCAACTTTGGGCAGAGGCTTGTTGACGATTTTCTTGACCTTCTCATCCTTATACTCTGCAGACACAGTGAGTCCGACATGGAGTCCGGCTTCGAGGTTGGCGTTAACACCGGCGTTAAGTGACTTGAGACCATCTTTTCCGTTCCACTTGGCTTGACCGGCCAGGGAGATCGTTCCTTTCACACCGCAGTCAACGCAGTACACATTTACCTCTGCGCTGCCCTTGCCACCGCTGAATTCCTTCTTCTTGGAGAAAATCGATGCCGCTTTACCCCATGGAGAATCTTCCGTATTCTGGGGGCCAAAGTTGAAATCTTGTTGACCCGCTATTGTTGGGTCAAAGTCGGTGAGTTCGGACAGCTTGCCTTGAGAAAGCTTATCAAGACCATCGCCGACGAACGGCACGAGCCTCACACCAGTCAAAGTGAGTTTGGCGGCACCAACCCCGACATCCGCAACGAGGTTACCGGCTCTTACAATACCATTACCGACTTTCTGAATCTGTCGTCAGTCTTGTCCGCATGAATGATAACGAGGGTACGCAACATACTTGGGCCGTTTTCTTGAACCATCTGCCGACAGCCTTGAGGCCGCGTTTCGTGATGTCGGTGCCATCGTCTTGGAGGTCTTCATTGTCGAAATCGACACCAGGCACAAAGTCTCTAATGCTTGTAGCGTAATCTTGAGTTGACAATCAGTAATGTGCTTGAGTTCTGCTGGTAATTAACTTACCGCCCGAGTCGGTAGTATCTAGGTAGCCGATGCGGTCATCAAGGCGATCGTCAAAGTCTGGGTCACCGCAATCAATGGCGGGAAGCCCGTCAATCACAGATGCGGGAGCAGCTCCACAAGCAGATCCGTTCAGAGTGCTGTTACCAGACGAGGTACGGGTGGGAGCGGCGCCAGAGCTGGTCGAGGTGGTACTTGAGGAAGCACTACCAGCACCAATCGAGGACGTGCCACTGTTACCAGGAGTGTAGGTACCCCAGATAAGGTCAACGTCATGGAAGATGATTCCAATCTCAATCTCTCCGTTCACGACTGCCTTGATAGTAAGGGTCTGATTGTCGAAAGAAAGAGATGCAATCAGCCAGAATGTGCGTTGGTTCTCAGAGTCTCCGTGGCAGCCATCTGCATATGTTGCCAAAACCAGATCGGAAACACGAGACCAACTGTCGCAAGCCACATTGAAGGCCTGGACAGTAGTGAAAGATACAGAGATGCCTGCTTCTGTGCAAGAGGTGCCAGAGATATACGAGGAGTGATCCAGAATGACAGTGTCATGGGTCATGTCGGTCACCACGGATGCATAATTGTGCTCCTTGGTGGGATCTGACGAACCGTAGTAAAGATTTGCATTCTTGGAAGGAATCAGATTGTCGAGGTTGGCGAGAGGATAGTCCCAGTGAACAGCAGGAAGTACAGTGGAAGCTGCAAAGGTGGCAGAAGCGCTGGACGGCAGAGCAACTGCAAAAGGAGCGTGGTTGGCCGACGAAGTGGGTGAACCAGTGCTTTCTCCAGCACATCCCGCAACCGTCTGAGTCACGACAACAGTCTGGATGGAGCCCAAGGATACAGGAGATTGAGGCTGTGAGCCACCGTTGACGGCAACTGAAGCAGAGACAATAGCAGCCTTGGAACCAGCATCTTGGCCCCCGATGGCTGCCTTGACATAAACCGTGCTGGTGCTTCCAGGACCATGCACGGTGTTGGTCGTCAGGATGGTGTTGGTGCTGGTGCTTCCAGGACCATAGACGGTGTTGGTCGTCAGGATGGTGTTAGTGCTGGTGGAGTAGTTGCCAAAGAGATAGTTGGTCGTGTTCAATGGCTGAACTGCCTGAGGCATGGCAGATACACCACTACCCAGACCCAAAAGCAGTCCAGGAATCAGGTATTTGAGTCCTGCCATGGCTTGTTATTCAATGAATGGACGCTCCAAAGATGGAACAAGAAAGGAATGTGGTAATTGTTGGATGGAGCATGTTGACGACACAAAGGCATGCCTCTTTCTTATACCAATACCATTCAACGAGCCAAGAATACATGCTGTATGCAATTTGTTCGCTAAAGAACTCAGTGCCTCGACGTTTTGGTGGTAATTTCGGTGTTCCACTCAAGGGAGCTGGTATGTTCTATCATGACCGGGTGATAACGCGGGTGCAGCGGGCGTGGTTCACTTCCACATCAATTGCTGCTGAGCTGATTGCTTGGACGTTAATTTCGGAAGCCGGCAGTCTTAACTTTAAATCAACAACTGTTTCGGCAAAGGTAGGCATGAATCATAGGGTCGAGAAATGCATGGCTGTACTGCCGAGAAAGACAACAGCCTTTCGGTGTCACGGTGATCTTCGGGCTCAGGGACAACGTCGACGACCTACCCATCAGTGTCCGGCTTCCAACAGATATGCCGGGGCACGAGTTTTGATCTGCTGCAACCTGCCCATTTGAAGCAGTTTAGCTGCTTGCCAGATCAACTCGGTAATGTCCAGCAAAGCGCCTTTCATCTCTACTTGAGTCGGTGGCGGGGTTGATTCTCGGTGAATAAGCCAGCTGATCTCCTATAAGAAAAGCCATCGACTCGAGGGTCAAACAGAACCACAGCCTCCAAAGCAAAGGTGCACATTGCCCATCAGCCGTGGAGTTTCATGAACTCGAGTCTAGCCTGCTGTGGATACAGCGCAGAGTCGGTGGCTATAGACTCCTCCATGTCTCGAGGTAAATGTTGGAGGCGTGAGGTTGGAAAGGGGGGTTTTGGCTTGGCTGTTTTCTTTCAAGCCAGAGTCTCGGAGATGCCGTGGCTTGGCGATTCATCGCTCTGCTGACTGCTCTATACCAACTCGGCAATGCCGCTGTTCAGGGGTAGCTGAGAGCCAGTTACTTACAACTGATGCTGCTGCCCGGAGTATGGGTAGAAAGCTGATCAAAACATGATAGGCAGGCAGGTTCTCGCACTGTGCAGCGTTCACGAAAGTGGATGCGTTATGGCGGTGCAATAACGGCGGAGAGCAGTTCATGCACTCTGAGGCGTTGACAATAATGCAGTCGGATCAGTGAATAACCAAGGCGATGGATGACCTCAACCACCTCGATATGTATCAGTAGCACAAGCAGATTGATGCTGCATAAACCCCCCACAGCTACGTCACCGACTTGACGTAGGTCTCCATGCGGCATCACCAACCAAAAGGAAGTCTTAGCAACATAAGATACCTACCTAGTGGCCTATCCAAGTCAGCACCAAGTTCAACGCCAACCTTCACAAATCCTCCCGTACAAAGCCAAACATGTCTCAGAACCTCATGAACACAGAGGCCGGCGGCGACACGGCAGGCAGCACCAGCCAGTATGAGCTGCCAGAAACAACCTTTGCAGCGCGCTAACTTCCCAACCAGATACACAAGCATCAACACCGTCACGGTGCCGCAAAAAAAGTCTGGCGGGCAGATGGGCCACCCCGAGACGTCTGTCGATTACGTGCCCGAAGTCGAGGCCGCCAAGAAGGCAGAAGAGGGCGAGAAGACGGCAGAGAAGATTCGCTACGGGCAATCGATAAGTGAGCACGGAATGGGGGGTCAGACCGTCGGTATGGGTGGAGATGCGAACGGCAACAGCGCGGGCTCAAAGGCTCAAGATGAGGGTGAGTCTGCCGCCAGCCAAAGGGAAAAGTCGGGCTACGGTGGAAAGAACGACCTGAACAATGAGATTGGTGGCTAGAATGCTACCTACCTAGACACGATGCGAGCTCAACAGTCTCGTCACAATATATATAGTTGGGTGCTTCACTCTTTCTGCGCACGATTATTTGGTGGACGTTTGAGACGCACCAAAGCCTAAAAACTCCCCCCACGCACCCCCGCTGCTCAGGTGTTTCCATCAACTCTCTCATCAAGTAATTACTATACTCCGTTCACAACCACAAAAGGGGTTGAAAATCAATCAAGCATGCCAACCAAAATTATTCGCAAGCCATGATATCAATGCTATCAAGGCTCTTGAGCCTGAGTTTTCTTGTCTGTCTCGGGCTCCCCTTTGCCCTTTTCGCCCTCTTCACCACGGGTCTGGCAATTGGCACGCTTCTCTTCCGTGTCTTCTTTGCATACCTCGACCTCTTCCTCGCTCTGTTGAACGGGGCCATGAATCCCTCTCGTCCACCCACGCCACTCGCTTCTCCAGGCATCAAACACGCGAGACGCAAGAAGCACGCTACGCCACCAACTCCGGGACAGACGCTGCGCAAAACACCATCATTTGCAAGTCTGGTAGGCAGCGGTACCGACAGAGACTTTGAAGGTGTCGGCGGCTGGAGATTTCCTGAAAGCGCCGATGAAGAGGCTGTGTGGCTGAACATTAACAAGAATCTTGAGTTGCCTGCTTCGCCTGCCGTTGTGAGGAAACATCGGAGGACAGGCACGGGCACTGGCTCTCAGTCTCCAATCTTGGCCAGAACGGTAGCAAGGACATCGGGCAGCGCGAGCCCAGAGGGCTATTTCAGTATCAGGGTCGAGAGCAGAGAAGGAATGGGGATGAGCTCAAGAGGAAATGCATAATTGAGTGGTCTCATGTTGGAGGGCAGGGATGTTTTAGTGCGTGGCTGATTGCTCCTGTAATACATCATGTATAAAATTTATGAAGTACGTTTTGTCAATTACATGTAATGAATCAACAGTCAGCACCTTACATGTAGCTGGCAGGACGCCAGATGGTAGCAGCATCTCTGAGAAGGACAACAGACATGGTCAGGGTGGTGCTTTTGGAGCAAAAGCGCCAGGTTGCCAAGACCAAACATGTGGCTGGAGAGGCAGGAAGGACTAGAGTGGTTACCCAAGTTGGCAGTCCCAACTCATTTGCGACCTGACGTCTTTTTGCATAGCCAGTGAACAAATCTGCCACCGCATCATTCCTGCACACCGCGACCGTCTCCTCTATACCACATTTCAGCTGTAACCACTACCCGTCTCCACGCGCCACAGCGGATTTCCGACCCCAATACCACTCGTCCACAGCATCCATGATGTCCGGAGAAGCCTGGCTGTACCTGATAGCGGTGCTTATCAATGCCGTCAACCTCTTCCTCCAAGTCTTCTTTACCATCATGTACAGCGATCTGGAATGGTGCGCAATACCCTGCTCTGCTCAGTGACCCCTCGCTAACGCCGTCTCTTGCAGCGACTACATCAACCCCATTGATCTTTGCAACCGCCTCAACACCTACATTGTCCCCGAAGCCGCCGTCCACGCCTTCATCACCATCCTCTTCCTCGTCAACGGTTACTGGATCGCCTTGATCCTCAACCTCCCTCTGCTTGCCTGGAATGCCAAGAAGTACGCCTCCGCATCTATTGCCCTGTATACAGCTGCTGACAATGCCAAGAATCTTCGAGAACCAACATCTTCTGGACGCGACGGAGATTTTTAGAAAGCTCAATGTCCATAAGAAGGTAAGCCCTTTGCGTCTGCACATCGTCCTATACGCGCAGCAAGCTAATCCAAGCCTTAGGAATCCTTCATCAAGCTCGGCTTCCACCTAGTCATGTTCTTCTTCTACCTCTACAGCATGATTGTTGCCCTCATCCGCGACGAGTCGCACTAGGTCTGAAGCTCGCCATTGAAAAAATATCCTCTGGCGTTGGAGACAGCTGTCGTTGTAATTTGCTGTTTCACGCTTCTCGCTCCTAGTCGCCTTCGCCTGTCGGGTGCTCGAGCTGGCGGGGTACGAGATGGGGAGAATACTACGTGTTCATGTCACGAAAAACTGCGCACATATGGGTCGCCTTTTCTTTTACAAATTCCACCGTGACGAAGCATGGGGGTGGGACAATCCAGACGCAAGGGGAGAATAACGTTCTTTTGACGGCCGAAGCCGAGAGACAGCTCGAGCATCATATTACGGCGGTGGCTATTCATGCTTTCCATGATGCAAAGATACCTGACCCCCGACACGATTATATAGACCTTTTTGTTCAATATCTTCTTTTCGCGTTGCCTTCTTCTCGACTCCAACAACCGGACAATGGCAGAAGCTTGCCAGAAACTTACTGAGATGCTCGCGTGACTGCACCAATAATTCGTGGATTCCATGTGCATGTGAATGGCTTTCGGGCCGAGAAGTGGGCTCTTTCCCCTCAATGTTGTGCGTGGATTCAACATCACACCTTCTCTTTTTTTCTGGTGCTTGCGTCTTCATTCTTTGCCATTCTTGAGCTGTCGTCTCACCTGTAAGACTTGGAGAGCATTCAAGTCTCGGAATTTGTTTTGTTTATTTTTGTCGCTGACGTCCGCGCTTGCTGGCCTCGAGGGTCAAGTGGGCAAGTTGACGGAACGGTTTCGAGAAATGGCATTGAGTTGTCTGGATGTGCCTGCTACGTATCTTGACGTCCAGGCGAGGTGTTCAAGCAAAAACCTATGGCAATTGCCGGGCATGTGCAGCCCGTCGGCTTGCGGCAGAGCACTTCGAGGTAGGAAAATGACAAGGGAGCCTACAACGGCTGGTCCCTGTGGACAGTATGTATGTTTCCTTCTTTCTCATTCTTTGCGTCCTCTGAACCGCGAAAGAGCTGCGATGTGTTGTGAAGTGATCCAACGAGTGCCCTGCTGTGGGATCTTGCAGCTAAGGCATCATCTTTTGATGGAGTTGTGACTGCGTAGTGCGTATCATGGCAGGTAGGCTTTGTGAGAGATGACCTGGACACGGGAGCTGCTGCTTGTGGTTGCGCGTAGTGTCGACGGTGTGATGGACGCAGGATGCTGGCTTTTGCGTCGGACAGGTCAAGTAGGTGTGCTCGTTGCAGCCATTCTGCTTGAGTCAATGTGCTCGCCGCCGCCTGCAGGTAGGCACGCGCATGCCCAGTCGTGTCCATGGCAGGCTGCTCATCTTGGGTCTTCGCCAGTCACGTCGGCACTTGGTGGTGCGTAACCAGGTCCGTAGTATCAACACAGGCAAGCACATAGTACGTAGACATGTAAGAGAGGATGCTCGTGCCCCTGATGGCCCTACTGCACTTCACAGATCCATGGAGCCCATGTCTAGTCGCCGTCGCTCACCTGCAGCCCTCCATTCCCCCTTTGTTTTCTTCCCGCAGCAGCATCACGGGCATCGAGAAACACAACCGGCAGGGGAGCATCAAGGAGCATTACTAGCATAGAATCATCACAGATAGACACTGGCACTGCTATACAGAAGGTCTGACACCTCATCACCCTCACAAGTACTTGCAATGCTCGTCGTCGCCGGCGCCGGAGGTCTGTGCGGAGCGTCTAAGCCAATGGCATCTCTGTCACTGGCAGCCGACCAATCAGATCACTGGATCACTGTCACTGTCGCTAGATCACTGTCGCTGTCGCTAGAACACGCCGGCGCGTCTCGCGTCTCGCCAAGCCTGCCGACCAATCAGATCACTGGATCAATGTCACTGTCGCGATGCGGCTTCCGGTCGTGATCTTGCGCCGGCGCCAGCAGACTACTTAAGGAGTGCTTTGCCCACCTCCAACTCTCTCCTTCTTTTTTTTATTCTTACTCGAGCCTCTCGGGTGGGTGTTCCATCCACGACCCAAAGCATTCAAAGGTCATGTTTTCCATCTCTCTTCTGTGACTTTGATTTGTATATGCGCACTTCATCATTCATCATCAACATCATCCATCATCTTGATCATCATCCATCATCTTGATCATCATCCATCATCTTGATCATCATCCATCATCTTGATCATCATCCATCATCTTGATCATCATCCATCATCTTGATCATCATCCATCCATCCATTCATCATCCATCATCTTGATCATCATCCATCCATCCATTCATCATCATTGATCATCCATCATCCATCATCAACATCATTGGTCATCATTGATCATCATTGATCATCATTGATCGTCATCCACCTTGATCATCTTCAACATCATCCACCTTGATCATCTTCAACATCATCCACCTTGATCAACTTCTTCAAGTCTCATCAACAACATCTTCCATTCAAGGACCAAGGGCTTCTCACTTGCCTCATCCAAACAAAGGTTTGTTTTCCCCTCATTTCTCTTCCTTTTGCTCTTCACTTCCCTCTTTCTCTTTCTCTTTCTCTTTCTCCTTTTTTCTTTTCTTTTCTTTTTTTCTGAATCCAATCACAGGCATTCTTTCAATTTTTTGCGTCAAGTCACTTTCGCCAATATCAGCAATTTCTTCTGCATTCACTGCATTTCGGCCTCAAACAGCAATTCTTTTGCTTCAATCGACTGTTTCATCTTCACAACAACTGGCTTCCAATTCTCATCGACTTCGAACTTTTTGCGTTCATTCAACATTTTCACAACAACTGCCTTCCCGTCCTCATCAACTTCGATTTTTTTGCGTTCAGTCAATCAGCAACCTTCTCGTTCTCACAACATTTTGCTTTCAACTCTCACCAATCTCAATTTTTTTGCGTTCAGTCAACCTGCAGCCTTTTCAATTTTCACAACAATTGGCTTTCAACTCTCGCCAATTCCAATTTTTTTGCGTTCAGTCAATCAACAAACATTTCATTTTCACAACAACTGCCTTCCAGTCCTTATCAACTTCGATCTCTTTTTTTTGCGTTCAGTCAATCAGCAACCATTCCATCTTCATAACAACTGGCTTTCAACTCTTGCCAGTTTCAGTTTTTTGCGTTCAGTCAACCTGAAGCCATTTCATTCTCACACGAATTTGTTTCCAATCCTCATCAACTCCAATTTTTCGCGTTCATTTCAACAATCAGCGACCAATTCACCCTCAAGTTCTCTTTCGACAAAATCCATCAAGCTTTCATTCAACAAACTGCATCAAGTTCTCTCCACCAAGTCCTCTTCACCAAGTTCTCTTCCGACAAAAATGGGGATTCGGCACTATCAGGGTTGGTATTTCCCGAATTTCCATGTCACATACTCACCATCAGCAGATTCACAAGGGCAATATATTCTACGGCAAAATCAGCATCCACCAATTCGACTCTTTTCTTCTGCAATTCTCACTTTCTCCGAGCTTAGGAAAGATTTCCAAGTCTCGCCACCAGCAATTCTCCTTGTCAATCTGCCTCCATCACAACAGTCATTGCAAATTACAGCCATGAAGCGAGATCAAGAAGTTCCCTCATCACATCTTTTTCCGACTTTTTTTCATTGCAACTTTCACACCAGCGAAGGGTCATTTACTTGCAAAAACCGACAGCTCGACCTCATACCATGCAAAGTACCACAACCGCCATGCCACAGCACCAACCAATCTCTTGCCTCCAGTACCAAGATCCAAAGCTCGGGCAAGCTTCCAACCCCGATATCTGCAACCCGCGTTCTTCTCTTTCTCAAGAGTTACAAAGGTTCAGATTGGGTGAGAGGAAGTCCAACTTGCTTTCGCGATTCTTGAGAAAAGGGCAAGAGTGTCGAGCGGTACAGCGATTTGATTCCACTCTCTCTTTTTTCGCGCCCCAGTACGAGTATTCCACAAGGAGAAAATCCCAGCTTGTTTGAGGCTTTTCTTCCAACTCTGCAATTATGTATCCCTGATCCACTTTCAGCGATTGCTTTCTGCTCGAGGCCAGCTCAGCGTCTCTCAGTTTCCAAGGACTTAGGAAAGCGCCTTTCGGGGCAGCCAGTACGGGTTCTTCTGAGATGTTACAGCCTATGAGTCTGCGCCCATTTCCTCGACAGAGCTTTCCAAGAATATGGTTTCAAATCGGCGAGTTGGAACAAAAAAAAAGGCCTCAAACTTGCTGCTCTTTGTTTCCTTGTGGTTTCTTCTGGAAAAGGTGCGAAAAATGAGTTGCGCGGGGGGGAAAAAAGTCCAGTGGCAGCAGCACCTGTGAGGAAACGCTAACATCCCCGATTGACTAAGTTCGCGGATGGTGGTTTTGAACGAGTCTGACTTTGCACGACTCGTTTCTGCCTATGGTCACTTGATTTTTGCTTTTCGAAAATTGTCAAAATACCAAGGAGCTTCTTGCATCTCAGCTGGTTTGGTTTGGCTCTTTTTGGGGCAGATTGACTGTGAGTTTTTTGCTAATCGGCTTGTAGACGCGGATTTCCGGTACAGGCAAAAGAGGAGTCTAAGAGTGAAAGGGCAAGGAGTTGGACTCTCGGAGCACGCACAGCTGGGGCAGGATTGGGACATGGATATCAAGCAAGACTTTCTTCTCACGGCACCACAACTTCTTCAACACTCAGCATCAACAAGTCTTCAGCTTTGGTAGTCATTAGCAGGAATGGAAAGGATAGGAAAAGAATCTGATAGTGCTGGAAACCAACCCCTCAACCCCCCAAGTTTTCTCTCATTTTATTTTCTGTATGTCTCATTGACTGATGCATTCTTCCTGAAACATTTCCGGCTGGTCGTTTTCCCTTTTATGCTCCAGTGGCCTTGTCAGAGGTGTCCGTTTGTTGTCGCCTGCATCTGAGTGTGATATTATACAAGAATTGCGTGTCGTTTACCCCGCCAAGTCAAATTGGAGACAAGCCTGCCGGAGCAGGCAGACACAGTGACGCAGCCAGCACTTTCCCTAGCACAAACTCAAGACATCTACAAAAAAAAATGTCCAACCAAGTGGCCAGAGTGACGTCGACCAAGGGGCGAGTACCCACTGGCTATGCCGACGAAATTGTCATCAGCGAAACGGCGTTTCGCAACGCGCACCGCTCAGCAGAAGCAAACCACGAACCGCCGACAAAAAAACGCAAGCGCGAAGCCAAAGGCGATTCGAGCGTCGTGTACGGAGCAGGAGCCTACAAAGGACCTTGGGCGCGCTACGAAGAAGAAGCGCCAGATGAGGCATCGGGCAGCGAGGAAGAGGTCGAAGTGGAATACGAGGAAGATGAAATCGCGGCGCAACCAGCGGCACCGTCAAAGGCTGGCACTGCATACCAGGAGAGCGATGGGAGCAAAGAGAGCAGCGAGTTCCATGGCAGCCAGCAGTACGACTACCAAGGGCGAACGTACATGCATGTGCCCCAGGACCTGGACATTGATTTGCGCGGCGACCTGCCCGACGACTACAAGAACTTTGCGCCCAAGAAGCTCATTCACACATACAAGTCGCATACCAAAGCCATCACGCAGCTGCGCTTCTTCCCGGATGCCGGACACTTGTTGCTTTCGGCGTCGGCCGACTCAAAGGTCAAGATCTGGGATGTCTATCATCAGCGCGAGTTGCTGCGCACCTATTCTGGCCACACAAAGTCTGTCTCGGACGTTTGCTTCAACCATGATGGCGCTCGCTTCATGACAGGATCCTTCGACAGACAGATGAAGCTGTGGGACACAGAGACGGGCGCTTGCATCAGTCGCTTCAGCACCGGCGCCACCCCTCACGTCGTCAGGTTCCAGCCCGACCAAGCAAACGCAACACAATTCCTGGCCGGCATGAGCGACAAGAAGATTGTGCAGTTCGACACGAGGACGCCCGGAGAGGCCCCGGTGCAAGAGTACGACCACCACTTGGGCCCCGTCAACACAATCACCTTTTGCGATGAGAACCGCCGCTTCATCACCACTTCAGACGACAAGTCACTGCGCGCGTGGGAGTATGGCATCCCCGTGCCCATCAAGTTTGTCGCCGAACCCTACATGTTCCCCATGGTGCGCTCGTCGCCCCACCCGTCTGGCAAATACGTGGCTTTCCAGTCTTCGGACAACCAAATCGTCGTCTATGCATCCACCGAACGCTTCCGCCAAAACAGGAAAAAGAGCTATCGCGGGCACAACAACGCAGGCTATGCGATTGATGTGGCCATCAGTCCCGACGGAGGCATGGTCATGACGGGAGACAGCGGCGGTTTTGTGTGTTTCTATGACTGGAAGACGTGCAAGATGTGGCACAAGATCAAGGCCAGCGAGAGTGCTGTTGTGGCCGCGCAGTGGCAGCCCAGGGAGACGTCAAAGGCTGTGACGGGTGCTTTGGATGGCTTGATCAAGTACTGGGATTAGTCTGATATGTAACTATAGTAATGAATGCACTGCAGTACTGTGAGTAAGAATGTAGATGCACTACAGTACTGTGAATAGTACTGTGAGTAAGAATATGTAGATGCACTACAGTACTGTGAATAGTAGTAAATGCACTACAGTACTGTGAGTACATGTAAGAATACATAGTATGTAGATGCACTACAGTACTGTGAATAGTAATGAATGCACTACAGTACTGTGAATAGTAGTGAATGCACTACAGTACTGTCAATAAGAATAAATGCACTACAGCACTGTCATTGAATAAATGCACTACAGCACTGTCATTGAATAAGAATAAATACGCTTTACACAATTATTTGGCAGGAGCAGGTGGGGGGCTGTTTCCCAGCCCCACCATGGAAGGCGCTACCTGCAACCAAGAAACATCTGAACAGCCCAAGTCGGCAAGCTACACGAAACAACATCCAAAATGCCTCCATCACAATTAAACCCCACAGATGCGCCCGCCAAACAAGAGGCCTTGAATGATGCCGTCTCGGAGCTCAAGGTCACCGACGACCAACAAGCCGCCAACGACAGCAATTCGAGCAAGAAGTCCACCAAGACCAAGATCAAGGACGCCATATCCAGCATCAACCCTACCTCATCCTCCTCAAAGGCAACGCCCGAGTCAGCCCAAGCAGCCTCCAATGCCGGCATCGACAAGCTCTCGGACGCTCAAATCACCGCCCTCGTCCAGCAAAACCCCTCTTTGGCCGCAGCAATGCTCAAGGGCGACGGCTCTCTCGACCAGCAAAAACTGCGCGAAGCCCTGAAAACCATGAGCCCCTCGGATGTGATGACGGGCATGAGCTCGGGCAAGAATGCAAAGGACATGGCCAACTACAAGTTCTGGGCCACGCAGCCTGTGCCTCGTTTCGATGAGAAGCCTGCCGTCGAGGGCCCCATCAAACAAGTCGATATCGACCAAGTGTCCAAGAAGCCCAGTCCGCTGGTCGACGGCTTCGAGTGGTGTGAGGTCGACTTGCTGGACAATACCGAGCTGCATGAGGTGCAGGATCTCCTCTGCAACCACTACGTCGAGGACGACGAGGCAATGTTCCGCTTCAACTACCTCGACGAGACCCTCAACTGGGCCCTCAAGGCTCCCGGCTGGCGTAAATCCTGGCACGTCGGCGTCAGAGCTTCAAAGTCCCGCAAACTCGTCGCTTTCATCTCGGGCGTGCCCGTTCGTCTCCGTGTAAGAGGAAACATTGTCAACACGGCCGAAATCAATTTCCTGTGCATCCACAAGAAGCTGCGCTCCAAACGCCTCGCTCCCGTCCTCATTATGGAAATCACCCGTCGCTGCAACCTGGAGGGCATTTTCCAGGCCATCTATACTGCCGGTGTCGTTCTGCCAAAGCCAGTGGCCAGCTGCCGCTACTTTCACCGCTCGCTCGACTGGGAAAAGCTGCATAATGTCGGTTTCAGCCATTTGCCTCACGGCAGCACAAAGATTCGTCAGATGGCCAAGTACAGACTGCCTGAACGCACTTCGACGCCTGGCTTGCGTTTGATGAAGCCCGAAGATGCTGATCAGGTCACCGACCTCTTGGCCCGTTACATGAAGCGCATCCTCATGTCCCAAGAATTCAACAAGGAGGAAGTCTTGCATTGGTTCTTGGATGCCGAGACCGATCCCAAATCCCCCAAACGCGTCGTCTGGACCTATGTTGTTGAAGACCCCAAAGATTCCACCAAGATCACCGACTTTTTCAGCTTCTACAGTTTGGAGAGTTCGGTCATTCGTGGTCAAGGACAAAAGGACGATAAGATTCGCGCGGCCTATCTTTTCTACTATGCAACAGAGGCCGCCTTTGAGAAGCAGAATGAGTATGACGATGTTTTGAAGGCACGTCTGAACCAGCTGGTCAAGGATGCGCTGATTCTTGCCAAACAGGTAGGTCCCCCTCCCCCTTTTTCTCTTTCACCTGAAGACAATCATTTGCTAACCTTTTCACAGTCCAAATTCGACGTCTTCAACGCCTTGACTCTGCTCGACAACCCCCTCTTCCTCGTCGACCAAAAGTTCGGCCCCGGAGACGGTCAGCTCCACTATTACCTGTTTAACTACAGGACGGCCGATGTGCCTAGCGGTGTTGATGGGAGAAACCAGGTTGATGTTACGCAGAGGGGTGGTGTGGGTGTTGTGATGCTTTGAGAAATTTTACTTTCTTTGCATGGTTATCTCTTTTCGAGTACTTTTTTCTGCACTTGTTGTAGCTAGAGTTACGTATGGCATATTGTAGCGGGAAAATCATAGCTTCTTGTTTTTATATATATACATGTTGAGCGTGTTTGCTGCGTCTTGACCGTTTGCTTAGGGCAGAAGTAGATTTATGAAACGAACAAGGCGAAGCAATAGTAGAAGGACTGTTATATGACTACGAGTATTGAATTACTCAGCCCCCGGCTGTCTACTGCCCCAGCTGCCCTTGGAGGATGTATGCAAGTCATGTTGGTACCATGTTGTTTATACAAAATAGAGGCGTTATAGGTGGTTCCAACGGAAGCCCCGAGAAGAGGCCGGGGCCCCGAAGATACGATGTAGATACGAAGAAAGCAACGCGCCCGATCTTCAGGTACGTACCAACCTACCTGTGCTGTCGCTTCTTTGCTTGGTTCCTTGTATATTTCTCTTGTAGACAAGAAAAAAAAATAAGGAGAATATTGGGGCTGAGCCTAAAGTCACTTGTAGGCCAGAGGCGGGCAGGGCAACTCATAGGAAGAGTGGAGGTGGAGATAGGTAGTCGCAGTCAAAACGGGACGATAGCGAAGACGGGCCCCGGGGGCTGTGTGTTATTAGAGTGTAAAGTAAACGGCGCGCCTACATCCATCCGCCAGGCACAGCTTTGCGCGAATGACCTTCCCCAACAGCTACCTGTGCGTCTGTGAGAATTGGAAAATAAGTCGCTCGCTTCTGTATTTTCAAGCGGCGCTGAGGCCAATTGATCATATGCACCGATACGCCTGAGAAGGGCTCGAAGGTTCTGTTTTTGAGGCGGAGTGAGTTGGCCTATAAGCCGGGCCTTGGCCAGTGCGTCATTGGAAAATGGTCGGATGGAAGTGCAAGGTTAAGGTGTCTCTCGGCCTGCCAGGAAGGCTGTGCAAAAACGGAAGTCGGTGGAATGAGCGCTTGCCTGTTAAATAGTCGAGGTGAGGGCCGCTCTTTCTTGATTCGATACAGAAAAGAGACAAGAGTACAAGAGCAATCCGAAGGAACAAAGAAAGAGAGACAGACAGACGAGACATCCATTCCGCACTTTATCACCAAAAGCCGACTGCTATCTTTCAAACATGGCCGCCGTCACAACCACCAACTCTTTCCTCCAAACACCTCCAATGTCGCCGGCCGCATCAACAATGTCCTCACCGGCCTCGTCATCACCACCGCACTCGCCGAGTTCTCTTTCCTCCAAACGCCGCCACTCGCCCAGTCTCTCCCTCGACCTCAGCGACCTGCCCCAACTGTCGCAACCCTCCCCGCCCACAAACACACTCATCATCACCAACCTCGACGACCCGGCAGTCTTCACCGCACCCAACCTGGCAAGCATCAAGGCCGCGCTCGACAGCCACGCCACCACATACTCGTTCTCGCCGCTCAAGTCGTTCCGCCGCATCATCGCCTCCTTCTACACGGTCGAGGCCGCCATCGACATCAGGAGCAAACTCGACGGCGAGAATGTGCTGGGCCAGCGCATCCGCGTCTACTTTGGCGCCGAGACAAAGGTGCGCGGCGCCGAGGACCAGCATCTGAAGGCGCCCGCGGCCGGCAAGCTGTTCTTCATTTCGCCGCCGCCGTCGCCGCCGCAAGGCTGGGAGAGCAGGGAGGAGGACCCGCCGAACAGAGAGACCCATGCTGATGATTTGGCGGCCGCGTTGCACCGCTTGGCTGCTGTTGTGCCGGACGACTCGCCTGCTCTGCCCGAGACAAGGAGGACCAGGGCTGATTCGAGAACGATTGTTTATCATCCTGTCGAGCAGGGCCATTCACCGCTGTTGCCCGCTATTGCCGTCGAGGATACTAGTTGTGAGGGCTCCCCCGTGACCGAGGAGAGGCCCGTGTTGGCGCATACGGCTCGCCCTCCTGTTGAGCTCATGGACTGTTAAGTGCTTTTCATCTCGTTTCTTTTTTTTCCTTTTCTTTCTCTCTTTTTTCGTTTGCTCAGAGAAGGGATTTGGGGTTCTTTTGGTTTGCACAAGCATTGGGATGGAGTTTTTTGTTGTTGTTGTTGTTGTTGTTGTCCTGCCTTTTTGCCTTTTGGCCCTTTTTCTTCTTTTCTTGTTGTTTTCTCTACGCGTTACACGTTCTGTATACACACTGAGTGGGAGATCCTTTTGCCCTCCAAAGCGCAAAAATTAGACAAGGTACTATTACTACTCACAAGACAGAAAGAAAAAAAATTGGGAAAATATGCATTTTTTTTTTAAAAAAAAAAACAAAAAATCGAGCGTCAGTTCTGAAATCGAGATTGTAATGATCGAGATTGTGATGATCGAGATTATGAATGTTACTACTGTTAATAAACCACGGAACATGTTCCCGAAGAGTATATTATCCTTTCTTAAACTCGGGGGAAAAATACGGTTCATTTACAAAACAAAAACCAGAGAAAAACTCCACGTCTGAATATCCTACACTGCAGCACCAAAAAAGAGGTACTTTCTTTTCTCGATAACCATCAAGACGATTAGCAGCGCTTGCAAAGTTTCCTGTCATTTTGCATGGGGTTCTTTTTTTTTTCAATTCCATGTAATCGAGACTAGCGCCCTTGTCTGCACTTATTCCCTCATGGTGCTCCTCGTTGCAATTTTTGTAATCCTATCCATCTTGCGCAGTTGTGTACTCTGCATCTACTGCGTGCGGCCAGCGCGGGCTGCGGCAGGTCTGGGGGCAGCACCACCTTGAGGGCCCATTCTCTTGCTCCTATTGCATGAATTGTCAGTATAGTGAACTTCAAAACGATAGAGAATGGCAAGCTTACATGAAGGTCCTGGAGAAGAAGGAAATGCCAATCATCAGAGCCCAGCTAGGCATGACGGAGAAACCGTAGACAACCCAGCCAAAGGGAATAGCGAGACCGAGCTTGGCAAGGATGCCGTCAAAGGGGTGGAAGAAGCCCTCGTAAGGGGTGTGCGACTTGTACTTTTGCTCCGTGACAATGGTGACGATATCCTCAGCCGTGACAGTGGTGCGGTTGAGAGGAAGGTAGTAGACGGTGGTGGCGGGTGTGGTCTGGTCGGGCAGCGGCTGAGGCAGCTGCATGAAGATGATGCTGGGAGCACCGGCAGCCCAAGCATTACACAGCTGAGCCTCCTTCTCGCAGTCCAAGTGGGCCAGCTGGGGGACACTGGGCTTGACGGAAAGCAGCGTGACGGCCTGGGCCCAGGCGTCGTCGGCGCGGCCGCACAGGCCAAAGCAGGTGCGGTTGCCGCCGGTCGTGTAGATCATCCAGTCCTCAATGCCGGTGCTGGCCGAGGCGGCGCCGGGCTTCAGGACCGTGTTGAAGTTCTCCTTGGTCAAGTCCGTCACGGTGAGCTGCTCGACCTTTTGGGCGGCGGCATTGACGGGGTTGGGGACGCTTGCAGTGGCGGCGCTGGCCGAGGATGCTGCACTGCTGACTGCGCCGATGAGTTGGCTGTACCAGCCTTTGGCTTGGTCGAAGAGAGGGATTTGCTGTTGGGCAGCAGCCATGGCTGGCAGGGCCAGGACGATTGGTGTAAAGCGCATGGTGATGCAAGGGAGAAAGGTAGAAGACGAGAAACTGTTTTTGAGTCTTGTGTAAGCAGCGCTCCAATAAGTCTCACTCCCACTCTCACTTACCTTGTGTTGGAAGGAACGTGTTGAATTGATGCAACGAGTCTCTTGAGGAGGCAACAATGATGCCAGCATGCAGCAGCAGGCAACGGCGGCCAAGCTTCCTTCCACCTTTTCCGCACGTGCAACGGCAATCTCACTTCATATCATCGATGTGCATCTACACTTTTCTTTAGACATCTGCTGTACACAATCCAGGTGTATACATGACTACTAGGTACTTCACAGTCAGAATCTATCTAAGTATCGATTCATACGACCAGATATTGCCCGCCGTCATGACCAAGGATACATGGCCTAGAGGTTGACAGCGTCCACTAACACTGACTGGAGCATGACAACTTCTGTCTCGTCTCATTGCTCGCAAACGTTCGACTCGTAAAGGCTCGATTTTCACAACTGCTCAAGAGCGGCGCCAGAACCAAGGAGGTCCGGTGATGGGCAGTCACTCCAAGGGGGGTTGGGGGCTCAAAAAGTGTTCTCTCGTGTGACGAGGCGCAAGTCCAGGAAAGACTTTTAGTGAAGAATCACTACCGTACCTCCCAACCACCGTGCCTCGTTAGTTCTAACGAAGAGCGGCGCTCGTATGATATTCGATTGCTGCTACACCTTTCGAACCTCGACCAGTCGATACACAGAATCACGGCATTCGATTATCGGCAATATCCTCCGGCCGATAGAGTTGCTTCGGCTGATGGTGCGCAAGTGTAGACGCGTCTTGGTCGCCAGATATATATTACCTGTTCCCAAGATTGGAAACGGCAAGGTTTTGCAACCAAGCACATATTGCGTGGACGAGCTTTGAGACCTGGGTCAAAAAGCCGATATACATAGTTAGCCCTACACTTCAGACCAAGAACCGGGCAAAGATGCGAAAACAGATGGCTGGAAGGATACCGAGACAAGAGCAACACGAAGGCTAAGAGGCGAGGCGGGCACTCTTAGTACGAGACGTGCTATGGAGGCCTCATGGTGGCTATGAAGGGTGATGACGCGAGACGTCTCGTCCTCATGACGATGCGGAAGTGGCTGGAAACCGTACAACTTCTGTGGAATCTTCTGAGCAGAAGAGGTTGGCGGAGCCTGTCAACCCAATATTACTCCGTAACCTTAGCCTGGTAAATTGCTCCCTCCGTGTCTCTCTACTTCCAACGAACCAGCCACTTTGGGGTGTTGCGATAAATTTAGAATGCGCCAAGAGCCCCGAAGACGACGTCCTCGTCGCACTTCCTCAGCCTCCACGTCTTGCCTTGAAAATCCAAGTAAGTAATTTTCTTGCTATCGTTGTTATTCTCCCTCCCCCATGCTTATGGGTACCTGGTATACACTCTGTCGACTCGATTTCTTCCTGTTTTTGTTGTACTATCCTACGAACTTCATGTAAATACTTGGCAAACATGTCATGGCTAATGATCCGCAAAAGTAAGTTATACTTGTACCAGGATCGAAATTGACACTGTATCTTAAAGCATCAGGCCACAGGTCGACGTTGCTGTTGTTCAGCCACTCCAAGGCGTCCAACTGTTCACGAGACATCGAACCTTTGCGATCATATCGTTGCGGGTATATAAAGAGCATCCCCTTAGTAATGTTCATGTCTCGTCAACCTCGGATTAATTCCACAACCTTCCACTTTCAAGTCTGATTCATTCTCAAATCCTCGACAATCATGCGTTCGTTCGTTGCCGCTCTCGCTCTCCTCAGCGTTGCTGCCAACGCCCTACCCGGCGCCATCCTTCTTCCTCGTGGACGTGACAACCAGACTGCCATCTCCTCTTGTGGCACCTCCACAACCACCGAATACACCGTCCAGGGTGGTGACACTCTGACCAGCATTGCCCAGAAATTCAACTCGGGCATTTGCAACATCAAGTACCTCAACGACATCCAGAACATCGACTCCATCCCTTCGGGAGTCACCTACGAGATCCCTACGGACTGCACCACTCCTGACAACACATCGTGCCGTCAGCCTCCTCCCCCCGTTGGTGTTAACTCTTGCGTGTCTGGTTACGGCAGCACCTACGACGTCCGCAGTGGCGACACCTTCACCAAGATTGCCCAAAACTTCAACATCACCCTGAAGGCTCTCGAAGACGCAAACCCCCAGATTTCCAACTACGACCAGATCGACGTTGGCCAAATCATCCACGTCCCCATCTGCCCCAACAGCAAGTGCGACAGCATTGGCACTTACGTTGTCCAGAAGGGTGATACCTTCTACCTTCTGTCGCAGAGATACGGTACCACCATTGGCCAGATCGAGGTTGCCAACGTCGGTGTTGTTCCCGAGGACATTCCCGTTGGCGCGACTCTCATCGTCCCCATGCATTGCCACAACGAGTAAGCAATTTGATCCTTTTATTTCCAAGCATACTTTTGACTTTGCTTCTGCTCAGTGCTAAGCTCTGTGGCCGATCTGGCACCTCGAGGTGCTAGAGCTGACACTCAATCGCTCTTCGCTGCATTCCGCTGAACTCTCGCTGACCGTCCATCCTTAGGGCTAGCGTTTGCTCCTCTTAAACCGCCCTTTCGTAGATAATCAGTCAATATACAACAAACATGATCGCAAACAAGAAGTATCATTTCGAATCAAGTACTTTCCTTCGATACGCACCTCATCGTTCCACGTTGCTCATCTCAGCTGGCTGTCACGATGGATCAGTGACTTGTAGGCTTTGCATCGTTCAAAATTCTGGAATTCAGTATTGAGAATCGTGTGCTAGGCTGATGGTCCATGTCAGGCTCTCGCTATTTTCTTCTTGTACGCTCAAGTTTTTGTAAAAACTTGTCATAGTTAGGAAATAAGAAATCAAAAAATGTTAATCTATTTTGAAATTGCGAAGTGCTGTTCCCACGACGATTCAATTGCTCGACCGAGTTGCTCAATAGGTTGATCCGACCATTCCTCCGCTTATGTGATAAAAATGCATGTTCATAGATATCTCTCTCTCTCTCTCTCTCTCTCTCTCTCTCTCTCAGTTAGCAGGCATATTACTCCGTATAATTCTGCGCCAAGCAGTATTGCCCAGGTTCTAGACTCTGCCTGTCTCCCAGGCATTCCAAGCTAGAGTATGATTTTTTTTCAAGAAGAGGAGATGTCCTCATCTGTTGGTCGTAAGCCAGGCTACCTACTCAATGGAGAAACAAAGAGCGATTTTTAGTCTAGATAGTTGGTTGGCGAGTTCGTATGATTCTACCGCCTATAGTCGAGAGAAACGCTCGTATGTTGCCAGGACTACCCACTACGACTACGGTTGACTTGGAAGTATATAGTACCGGTGATCGACCAAAAGTTTCATGTACGAGTTTCTTACGACATTGTGACTCTTGAAAGCGTGCAACACTGCAAAAGACGATTACAGCACACGCAGCAGATTCGTTCTAGGAAAAGTACCGTCGTCAAGAGCGAATCGAGTCCCTAGTAGTAACTTAAGCTCTCAATCCATGTCCTAGTCGCTGTCGTCTAAGAAAAGTCTAATGATTCTTCGGGAAGACTCCATACTAGCTGCTACTTGCTCCTTGCACCAGCGTAACGATTCCACCATCGGGCGGAGGTTGTCATTCATTTCCTGAAGCACGGCAATCTGCTTAGCTCTAGAGGCCTCGAGTCGTGCCATTACCATATCGCTCTGCATTTCGACATTTTTTGCCGTCTCCAATATGTATAAGGCTTGGTGAGCATCGTTGGCAGTGTCAACAGACTGCGGAAGGGCCGAGTTCATCCTCGGGTCGTTGTGAAGGCGTCTTAGCGCATCCTCGATAGCCGTGTATGCATCGCTACTACCTTGATCACGAGACGCATAGCGTTCATTGAACTCTCTCAGGCGCCGTTCCTGGCGGTCGATAAACGGTATCACGTACTTATTTGTGATCTCGGCTACAGAGAGCAGAGCCGATAGCTTTCGAGTGGTCGCATCCTGCGCGGCGGAGCGAGTTTTAGCCCCTTCTGTGAGGGCCACCGTGGCTTCTCCCTCGTCAATTACTTGTTGAGAAGTGGAAGTCATTGGTCCTGGCATTGCGGATGTGCGTGGAGTCGACTCGCCAATCGCAAAACGATCACTGTGGAGAGGGAGCTGAGGACGATTGACTAGTGGAGTTTGGGATGGACTGACAATCCTTGGAGACACCTGTTGCAGCTCGTGCAGATCTGGCCTCTGAGCTGTTTCAGTCGCTAGTGCTACGACTGATTTATCTGGCATAATGGAATGCGAAGTCCGGTCTGCAACCACTTCTCGTAGTAGCTGAGCAGCGTCAACCGAATTTGCGTCCGAGACTGTCTCGTCTCCGTTCAGTTCAGGGTTCTCTTCGATCAATCGATTCTCAAGATTCGAGACATAATCGTTGGCCATACTGCGCGGTTCAATTCGGTATCGCCCTCGAGGGGCAGGAATTTCTTCTGGCGATTCATTCATCGTGTGCGGTAAGCTGCCTGAGTTGCGATCCTTCAAAGCCCAATTGAAAGCATTTCCTTCGCCTGATTTCACAAAGATGGGTTGGTCACCTCGGGCACCAAAGCTCAGCGCGGCATTAACAGCACCTCTTGCTTTACGTGGACTGATATCTTCGCCATGGGATCGGAGGTGTTGAATAATTATCTCAGAGATTTCGCTAGAAGTGAGGCCGGTTGGGCCAGCCCCCTCAAGTATCTCACTCGCATACTGGGCATAGCTCTTTTTGCGATCATATGCTAAAGTAGGCAGGGCGACGGGAGTTGCAGTCTGATTGTTCACGGGTTCCCATGTGCGCGGTCCCGGCGAGGCGTTGATTTGACTTTGAACGATAGATCCTGGGACTACATCCGAAGCTAGGTGCTGCAAGCCGCGCATGTGCTTGTTAGCATGCGTATTGCCTTCGATAGAACGCTTCCCTTCGCTAGATCAGTATGCATTTTAGAGATGTCGTCGGCACACAACGGACTACACACTTTTTAATTCGTGGGCGCGGCAGGGTTGCGTCTGTGAGTAGTAGGGATCTGGTGGCAAACCATTGTCTCCCATCACGACCGTTCTGATGTGTGTAGGAAAGATGACAGTGTTCTAAATGAGACAATCTGATTAGTCGTTGATGTAGCAGAACCATTAAACACGCGTTGAAAATGAACAGCTGGAAGATGTCAAAGAGGCACAGAATATGTGTTGCTGTGACTACAAGCGCTGGTTTGGTTTGGAGTGATCGTGGTTAGGTGGTTAAAGTCCGGGCGCAGCTATCGATTTTGCTGCAGATGCATGAGGTGCCTCTATTATATCTTGCGTTTGTTTGGCCATCATAATGACATCAATGCTTGCAAACTGAGTGCTGCCTCGATCTGAGCCTCGCGTTGAGCCATATATGCGTTGTGGTTGTTAGTCGATCTGATGTGGCTGCGGTCAGTCCAGATCTGATGTTGGTCATTGAAAAGTGACAAAATATCAAAGTATGTTAATGATACTAGAGGAGGGTGCTGCTACTATTTAGTCATGACACTTTCTTAGACGAATGAGTGGTTTGGTGTATACATCCTGCACACTTACCATACCGCAATATCTCCATGGCGTGATACGAGATCCTAGATAAGTAGATCGAGTGTCCAAGTGATCTAGAAGAAAAGTACTGGCGTATACTGATTTCTAGTCGTCAGTGGCAAGCAGACGCTCGCGTCCGCGCCTCCCGCTCGAATCCTTCTATCGATCCAATGATGTTCCTGTGGAAGAGCCATGTGTCCAGAAACCCATCTTCCCGGACTGCGCGCGTCCGTTTATCGGATCAGAAACAGCCAGATGATCCGAAGCTGTAGAAGCTAAGAGGTATCAACAAGACAACCTCAACTGGCTCAACTGCGGACGGTATGCATACCAAGTGGTAGAGCAAATAGATCAGTCAATTTATGCGCGCAGTTAAGCCAGTTGGAGCCAGTTGAGGTTGTCGAGCTGCTAGAGAAAATTAGGTTTCGGCAGTGAGTGGTGGTAGCGCGTACATGCACACCCCTTTAACTTGCTCTACAGAGTACCGTGTAAGTCATAATCGCACATCTGCACAAATGGCATAGAATATGTAGGCATGGAGCAGGCATAAAGTATATCGTCAAAAAGCGAACCCGCAAAAAGTATATCGTCAAAAACAACTTCAGAAAAAAAAACTGGAGACAGTGGGAATCGAACCCACGACCTCTCCCAATTCACTTGAAGCTCTAGGAGCCCACGGGAAAACCGTGATGCGAAGGGAGCATTATCTGCACGCATTGGGTTAGTATGACGATGATCACGACTGTCTCTTGGCAGCTGGCTACTTACACCCCTAAACCATATCCCCTGATTAGGATGAAATGAAGAATTTACTTGTAAATATTTTATTTCCCTTGCCCTAATTTTCTCTGGCTGTTGTGCTGATTATGGCGCAATATGTGTAGTCACTTTTGCATAAGTGCGATTCAAAAAGGGCGGAAAAAGAGCGAGAGAGAAGAAAATGGTGCTGGTGTATGAGTGTGACTGGCAAGAAATTGGAAGTAAGCGATTTGAAGCCTGCTGCTAAGTACCACGTATGAGTCGTCTAAGCAGCAAGAAGCTTCCAGTCACAAAGGTCGTTTCCAAGAATCAGGGACCCAAAATGTCGAAAAAAGTCGTATAGTAATTATACATTATAAAAATATATGTATCTAGGTGTATGTCTACAGATTTTTGTGCGAGGAAGATATAAACAAGAAGAAATTGGCCGAGAACCAGGAGGACTGTACAAACCCCCATCGCTCGCAAGAACAAGGAAAAAAAGTATCAAGATGGAAAAGAAAAAAAAAATAAGTAAAATCATCAAAACTCTACTCGGTACAAGCAGGCGCATGCTTCGCCGTCTTCGTAACAGTACTAAACACAGTCAAAGTGCTCTTCACAACCGTCGTCTTGGTAGCCGGAGCAGGCGTAACAGAAACTTTGACCGTGCTTCTCTTGAGACTGCTAGTCTTGAACACCGTCACAGTTCCCGCCGGCAAAGTAGTTTTAACCGTAGTCGTCGAGTCCACGGCATTGGTGACGGTAACGGTGGACTGCGGAAGCGTGGCAATGGTTGTGGTGGTTGCGAGCTTGAAACTTGTTACTGTCACATCAGATGCGGTGATCTTTTTCGTGGAGCTGACGGTCGCAAGGATGGAGTATGTGCTTCCGGGGATGGAGACGGTGTTGTAGACGGTGGTGTAGACGAAGCTAGTTACCGTAGCGCCAGCGACTGTCTGGGTGACTACTGATGTCGACAATACTGTAGAAACAACAGTAGAAACAGCGGCACTCTCAGTGATCAAATCCGTTGAGGTAGCGAACGAGGTGCTCAGAATTGTAGAAGTGGCCGCTTTGAGTGTACTCGTCGGAGAAATGGTGCTAGTGCTTATGACACTGGTGTATTGAGTTGAGCCTGCGATCGTGATTACCGAAGTCTTGATGTAGGACGTGACGGTTGTGCTGTCGCGGACAGTAGTTGTCGAAGCTACAGCAGCTCGGGCCTTGAGGCCTCTCTTGAACAGTTTGGCGGCACCGTCGAATGTGCAAGATGCTATGATTGTCGTTTTCTTTGTGGTAGTCTTGAAAGACGTGCTCGAGACGGTCACAGTCGATGCCTTGATTGTGGTCGTTTGCGTGACAGCTGTGCCTTGCACAGTAGTGACACTAGTGATAGTCTGACCATCCGGAGTGGAGGTTTGAGTCACAGTGACAACAGAGCCTATGTTCTTGGTGGTTTTGACAGGCTTAGGAGCAAATGTCTTGGTCACAACAACTGTGCTGGTCGCCTTGACTGTCTTGACATCGCCTGATACGTTTTGCGTAAAATAGTCAGTCTCTGTGCTTTTGACGGTAGTGTCCTTTCCAGCGATAGTGGTCGTAGCAGAAATGGTCGAGGTCTGCTTGACAGTAACGTCCGGCGCAGAAAAGGTCGAAGTTGACAAAACAACAGAAGTCGATTTTGTGGTTGTCGTCTTTCCAACCTTTGTTGTTGTCGCGGTGACGACGCTGGTCGCTTTGATGATCGAAGTTTTTAAGATAGGCGAGGGAGTAACAGTGACACCGTCATTTTCAGTCACATAAACAGTCGACGTCGAGGTTACAGCACCATTCGAGAGTGTAGTATACAATGTCGCTGTCGTGACAATCGTGGTAGTGATCTCGGTGGTGACAATCGGAAGTGTCGACGAGGTGGAGGTAGTATTCATCGTTGAGCTGCTAATTGATGATGACGAAGAGAGAGCTGAACAGCCAGCTGGAACAGATCCGAAGCCGGCAGTAAAAGGCTGGACATCAACAACTGAAAAGTCAATCCACGAAGTGATAGGGAAGAAGTTGGCAAGCTGGAACTGGGCAACTTCGGCGTCAGAGAGCTGCTCAGAGAAGCTAGCACGGTTGCATGTGTTGCTACCTGGACCAAAGTTGTGGTACTCGGCGAAAGTTACGCCATCTGTCTGAGGCGAAGACCTGCTCCATTGAGTCCAGCCAGCAGGTCCCACCGCACTGTCAAGATAACAACCAGCGTAAAGCACACGAGCAAAGTTGTTCCATGGACGTCCAAGTGACACGTTCTTGAACCCGGAAGAGCCAGCGACTGGAACAATAGAACACTGATCAAAAACAAAACCGGCTGATGTTGTATTAGTAGCACGTTTGGCAGCAGTGATGGAATCTCCATCTTCGTTGGGCGAGATTGTGCTTTTCAAGAAGTATCCTGAGCCAGCACCAAAAATGAAATCAACATTGCCTTCAATGTATGACTTGAATGTGAACATGTTTCCAGATATATAGAGAGTGTCCTGGTTGCCATAAATCTGACATCCGTGCATGAATGCGTACTTGCTGCTCTTGACTGCGAAGCCAAGAGATGCGATGTTTTGCTGTGTTCCATTATTGTTTCTAAAGTTCACATTGTATGCGTAAAAATAGTTTCCAGTTGCGTAGACGGTTGCAGCATCGACATCGCTTCCAGTACCCTGGGTGTCTTCACCGTAGGATTGCTGGATAGTGACCTGATTACTACTGTAATCATCGGTCGCTGAAGAGTATCCCCTAAAGATGGTAGTACCGCTCTTATTGACAATAAGCTTCTCCTCATAAACGCCAGGGTAGATGAAGATCGTGGCATTCGTCTTGCTAGATATGGGCGCAGCGTTCAAAGCAGCTTGTATGGTGTCATACGTAGTGATACCAGCGATGGGCTGCTTGGATACAATGATAGCACCAGCAGGAGGTACAGTGCCGTTGTAGGTGCTGGAACCCCCTACGGTGATGTTTGTTGGGTTGGTAGTATTTACAACTGCAGGCTGAGGAGTGACGATCGAATTCCAGTATGTAAAATCGATCCATTCTGTGCTATCCATCACAGACGCTAAGGGATAGGCATCAGATGTCGCAAGAGTGGCATTGCCAAATGCTTGACGTGCGGCGACGTTGTTCTGCCAAGAGGACGGACCAGTGTTGTTGAATTCTGTGAACGTAATGTGATCGGTGCGAGGATCGGTGGCCGACCAAATCTTCCAGCCTGATGGACTGATGACACTGTCGAGATAGGAATTCTTAACAGCTACAAGAGCATATGCAGAGTAAGGTCTCCCGAGGAACACCGTATTGGTAAGATCGACTGTCGCATCAGGAGCAGCAGTGAATAAGCATTGATCAAAGATGTATCCACCAATTGCAGATGCCGAAGCACGGCTCTGAGCAGTCATGGCTGACTTTGCTCTCTTCGCCCCGATCGTGCAACCTTTGAAGTATGCCTTGGAGTAGCCCCAGATGAAGTCAATAGCACCCCCGATATAGCAAGACTCGTAATACTGGTAGCCAGCAGTTGCACCAGTAAGGATCGTGTCTTGCCAGCCTTGGAAAGAGCATGCGTAGAAACCAATATCATTGCCGTAGATAGATGCAGCAAGTGTGACGTAGTTGGCATCCAGCCCATCAAGATTGTCAGAATTGATAAAGTTGATATTATAGAATGAGATTCTGTTGGAGGCCGTTGAGATGGTCGCGGTCTCGGCATCGTTGTGACCAACTGGAAGAGGCGAGACAGAGAGACCTCGTACGAATGTGATTGTCACAGCATTGTCTTGATAATGTTGCCCGGGGTTGCCAGAAGTATAACCAATGACTCGAACGGCACCAGGACGATTGATCGAAGGAATTTGCTCAGTATAGATACCTGCGAAGAGGAAGATGGTCTGGTTGGTGTTGTCGTTAGGTAGAGAAGCAAGAGCCGAGGTCAGATTGGTGAAGGATGCATTGTGCTGTCCATCCGCCGAAACAACCACAGCGTATTGAGAAGGTTCATTTCCACTGTCGGGATGAGCGTTGATGGAAAAAGTACTGGTAGGGCTGGGAACAGCCGAAGAGGTGTTGCTAGCACCGCCAGTTGTATTAGTTGCAGGGAAGGTCCAAGATGGTTCGTAGCTCCAGGCAGCCTGATCAATGAAGCTTGTATCTCCGACCCAGCTTGTGAGACTGTACGCAGAAACTTGGTCATCAGTCAAATTGGTCGCAAAGGTAGCACGAGCAGTTCCGGAAACCCATGCTCCAGGGCCGGTGTTGTTGTATTCTCCAAAGTTGACGTTGGATGTTTGGGGCAGGTTTGTCTGCCACACCTGCCATCCAGCAGCATTAATGTGCTTATCGAGATAGCTGTTCTTGTAGACAACGGTCGAGTAGATGCTGTAAGGTCTTCCGAGATAGCTGAGTCCGAACGAGCTGCCATATGTGGAAGTATACGTGATGTAACAGCTGTCGAAGATGTAGGCAGAAGCTACATCCGCAACTCTGCCTTGAGCAGCCACACAAGCACCATTGGTGTTTGTGGCAATAACGGATTTGTAAAAGTAAGCGGTGGAGAAGCCCCAAACAAAGTCAATGCTGCCTTCTACGTAGCAGTTCGAGAAGACTTGAGTGCCCTTGTTCGCCAGCAAAGTGTCCTGGAAACCAATGAATGAACATCCATAAGCAGCTATGTTGTTTCCGTAAAAGTCAGCTGCAAGAGCGGCAGTGTTTGCAGTCTGAGGATACAGGTTGATGAAGTCAATGTTGTATATGGCCATGCCGGAGTTATCGTTGACCTTTTTCGCATTGATGACGGGAGTTTGTTCATTCTGACTCAAGGAAGTGAGTCGACCGCTTGAGAATTGGATCTTGACCTGATTTTGGCTGTAATCATTCTTGAATGTAGTCTCACCCAAAAGTGTGACCTTGCCATTTCTCGTTATGCTGATCTGCTCGTTATAAACACCAGCCTTGATGTAGATGGTATAAGGCTTGCTGTCATTGGGCAGGGCAGCAATTGCAGCCGAGATGTTGGTGTACTGACATGAAGTGGCGTTGAGCGAAACTACCAATGTTGCTGACGGAGTTGGTGTAGCACATGTGCTCGAGCTAGAGGTTGGCATAGTGCTGCTGGCAGAAGTGCTGCTAGTCGATGCAGACATATCAGATGTCGCAGTCGAGGATGTGTTCGAGGACATAGTCGAAGAGACAATTGAAGTCCCATTAGAAGATGTAGTTGGAGATGTAGCTGTTGATGATGAGGTCGAAGATACCGAAGAGCTCACAGCAGACGTCAAGACAGCAGCGATCTGGGCTGCATCCGATTTCTGAATGGCATTCAGTACATCAGAATCAATCCAAGCGGTATCGAACGTATTGTATGGCGTAAAAGCAGTACCAAAGACTTGATCGATGGTGAATGCAGAGACCTGTTCAGCAGACAATGGAATATCGCACGCGACTCTTTTCGCATAGATTGATGAGTTTGAACCAGCGCCGGTGTTTGAAAACTCTCCGTAATAGGCGATGTAGGAACACGAAGCGGAGTAGAACCCGCCTGGAGCAATCAGACTGCCCAGAACAGTGTTACGATATATCGCTCGTGTGTAGTCACCGTTTGGTGCTGCGAGATAGACATAGGTATTGGTAAGCCCGGCTTTTTGAATGACAGCGCTCGAATCAACCACTAGAGTCGCATTGCCAGTAGTTGAACCTTTACCATACATAATCAGGGCATTGTCGGCCGTGGGTACGATAGTAGATCCATAGACGTAAGCGACGGGGCTGTTTGTGAAAAGCTTGTCGGTACCCTCGATATATGAGTTGGCAATAAGAGCTGCGCCATTCGAAGAGTAATATACTCCACTGCTGCTGGAGATGAGAGCACATGTGTAGAAGGCATGCTCGAAGCCTCTAATCGCGACGGCAGGGGCAGTATTGGCAGTAGCGGTGTTCGTGAGATTCAGGTTTCTGAATGTAACACCCTTCGCGGCATTTGTGTTGAACTGGACAACACCACCACTGCCGCTTGCGATGATGTTGACCTGATTCTGTGCCACGGAGTTTGCTGCCGGTCCAATGATAGTCACAGACTGTGGACCATTGATGATGATTGATTCATAGTAGGTGCCAGCCTTCACAATGACCGTGGGGATGTTGCTTTGCTGTGCTGAAGATACAGCGGCTGCAATGGCAGTGAATTGTGCTGAGCCATCGGTGGCTACTGTCAAGGCAGTAACTGAAGGAGATCCAGATGTGCTTGTGGAGACCGTTGCACCGAGAGGACTTGTGGATGAAGCGAACGTTGAAGCTGATGGGCTAATGGTCGAATTCTGGCTGGCAGCAACGGCGACGAGACCAGCGATACTAGACAAGATCGAAGTCCTCATGGTGGTCGTGACCGCCTCAATAAGAGGAGCAGTAAGACAGATTAACGTGAAGAATGGAAGAGAGCTGGGTAATGATACTTCTGTTAATAGATGGCACCACACCTAATAATATATATAAGAGAAGTATGGAGAATCAAGATTGCGGCACCCGGCCTGGCAACTGATACAGCTCCAGACGCACAATCTTTTCAAGCTGAAGAACCAGCTAGCTCCATATGAATCGTGGACCAAAGCCTAGTACCAGAGAATGTATACATAGGGTTGTTCCTGCGGCGGCAGCGGCTGAGTGCACGTGTACTCCCCAAGCTGAGAGCAGATGCGACTTGGTACAAGCGAGACGCGCTTACGGGAACATAGTACTACTGACATGCGGGTACCTCAGTCATGATGGCCAAGTGACTGTGCTGCTCAACTCTCTCCCTCACATTTTATGTTGCCAGTATGCAATTGAGCAAATGAGCAGCTCAGGCAACCAGGCCGTATGTGAAAAGGAAGGCGGTCTCTGCCAGCGATCTGTTGAGTCAGGAATTTCTCCGAGCTGCCGACTTTGACCGTGTATAATTATACGAACCCCGATGCGTGTAAGACCGGTATTAAGGTTGTAGGGTTCCTGATCGTCTAGCGAACATTCTCAGCATCCTTGAGAAAGCCGATATGTAGATGCGCTACACCCGCGAATGATCCACAAGACTGCATCTCGAATCGTTATCTCAGTTCTCCGCTCTTGCCTAATGAAGATTGCCTCATTACCCTATGCCAGGAATTGAAGCCTCCAGATACACAAATCTTTCCAAGGCTAGATGGGATGTCGTTTTGCAAGGAAAAGAGTTTCAGGCGCCGACGCTGCGCACCCGCAGGCGCCACATGGCAAACACGAAAACCCTTCTCCCGCTGTCGTCCACATCGGTTGCAGTCGGTCAATCATCTTTCTTCTGGGTGCAGTTGATTCCTTCGGGATGAACCATGGGGCGAGACCACTCGTGTGGACCCACAATCCCTGCCGGAGGATCATTTATCCGAGATGCAAGAGAGAGCTTGAACAAGCAAAGCCGGACGCACAAGCGAAGAGTACAATAGCTAAGCTGCAAGCTATCTATTATTAGGCGGTCATTAGGGCTTCTCAAAGGTTATCTTCTTGCCGGAAACAATCGTGACTCGAGTTGTGTCGTTGACAGCTGCCAAACAGCGACTCTGCCCAGGGCCTCGGGCCATGCAGCGAGTCCTGCACATCGCGGGGATTTTTTGCCCAGGTACTCGGACCTACCTATTCCAATGGAATTCATGAATGCGAAGACGTTAGACGCATCAGTATCATGCAATAATAATGCAGTCAGCAACATGCATGCATCAATTTCATTTGAATTTTCTCAATGAGGGTTAGAGGGTCCTCCCCGGACATTTATCCACCATTCAAAGGCTAAAGTAGGAGTTGTGGCTCAAGCCTTTTCTCGCACCGAAGGAGAAGGGCTGCATCTTTTCTGGGTTCCTGCATGCAAGCTTTTCCTGACATGGAAGCTGAAAGGACCAAGGCTGAGATCAAGCAACGTGTGTGCTTGAATATCTTGGTACTGAATATCGCCACGCTGAACAGTGGTACTTGGTGCTTTGTTGTAATTAATCTGATATCGGCACTTGATCCCTGAAGCACTCCCGATCTTTCGGCATGCTTTCGTGTAATAAATTGGATTTTAATAGCTAGGTTCAGTCTGTTCATCTCACATATGCACATGTGCGAAAAGACAACATTGAAATGAAACTTAAAACCATCCGGTCAAATGCATTCCAGTAATACACATGTAAACTGTCACTTATGAACGAGCTTCAAGTGCATGCTACAGGGAGGATTAATCAGAACTTTGCAAAGGCAAGCTCAAAGGCCAGGCCCAGGGTGAGCTTCGCATGCTGAAGCATGTGATCAAAGCTCAAAAACTCGAGCTTGTCCTCTGTGGTGTGGATCTTTGAATCCGAGTACTTGAAGTCGCTTTCGATGACAAAGGCGCTGGGGTAGCCGGCCTTGGTTGCCGAGGCATGGTCTGAACAAGCATAACCACACTTGGTCAAGACGTAGGGGATGTCGCAATATTCAGTAACGACCTTCTTGATGAATTCAGTGAGGCCAGGGTCGACAAAGTCGGTGATAATACCGACGCTCTCGGGCTCGCCTGCGTCCAGTGTCTTCTGGACATAACCTAGGACTGTTAGCCAACGTTCCAAACATGGATATACGTCGCGGTCTTACCAGTCATGTCTTGTTGTAACATTGATTTGATTTGACGTCCCGCCTTCTCATAACTCTGGAAAATCGCCTGCGAGCCGAGCAAACCTCCTTCTTCGGCGCTGTACCAGTGGAATTCAACCGTGTTCTCTTGCTTGCCCTGGACAATGTCCTTGTTGAGCAGCAAGACACGAAGGGCCTCGAGGATGGTAACGGTGCCGGAGCCATCGTCGTCGGCACCGGGAGCAGCCAGCAGCGAAGGGAAGAAGAGATTTATGCTGTCCTGATGAGCACCAATGACAACAGTGTTGTTGGACTTGCCCGGCAGAGTGGCGATGATGGAGTTTTGACCCCAAGGGTGTGGGAAGTGTTGAACACTAGCACCATTCTTCAAGGCTCCGGCTTGTGCCAGAGTATCCTTGACCTGGCCGAGCAACCAGAAAGACGACTTTGCGCCATAGTCACTCTTGTAATAACGCGTGTGGAAGGCCGTGAAGACCTTAAGGTGATCGTGCATGTTGGACTTGGTCAGATTGGCGGCGAGGCTCTTGACCGTCTCGTTGTGTTCGGTGCGATGCGGGAACTTGACGGCGACATTTGACTTGATCACAGAGCCTAGATCGGGTGTGTCGGTGATGTCGAAAAACGAGATGCCTTCCTGTACAGCCGTCAGTCTGTGGTGACTGGGTGGTCAAAAGTCCCCAGGACATACCCTGCGCAGCGCCCACTTCTCAGCATCCGTCACCCACTTGGTCTCTCCGGGGGCGAGTTCAATCAGGTACTGCTCAGGCGACATGAATCCTTGCACTTGCTGTGCAGCATTTTGGGCGATTCTTGAGACGCTGTACGCCTGTACGGCAAGGCCAGATGCGCAAGCAGCAAGGATGGATGATGTCTTCATATTTGATGCAGGTGATTGTCGTAAACAGGAAGAGGAAGGTACTCTGATCTGGTCGCGTACCTGGATGTCTGCCTATCGCGGGGAAGTTGGCCAAACGCTTGTATCAGACCGGGATAGGCAGTGTACGTACGTCATGCAATCCAAGGTGGCTGGGCGTCAGGTAAGCTGCTGGGACGATTATATTGATTAACATGCAAATTTTCATCACAATCTGCCTTGATAGTATAACGGTTAGTACGAAGGTCTCATACTTGACCAAGCTCAGCTTGGGTAATCCTTAGATGGGAGTTCGATTCTCCCTCGAGGCAATTTTCTTTTGCTCTTTGCCCACGCTCTATCTCGTGCAACCGCTCCTTCTTCGTTCTCTATGATTCATCATTCTGATGGGCTTGTTCGGCTTGCCATGTTTAGTTTTGCTGGGCGACCTAATATTGCCCTGCCTGTCATTTGCATAGACGCGCAGCCCCGTGATGCCGTGTCGCTCAATTCGCCTCCAAACGCGTCTTCCTGACTTCTCGCCAAACACCAAAGATCACCACTCATGCCATGGACAAATTGCTCGATGGACTCAACCGCGCCCAAAGGCTCGCGGTAGTCTCGCCCTCATCAGCCTTGCAGGTGCTGGCACCTCCTGGATCTGGCAAAACCAAAACTCTCACGGCTCGAGTGTCCTATCTCATAACCGAACGAGGAATCCAGCCATGGAACATCATTGTTTGCACATTCACCGTTAAAGCGGCGCGAGAGATGAAGGAGAGGATCAGACACAATGTTGGCGATGGTCTTGAAAAGAAACTTATTCTGGGCACTTTTCACTCTGTTGCTCGTCGCTTTCTCGTGTCGTACGGACACCTGATCGGAATCGAGAAGAACTTTGGTATTGCCGACATGTCTGATAGCAGGGCAATCATTACTCGCATCATCAAACGGCTCGGCTTCTCCATTGAGCCGGGAGCTGCTGGGGCCAGGATCTCGAGTTTAAAGGCCAAGAGTATCAGTGCTGAGCAATATGGAGTCACTCGCAAGGCTGCTGAGCAAGAGTTCAGTATAGTCTACGCCGAGTACGAAGAAGCTTTGGCAACTTCAAATCTACTGGACTATGATGACCTGCTTCTTCGCTGTGCTTTGCTCCTGCGCAAGCATCCCGAGTGTGTCTCCAATATCGAAGCTGTGCTCATCGACGAGTTTCAAGACACCAACAGCGTGCAGTTCGAACTCATGTGTCTTTTCTCTCAGTTCAAAAAGAACGTTACCATTGTCGGTGACCCTGATCAAAGTATCTATGGCTGGCGCAACGCCGAAATCAAGAATCTCGAGCGAATGGAAAAACGCTTTCCGGGCACCGATGTGATTCATCTAGAGGAGAATTACAGGTCAGCAGGCGCAATCCTACAATCAGCACAACGAATCATCGAGCAGGACGAGAGTCGGCCGGCCAAGACTCTCAAGCCAACCTTTGGTCTGGGAGACCGTCCGGTGCTGCGCAAACTTCCCACCGCAGACGCAGAAGCAAGATGGCTCGTCGCGGAAATCAGAAGAGTGCAGGTTTTGAGTGCAGGTTTGCTTAACCCGAACGATTTCGCCGTTTTGCTTCGTTCAGCGGCTGTGTCGAGGCATATCGAGTCTGCGCTGGGCAATGCCGGTATGCCATATCGCATGGTGGGCGGTACCAAATTCTTTGATCGTATCGAGGTCAAACTAATCCTGGACTACCTCCGCGTCATCAATCAACCGGAGCATAACGATGCGCTGCTTCGAATCATCAACACACCCACTCGCGGTGTCGGGGATGTCACGGTCAAGGCATTGATAGACGAAGCTCAAAGAAAGGGCAGCAGTCTTTGGAAAGTGGTCGTCAACAGCGTGCAAGGCAGAGCAAGAACGGACACGAAACTCAACGCTCAAGGATCAAAAGGTCTTGCCGAACTAGTCAATCTCATTTTGACGGGACAAAAGAAGCTGGCCGGTGCTACAGAAGATAAACAAGCATCTCCTTCAGACCTGGTGGACTACCTGATCAAGAGACTCGAGCTCCAGAAGTATCTGCAAAGAAAATATCCCGAGGACGTTGAGACGCGCTGGGCCAACGTCGAGGAACTCAGAGCCCAAACCGCCGACCTCACTGCCGCCATGTCTCATGCAGAAGATTTCATCGAAGAGGAAATCCTGCCCGAGATTGAAGGGCTGGAGCAAAGAATGATCAACGCCAGCGAAGACGCACTAACCTTGTTTCTTGCCAACATTGCCCTTTCCAGCGAAGTTCAACGCAAGCAGGACGAGGAGATAAACCCTGATGATCCTCAACAGCAACACGTCACAATCTCTACCATTCACGCAGCAAAGGGTTTAGAATGGCCCGTGGTCTTCATCCCCGCGTGTTACGAAGGCAGCATACCCCATTCGCGCGCAGAAGACACAGACGAAGAACGAAGACTCCTCTACGTCGGCATGACCAGAGCTCAAGCTCTCCTCTACCTGAGCTGTCCAAAGAAAAACTCTCAGTCGGGAGAGACAACCATGTCCCACTTTCTCACGCAACAAGGCACAGATGCGTTTTTCGAAACCCAAGGCCCAAAACTTCACGATGATGCAGTCATGGAGCTGGCCAGAACACTGCGGAGAGACAAGCCCGGTTTGGAAAAAGTCATCGTTGCGCGGAGCGGTTGCGAACAGCCAGAGGATTCACATTACCCTGTGGACGGCTCATTCCCAGTTAAGAGCGAGACCAAACCGTGGCATCAGGGTCGCAACATTGAGTTTAAAGAAGGCCAGGCTCTCATTGCAAACAAACGGCAACGAATGAGCGATGGTCATGGCGCCACAGTCCCAGTCGCCGTGCCCGGCTTCATGCCAGCATCCAGAATCGCCACGACCATGCAGAGCAAGGAAAACTTTTCTACGGCTTCCATGACCATACCGGCCAAGTGCTTTGTGTCAGCAGGGCGAATGCAGCAAGCGGAGTCTTCGGCGCTGCAAGAAGAAGCAAGATTGCGCGATGTAGATGCAAGACGTGCTGCCGGCAACAAGAAGTCCAAAGCTGCAATGGGCACGGCCAACATCATGTCCTTCCTAACTGACATTACAAACTCTTCTACCGCCATCAATACCACCACTACCACCATGAGTTCCTCCACGACGACAGCAAAAACAATAGCAACAGCAAATTTCAAGCTCCGCACAAGGCCACAGACAACGAAACCGTCGTCCTCTGTTGTGCCAGCAACGACATTATCAAAATCATACTCGTTTCTCTCGAGCCCTCCGGCAGAAGTGGCAGAAGCTCCTTCCTCGCCCATGGAAGCAGAGTTGGCCGCAACAGAATCGCAGGGTTTCAAAGCGGCGGCAACGTTCCACACGACCAGTGTTTCCAAGGCATCAGTATCAGTAGCGGGAGGCCGGGGCGGTGGTGGACGTCGGCTAGGCATGGGAGGGAGTTTCAAGCCATGGAATGCTAGAGGCGGCCGAGGCGGAGTGTAGCTGATGAGAAATTGGAGTGTAGCTGATTAGAAATTATGGCAGTTTTCATTAATGCTATTCATTCTCTCATGGGAATCTTTTTGTCTTTGTTCATCGTTTGCTTTTGCGTCAGGTAGCAGGTTGAGCAGCATAGATCCTTACGGGATACAGATCCTTGGGAAAGCCTCTCTGCAACTCTGTAGCGACAATCTTCAGTTTAGCCTCTTCGAACAGCGCCCTGAACTTATCGTCGGTCCGCGTAACACTCGAGTCGACCTCATCGTAGACATCCTCGCCCAACGGATGGTTTGACAAATTCTCCTTCAGCACTATCCACCCTCCAGGCACGAGATGGTTCTGCAGGCGCAGGAAGAGCTCCTTGACCTGAGCATCCGTGCATTGGCCCAGACACCACTGTATCCAAACGACATCGTAGACTCGCTCGGGCTGCCAAGCCTCCAAGCCTACATTATAGATCTTGCCAATCCTGGCCTGTTGTCTGAGATGTTCAAAGGCCTCGCCGTCACTGATCTCTTTTGTGAACTTGTGCACCGGCTCCACGATATCCGTCACAGTGCCAACTTTAGCCAGCAAGCCTTGCGTGATGCGACCAATGCCCGCGCCACAATCCACGATGCGGGCGAGCGGGACGCCGGGTGGGTGCGAGGCAGAGGCGCGACGCAGCTTGGCGAGGAAAGAGGACGATTGCTGCAGGTCGATGCGGCTGACTTGGGGGAAGCCGCCGAGCATGCCGGTCACCGAGGCTTCGCATGAGTTCCAGTAGGTGAGGGCCGTGGTGGTCGAGATGTGCGAGTCGGGGGCGGGTGTGGGTTCTGGAGAGGACGACATGGTGGCTTTGTTGTGGTGGTGGTGGTGGTGTTTGGGGTGATCGACTCGAGCGCCGATTGAGCGAGGAGGCGGTATGAGAAGCGCAGGTTGTGCTCGAGCGACAAGTGACGGTTGTTGTTGACACGGAAAATGCGTCTCGAGTCGCAGGAAGACGCGCCGATCAACACACGTCACTGGTGGTTTTTTCATGGCAGTTACCTACGCGGGCAGCTGCACCTCCCGTACATTCTGTTTACTCACGCAAGGAGGGAGGTGCGATGAAGAAAGAGTCCCTGGTGCTTCGCCAGCAACTGCAACTCTGCGCCGCAAGAGTCGTATCAGGTATCTTGGGTAATTACATGTAAGGAGGGTAATGCTCACATTCAGCCTCTCCCTCCAGTAGTTCAGGGACACCACGACGAGTACATGTATCTCTAAAAAGCGCTACGTCCAAGGGCACAATAAATCTCATATACCTTAGCTACATGTATGTAGCTCACAAGTAATGCGCGCACGCAATCCAAGGAAAACCAATCCTCTTCTTCAACACCCTGCAAAAAGAAACAAGCAGACGAGTCAATGAAAAGCAGAAAGAAAAGTATATGTAGAATGACTTTTTCCAAAAATTCCTGACCGAAAAAAAGAATCCAGTCAGAGCAGTCAGTTGATAGTTTTCAACTAGCAAAAAAACGATCTCGGACGAATCCTCACTGATACGCTTAATGCCCGTGCACTTGGATGGAGAGAGGAAGAGGGAGAGCGAGGGGAGGACAAGCTTATATAGTAATAATGCCAAGGACGAGAGAAAGCAAACACGCGCAGTGGAGCAAACACAAGGCAGCAGCAACGCAATGGTCAGGGTGAGAGTATCGACGATACTTTTTTGAGATTGCAAGTTTTTTGTTTCTGCTTTTAATTTCGCAATATGAAGCTGCATATTCTTGGACCGGCGTTTGGACTGTGTTCAATAGACGCAGAGTGCATTGCTGCCGTGGCATTGCTGGGGCGGTATTGCAAGGACAGCGAGCAAGAATGGGCGTTGGCGGCAGGACACGAAGCTCCAGCAGGAACACAATTCCCATATCTGACAGATGGAGACGACGTGTACTCGGGCTTTGACAGCATAGCCAGATACTTGGCCACGGTATCTGGCCATGCTGTACCAGGTCTGGCCAATCTGACGGCTCAGCAACAGGCAGATGGCACGGCGTGAGTCGCTCTACACCCTGATCTCCAAGCAAAACAAGACACTGACCCACAGCCACACAGACTATCCACCTTCATCAGGAGCGAAGGCCAACTTCTGCTCGACATCTCGCTCTACGTCTCGTTCGAAAACTACCGCAACCGCACACGCGCTGCCTTTACCGCCATCCTCCCCTGGTACGCCAACTTCATCCTTCCTCCCCAGCGACGCGCCCAGGCCAGGCTACGCACACAGCAACTCGGCGTATCCAGTCTCGACGTCGACGACATGCACGAAGATGTAATCGACAAGCCCGCAAGCCTGCAGCCAGACCAGCAAAAGCAGCCCTTCGAGCACGAGACGGAAAAACACGCCAAACGTCTGCTCGGAAGGCGAGACACGCTGAAGAGTTTATTGACCAAGTCCGAGCACGCCGCGGCCTTCAGATTGAATGCGCTAGCCGACAATTTTTTCCAGCCGCTGCGCCATCTGCTGGAGAAGCGAGCGACGCTGCTGGGCACTGCCGAGCCTGCTGTGGTGGATTGTCTGGCTCTGGGCTATCTGAGCTTGATGCTGTATCCCGACATGCCGCAGAGCTGGCTCACCTCCACTCTGTACCAGAAGCACAAGCCTCTGGTCAGCTACATTGACAGCCTGAGGCAGAATCTGCGCATCGACGCCGAGCCCAGCCATGCTTTGAGTCCCGCTGCTGCAATGCAAACGGACCTTCCCTGGACTATCGCCAAACCAACCTCTCCAACAAGACTCATGACCTACATCTCTCGCAGTCTTTGCAACCAACTGCCCCTGCCGCAAAGTACCGCAGGCCTGACACATCTCCCATCCACCCGCCGCCCTTCGTTTCTGCAGCAATATTTGCCTGCCGTGCTGGGTCTGTCAACTGCGTCTGTTGCGCTGCTGGCTCACTGGGCACATGGCAAGTATTTCGTCTGGCCACATGGTGAAGCCGTGCACTTCTTTGGCAGGAGAAGGCTGGTCGATTACGGTGCTGCCGGGGCCGCCTTGTCTGCTCTCGGTGGCTTGGGAATGCGATAGAACAACACGTCCTGGCCTCTACCTCTCTTTGCTACAGTCCATTAATGCAATCGAGATGGCGAGCTTGCTAACCTTGAGTTGAATGAGAGCAACCGAGATGGCGAGCTAACCAACCTTGAGTTGAATCAAAGCAACCGAGATGGCGAGCTAACCAACCTCGAGTTGAATCAGAGCAACCGAGATGGCGAGCTAACTAACCTCGAGTTGAATCAGAGCAACCGAGATGGCGAGCTAACTAACCTCGACTTGAATTACTGTATTACTGTATATGCAAGAGAAACAAAAAAGTAGGTACCTACGCAGAGACCCTTATCTAAACCATGTACCATATGCAATACCCTTTGTTATTAAATCATCGAGGTTGTGCCCAAGGGTCCTGTGCAGCCACCTGAAAAGCGATATCCTGCTGTTGTGTCTTGTGTACATCTTCCTCCTCCTCCTCCTCTTCTTCTTCTTCGTCGTCGTCATCCTCCTCCTCTTCCTCAGGCTCGACTTTTACACTCTTGAAATTAAAGCGAAGCGGTACCGCAACAGCAGCAGGAGCAGCAGGCTTAGCGGACGCACCAGCAGAAGCAGAGGACGCATCAAGCATCTCCGTTTCTTCGCCACCATACTCTTCGGCCGCCCACATCTCGGTGCTCGCAACAGTGCTGTCATGCTGCAAAGCCTTGTTTCGGGCGACAGCAGATGTGGCCGTGTTGTTGTCAGGCTTCTGCCAATTCTTGCGCTTCTCGGTGGCCCATGAGCCCCACGAGGAGAGGTAGGCGCCCGCGCGCGACGAAGCTGCCGCCGCCGCCGCCGAGGCCTGTTGAGATGCCAGCTGAGCTTTCTGTGCTGCGGCTTGCGCTGCGAGCTGCGCTGCCGTCGGTTGCGTGGCGGCAGCAGCAGCAGCACCAGCACTCTTGTCACCAGTAGAGCCCGTCTTTGCGTGCTCGTCGGCAAGGCGCTTCTGCCGCTGGGCCTCCCTCATCCGCTCCAAGTCGGCCCACAAGCCGTTGATGGTGCCCGCGACCCTCTCCCTCCCGCTACTCAGCTGCTTGCTCACGGCCTCTTTGCCTCCCCTCCACTTCTCATCCAGATGCAGTTCCGAGACCTGGGCTGCTAGTCGTCTCTGCACGTCCTCAATTGTCAGGGCGCCTGCACAAGGGTGGCGAGGCGTGATGACGTCGAAGAGGTGCGAGTCCGTTGTTCGGGTGAAGAGGGCGTGGTTTTCGGTGGTTGTGCGCCAGTGGTGCATAAAGTCTCGGTTGAACTCGAGCGCCGGATCGGGTTCAGGCTGTGTTTTGGTGGTATCCGAGTCTTTTTGGGAAGCCAGGAAAGTGCTGTATTTGGAGCACGACAACAGGGCCAGAAGGTACTCTTCGAACTGCAGACGGATAAATTCCTCGCTGCCGGCGTAGCCCATGTCCTTTGGTCGGCTGGGGATGTTCTCATCCCAAGTGTCATGCACAGACTGCGTCAGGAAATCAATCCATCGCCTATCAGCAACCGACAAGGCCAGGGCGGTCCTCAACGAAGGACTCAATATACTGATGGTGTTGTCGTCAAGGTTAACCAGCACATCGGCATACCTGTCCTTTTGCTGCAGCAGCAATTGGTTAGTACTGCCGACAAGGTAGGATTTTGTGTCTTGGTCAGCGAGCGTGTCGAGTTGTTGCAGAGGTGTGTAGGGCCCAAAAAGACTGCCTTTGCCAAAGATTTGGAGGGGGACGCCCATGTAGGCGAGCAGGGACGCTCGCTCGGATGTTCTGAGCGACGTGGGCTGTTGGAGGTGGGCGGCATAGTAGTCCATCCGGGGGTCAGCGCAGTCGCGGAGGTGGCGCATCAAGTTGGGGATCAGTGAGACGAGGGAGAATTGGATCAGGCACATTCTCTCGCAGTTGCTGCCGAAGAAGAGCATCTTTGGCTGCAGCAGCATACACTTGAACAGAACCAGCGTTTGCCATGTGAATTGGTGAATGAGCTCGCGCATGGACAGGCCTTGAAGTGTCAGCAGATGGAAACACCATCAGATGCACTCTCCTCACCAAAGTAGACGCCATCCTCCTCCTGGCCAAAGCCTTTGTCCAGACTCTCCTGAAACCGCTACAGCGTGTCAATAACCACAACAGATGCA
Source organism: Aureobasidium zeae (assembly GCA_017580825.2). NCBI lineage: Eukaryota > Fungi > Ascomycota > Dothideomycetes > Dothideales > Saccotheciaceae > Aureobasidium > Aureobasidium zeae. The sequence continues at coordinate 132,760 of JAGFJS020000035.1, forward strand.
GCAGCATAGCCTTGCAAAATTACCTGCAGAATCTCAATGTCGTCAAAGTCCCTAGAGCAGCAGCATCAGCCCCTTGAAGCCTCAAAACGTGTCCCCAATCTCCAGCCGTACCTTTGCGCAAACCAGGCCTTTGTCACGACGCTCAGCTTCTCCCGTATGGCGCCAAACGTCTGCGGATTCTCGGTAATGACGACGACGGCCTTTTGCACAGTGCTCCTCGTGACGTCGACGGGCTTGTTGATCAAGTCTCTCGAATTGATCTGGCGCGTGCAGCTGATGCCGAACAGCGAGCTTTCTTCGGGACGGCTCTTTAGCACGAGCGTAAAGTACGAAAAGTCCTCTGTCGCACTGTTGAACGGTGTGAATCAGCCCTGTTGTGTGGTGCTGCTACTCTTGCTTGATCGGGGGGGTTTTTACGCGTGTGCTCCGTCCGACAGGGCGAGGAAGGGGAGGAGGTGCCAGTCGTGCTCTACGGCAGGATCGTAGCCTTGTTCAACGCCCACCCATCTCTCTACTTCGGGTCCTCTGTACATTCACTACTCGTAAGCTTAGGTACTATCGTGCACTCTAGGGCCTGACAGAGGGAAGGAGCAATCTACCGTTGGTGGTGAAAATCAACCACTGCTACGATGGGCTTGAACGCGTCCATGTCGTTCATGTTGCTATGTCATGCTGCACTAGGATAATAATACAGCCATCTATGTTTATTCAACCATGTCGGTCAGCGGTTAATTGAGGTTGCCCATGACATGTTCTCTCTATCCGTCACGCCTTGGCAAGACTCTCCCCTTCCTACATTACCTTATTTTGCTTTCAAGAATGTTTGCTTTGTAAAATCTCGCTCTTGTTGATTTGCCTGTTTCTTCTATGGTGGTATCACGAAGCTCCCTCTTGCCATGTTGTTATCCTCCCCCGAACTCGACATTGGCCGATGCCATGTCTATCTTGACTTTGCACAACCCACATATCATCGCCGAGGGTTACGCGGCGTAAAATGAAAAAAATAAAATAAACCAGTATTCATCCGCGCAGACCCAAGCTTGCGTTTCCTTGGGTGGCTGCGCTGTAGTCTGCTCTTTCTGTGTATTTTGCATCAACGAGATGGGCCGTACTCCTATGACGGCACCTCTCCATCGTGCTGCGCATCGACATTGTGGTAGTCCAAGATTTCCGAGTACCTGCAAATGCCATATTAGCGCGCTGCCTTTTTCGTGTTTGAGTTTTCACGTACATCATGATCTTCCACGTGTCAACGGGCAGATCGGCGTCGTTGAAGGACCAATCAAACTTCTCCTCGGCCACGGGCTCGTCGGTGGGGTCGTGGTAGGGGGCGAGGTAAGGATCAGCCAGAGCGTCTCCGGCTCTGATACGTGTGCGAGGGTCAAAGACGAGCATGCGCTCGAGCAGCTCGATGGCTATGGACACACGAGTCAGTCAGTCCACGCTCAAAGTCGCACAGACTTGCACATACCTTGAGGGTCGGCATTCTTGAACTTCTTCATCAGAGGTTGGCGCTCGCGCTTGGGAAGGGACTGCACGAAGCGCAGGGTCTAAGAAGACGTCAGTCCAAGGCTCGCAGGAAAGTGCATGCCAGCCAAACTCACGTTTTCGCTGCAGATGGTCTGAATAACATCGTCCGGGGGAGTTCCGAGCAACTCGGTGATGATGGAGAACTGGTTGACGTGGTCCTTGCCAGGGAACAGCGGCTTGCCCTCGAGCATTTCGGCAAAGATGCATCCAACACTCCAAATGTCCACCTCCACATCGTACTTTTGCCAGGTGAGCATAATCTCGGGCGCTCTGTAGTATCTCGTCGAAACGTAGCCCGTCATCTGCGGGTCCTGGATACGGGCCAGGCCAAAGTCGCAAATCTTCAAGTCGCAGTTCTCATTGACCAGGATGTTGCTGGGCTTCAGGTCGCGGTGCACCACGCCGGCCGAATGGACGTATTTCAGTCCTCGCTGCAATCTTCGTCAGCCGCTTTCTTGCAGGTCGAGTGGCCATGAGACACAAACCAGAATCTGGTAGAGGAAGTATTGAATGAACTGTTTCTCGAGCGGTCTCGAGGTGAGGAGGCGGTGAAGATCGGTGCCTAGCAGCTCCGTGACAAAGTAGCTGCAACAAAAAAAATGGCGTTAGCTGGGCGAATTGAGCGTGCTATCGGCATGGGACTACCCACATGTCCTCGAGAGGAGAGATGAAGATGTCGCTCAGACTGATGACCTGCAGGCTTTGTCAGACCAACGCTGTTTGGAGCTGCGAAAATTTTCAAAACGCACATTCTCATGCCTGAGATGCTTCAGGAGCTTCAACTCGCGGTAAGTGCGCTTGGAGAGGACGGGCGTGCTGAAAGGCTTCATGATCTTCTTGACAGCAACGGCCTGGCTTGTGAGCTGATCCTTTGCCGAACTGCACAACAAAACAATCACCTGTTAGACAAGAACCTGCGCGACAAGAGATTCGGAATCTCTACTAACCACACAAGACCGAAAGCTCCCATTCCGACGGGTTGCAAGTCAGTGTATCTACAAACACAGTTAGCCTTCAGAGCGCCCGCCACTCTTTTCGTCAGGACGTCAGTACCTGCTGGTAATCTCAAAGGTCGTGCCAAAGATCTGGGCACGCACGAATTCGGCCATGGCGACGGTATTGACAAATTCGGAAAAAGTGCTTGGATGAGTTGAGATTCGAGGATTGGGAAGGCGGATGTTTGGGACGCGCGCGATTTGGTGGGGGGACGAGCAGGGCAGGGCCGAGGGCTAATGACGTTGTGCAAGACAATCAAGTTTCAGCTTCGTCGTCTGCTGGTCTAAGGTGATGATGAGAGACGTCGTCCAAAACACAGATTCCGAGTGTGTTGGCAGAACAAATACAGTAGCAACCGCCCGGCCTACGTAACCTCAGAGACTGCACAGGTAGTAGTGATAGTGGCGCTAGGCTGTGGCGACGGCTTTGACGAGGCGATGCCACTTGGAAGCCGGAGTACTTGTATGTATGTAGCTGTACCCCTGATGGACACGTCTGTTTGAGGAGATCGTCGCGACTTGTGTGGTTTGGAGAAGAAAGGTGCAAGGAAGAGGAGAAGAGACTGGGTTAGCAGCAGGGAAAAACACTTTGCTGCCCTTCCAACTTCCAACTCGTTCTTTTAGATCGTGCGATCGATGCTGTGGAGACGCTTTTCTGAGCGTCAGTGGCTTCTCCTGTCGATATCTTGAAACCTCCTCCATCCGATGCCATCATTCCATCTTTAATATATAAATATTATCCCTATGGACTCGGTTTCATACTGCCCATGTACATTATTGGTACGCCGCCTGCAGCCATGAGCTGCCACTCCATGCGAGGCGCGACAGCAGCATGGGATCAACAGGCACGGAGTCAATGTCCGCCCTCATCGACCTTCCGAATCTCCCATGTTTCCTTCTCGTATCGCCCCAGATTCACCAATACAATACCATCCCACCGCCAAGCAGGAGGCTCAAGGTGCGACAGAATCCACCATCTCTCTGTGCTTGCGTCTTGCTGGTTTGATCACAGTCTTGGTGAACGCTTCCATGCGGCTCTTGTTTGGTAGGAAAACTCCTCCTAGGCACGGATACAAGTCAAAACACAACAACCGAGATCACCAGGCCAATTTTCCTCATGAGCCGCCGAGCCGCCCCGAAGTTTACCTGTTGTCAATTGTCATCATCATCATACCTAAATAGCTCTAACATCGCGCAATCCTTTCAACTTCCGTCTACAGACAACAGTCATGTGCTTGGTCAAAACGCGAAAGAAAAAAAATGTCCAATCTCGCACATACTAGCCAACGACGACCGGAAAGTCTCTCGCACGTAAACACAGACTTGGCAAATGCACTGATCGAGACTTGTTCGCCGCGGCAATGCCTGATGAGTAACTTGACGGAAGCCCTTTGTGAAATAGAATGATACTACGTGAAAGGCCTCTGTCAACAGACACGACCTGACAGAGAGCTTGCCCTTGGCCAGTCTCGGGCCGAGCAGTTTACCCACCGGTATCGACTCGTGACGACGGGTATTTTGATACGAGACGTGTCACGCGTATCACCATTTTTTGCATTTCAATTGGCGACACGACCAGAATCTCACCTGTCCGCTTAGACATGCCACATGGTGTTTCGAGGACAAGCAAAATCAAGAGCAGGTAGGCAGCAATTCGAAGCAGCAAGGGACGCTGTTGAGTAACTTATATTGATATTCGATACGTGATGGTCGTATGGCAACGGCTTCCACGAGGTTGTGGTTGTATCGGCAACGGTCATTGACAGATCCAAGGCCGAGATTAGACGACGAGAGCCCGAATAGGAAACAAGCCTAGATCTGATATAGGACGGTTGGATTGGCTTGAGGGAACAACGCTGGTGTGCCCAGTTGACGGCAGTGGGTGCAGGACAGATGTCGGATTGTGCACAGCAGGGTGGGATTGTGAAGGACGAGGGCGGGCAACAGGAGTCAAGTAGTAACTAGAGAAGAGCAAGCAACGGCGCTGGGTGTTTTTGTGCAAACGGCAGCCATTGTGTGGCGCGAATGGCAGCGGGTTCGATATTTCCAATTCGAACGGCATGCAATAGAGCAGCAGCGACATGGAGCTGACAGTTGGCATTAGTCGCTTGCAGCTTGGGTGCTTCTTTGCTTTTCCAAAGTTCTCTTGCTGCCTCTTCTCAACCACTGTCCGTCTCTTCGAACTCGGGAAGAGCAAAAGAAGTTTTTTTTGCATCAACCCGGAAAGAAAGTTGGGCCAGAAACGATCAATCATCCCGATCAGTCTTGTGCGGGGATCTCGAAGGAGCAACCCCCCAAGCCGGCCAAACAGGCAGGCAGCGAGCACCTTCCATCTCGCCCCCAAAACCATCCAAACTCGTCCTCTCTGCCTCCAATCTCCAGTGCCGCCAAGTGTTTATACCCAGGCACCACCACCGCCCCAGCCTTCCACCGACAAGCACATTCCGCTGCGCCGTCGCTCGCACGTCACCTCCCGCCGAGTCCTGCTCAACAACACCTTGATCGAGCTTGCGACATCCGGCCGAGGCCGGTCCACCATCTCGGATCTGCCATCATCATCATGGGTAACTGCATGAGCTCGAGCGGAGCAGACGACGAAGGGATCAAGAAGAAGAGTCAGGCCATTGACCGCGGGCTGGAGGAAGACTCGAAGAAGCTGCGGCGAGAATGCAAGATTCTATTACTAGGTATGTTGTTGTTGTTGTTGTTGTTCGCCCTGTGTGCGCCCCCCCTGCTGACCACTCCCAACACAGGCTCTGGAGAGAGCGGCAAGTCGACCATCGTCAAGCAGATGAAAATCATCCATCAGAACGGCTACAGCGTCGACGAATTGCGCCTCTACCGGCATACCATCTACAAAAATGTCATTGATTGCGCCAAAGCCCTCATTGGCGCCATGCAACAGTTCGAAATTGCCCCCGAAAATGCCGACAACGCCCAGCACTGCGAATTCATTATGCAATTCACTGTCGATCCCGATCCGAACGCTACCCTGGACCCGAGATGCTCTACCGCCATTACTTCGATTTGGAAAGACCCGTGCATACCGAAAGTCCTCGACCACTCCAGCGAGTTTTACATGATGGACTCGGCATCATAGTGAGCATTGTCTGGCTCTCCTCTACACTGTCTAGCTGCTGACAAGCCTAGTTTCTTCGACGAGGTCCACCGGATAACTCAGGAGGATTACTGCCCGACCGAACCCGACGTTTTGAGAGCGAGAACAAAGACAACCGGTATATACGAAACACGATTCCAGATGGGCCAGCTCAGCATACAGTAAGCATCACGGCTTTTGGCTCGATCCGATTTCGAATATTGACAACTTTGCAGCATGTTTGATGTAGGTGGTCAACGAAGTGAACGTAAAAAGTGGATTCATTGCTTTGAGAATGTCACGTCCATCATCTTCTGTGTTGCTCTCAGCGAATACGACCAAGTGCTCCTCGAAGCCAGCGACCAGGTATGTAGTTGGCTCCAATGCCCTCCCTTCTCTGCCATTTGCTCATACGTTTCTCCCACAGAATCGCATGATGGAAAGTTTGGTTCTTTTCGATTCGGTCGTCAACTCGCGATGGTTCATGAGAACGAGTATCATCCTATTCCTCAACAAGGTCGATTTGTTCCGCCAGAAGCTGGGCAAGTCGCCGCTATCCAACTACTTCCCCGACTACTCGGGCGGAAACGACGTAAATCGCGCCGCCAAATATCTGCTCTGGCGATTTAACCAAGTCAACAGGGCCCATCTCAATCTCTACCCTCAGTAAGTTCCTGCTATCCACTTTGCTCATTGGCATTTTTTGTGCTGACTCTACCACAGCCTCACACAAGCCACCGATACGTCAAATATCCGCCTAGTCTTCGCCGCCGTAAAAGAGACGATTCTACAAAACGCCTTGAAGGATTCAGGAATCCTCTGAGACTTGCTCACCAAATTCCCCGGAGTGCAGATTCTTCATGACGACCCTTCTACGTTTCCCTTACACTCGGCATAACCGTCGATGATTTCCTCCATACACTGGCCCCAGGCGCCCTCACTAATACAATCGCGCAAAATGTCGCGCGTGTTATGAACTTGATTTCCCAGCATAGGTGTTGCGGCGTAAAACACGTGGTTGGCGACGGCCATCTTTATTCTATTTTCTTTACCTTCTTTTTCTCTGCTTGACTTCCTCTTTTTGGGCGATGGCATGCAGTGTGGCAGAAAGCGTTTTCCAGCATGCCATGCGAAATTCGTAAACGATTTCGCCGACAGCCTGTCACTCACTATTTATTGATACAGTACTGTAAGAATACGATCGAAACAGGGCATCAAAGAAAAAAGCGTCGGATTGGCTTGGATTCTGACGAGAGTAGTGAATCGATTTTATGTCTCTTTTTCCTCTTCTTTTCCTTTTCTTCCGTCTTCTTCTTCTTTTTTTTCTTCTTCTTCTTGAGTCAAGCAAAGCGGGCACAATAATCTGTATTTATCTTTCTTCTCTACAGCTATAACGGTATGCGAATAACACTCGTTTATCCTGAAGTTCCCCCTTTCTGGAACGGAACAAACATCCTGCAAAATGAAACGGCTACCTACCCGCCTTACTTTGAGGCTGCGGTAAGGTGGATGCACCCGCACGCAAAAAAGCAGAGCAGAAGACCGGATTGGGTAAGAACAACGACCGCAGTATCCGCAATCCTCCGCCGAGAACGCAATGTAATCCCTCTTGGAGTTGATATCCGAATCATCAACACTGTCAAAGCCCTCCTGGACCACGTCGTGGACGTCGTTGTCATCATCATCCACGCTCTTGCCGGGACCGCCATTGTATTTTTTTTGCTCGGTCGTACTTTCCCGTTATGACCATCTGAGCTTGAGCTGAATGCATAAGGACAGGAACTTTTCCGAGGTCCTCCCGGGGTGGGAAAGACGACTATCGCCAATAAGATGGGCAAGATATACTACGACATGGGTTTCCTTGCTTCGCCAGAAGTCACTGAAGCATCTGTGACGCATCTGATTGGCGAGTATGTTGGACATACTGGTCCCAAAACTGTCCAACTGCTTACGAGAGCGGTACTTCTCATTGACGAAGTATATCGCCTTGCAGAGGGGCATTTTTCCAAGGAAGCAATGGATGAATTAGTGGACTGTCTTACCAAGCCACAACTCAATCGTCGCCTGGTTCTCATCCTGGCTGGCTACGACCAGGATATCAACCGACTCATGTTGCAGAACTCTGGTTTGACCAGCCGCTTCCCAGACGCGCTGAGCTTCCAAAGCCTCAAGCCGAAGGAGTGCCTTGATCTATTCGTCAGTCAACTTGAAGTCTTTACAAAAGAAATCAAGGTCGATATCGGTGCTCTGCGCGTTAGTGGGTCGGATATTGTGCAGACCTTGTTGCAAAAGTTTGGAACGCTGGTCAAGACTGTAAACTGGGCCAAATGGGCGTACCTTGCCAACATGGTATTCGCTCAGACTATGCGAGGTTTGGATGTGACTTCGGAAACACCTCTCTTGATCATCCCGCGAGTCATGCAGACGATAGATTTGATGATCATTGAACGTGTCGAAAGAGGCGAAAATGCTTCATCTAGGATATCTGATCCTCTCGGGCCTTTAGCAGCTCCATGTTGAGACATGCCTAACGACACGAACAACTACAAGATTGGAACTGTAAGCAAACAGAACAGCTCAATCAACCCGGACAAGACCCAAGATGAGCCACATGTGCATTCGATTACACAGGTACCCCAGCACGGACACGAGCATGGGGTCAGTGACGAGATTTGGGTCGCTCTCGAATACGACAAACATGCCGTGGCCTGTCGAAGTAACGCATACCATGCCCTAGTGAACGCGAAAACTAAACGAAAAATGAAAAATCTTCGCTTATACCACGACGAAAGGGAGAAGCTCAGCGAGCTACGCCAACTGCATCTACTACTGTGCGCTAAGCAGACAGAAAACACCGTGGACAAAAACCCTACACGCGCCGAGGTAGAAGCACACAAACGCCTATGCGAAGATGGAAACGCAAAAATTAAACTCGCGCGTCGCTTGCGCGATGATGAAAAGGAAAGGCTTCAGAAGAAAAAAGAACAGATGGATCTGGAGAGGGTAAAGAAGCAAGAAGCGCTGCGCAAGTTGAGAGACAGGTGGGTTAAGCAGATGGGCGGATATCGATGTGAGATGGGCGAGCATCTTGTCTCTGATGCGGAGTTGCCAAACTCTTGATGTGACGATGTTCTCCTTGAGATTTGCATCTAATTGGTAGACGACCATGACTACAAAGTGCACTATATGGCGAGTCATCGTTTCTCCAAGATATCACAACATTTAGTAGGTAATATCTCTCTGACTTATCCCCAATCTGTCTTACCTAGTACTCGTTCACTTTTACTCTCTCCTAATTCCTCGCTTTTTTATCCTTGTGTTTTTTCTTTGTTGGATTCTCTTTTTTTTTTTTTTTTTTTTTTTTTTTTTTCAAGTTTCTTATTGAGCACCTAATTCGAACTTTTCAACACCAAAATCTGACAATTTAGAAGAAAGAAGGAAAGAAAGACAGAAAGACAGAGATGACTTCAGCAGACAAGAACAATAAAATTTTGTTGTTTTCTTATTGACACCAGAATCTGGCCGCAGAGGAGGAAAGTGGATTGGGCTGACCAAACACCCGTGGTGGAATTTACGCCCCTCTAATGACTTCGGAGCGAGTAGCATGCAGACTTGTCTCCGACTGTAATGAGATTATAGCGGACATCTCTGCTGAATATGAGTTCTCAGGACTCTTTCTTTCCGCTCTCCACCCCCAAGATCGGGGCCGTCAAGTCCACACCGCATCCTGCTATTCTCCTCCTTGAGCAGATCTCCAGGACTTCTTCTTTCTTCTTAGACTCGAATCGAGCCGATTATAGGGTCTACTGAAATGAGATGGCTTTGAGACCTCGGAGCCAGACAGAACTTCAACAAGGACCAATTTCTTGTTCCTTCTCGCTCTTTATCCTTGGAGAGTCTTATTGACATACCAATCGGCACCCCAATCAGCAACAAGGACCAAGAGAAAAAAAGAAACCTATTGACTCTCATTGCCGGCTCTATAAAAAGAGACACCAAGACCTCTAGGCTCTCGACAACCAACTTAGTCACTCTTTCGAGTTATAAAAACAACACTTCCTCGCAACCCAAAAATCCACAAAACACTTTCCAACTTCTTCTTCTGATCAGTCAAAAGATGAAGTTCTCTACCCTCGCCATCGCTGGCCTGGCCTCAATGGTCATGGCCGGTCCCGTCGCTGAAGCCAACCCGGCCCCCGCCCCTGAGCCCAATCCCGTTGCCGCCCCAGCCCCGGCCTTCTCCCAGTGGGGGAAAAAGTACCACCCTAAGATCTGGAGCGTATGGGGTGACACCCCCGGCACGGTCTACCGCCGCGACGCTCAGCCCAACCCCGTCGCCGCCCCAGCCCCGGCCTTCTCCCAGTGGGGGAAAAAGTACCACCCTGGCATCTGGAGCGTATGGGGTGACACCCCCGGCACGGTCTACCGCCGTGACGCTCAACCCAACCCCGTCGCCGCCCCAGCCCCGGCCTTCTCCCAGTGGGGAAAAAAGTACCACCCTGGCATCTGGAGCGTATGGGGTGATACCCCTGGAACGGTCTACCGCCGCGACGCTCAACCCAACCCCGTCGCCGCCCCAGCCCCGGCCTTCTCCCAGTGGGGAAAAAAGTACCACCCTGGCATCTGGAGCGTATGGGGTGATACCCCTGGAACGGTCTACCGCCGCGAAGCTCAGCCTGACAACGTCGCTGCCCGCTCTGAGGGCACTCCCACCACTTCTGGCGGCCCCGCTGCCACTGCTGCCCCTGAGGAGTACGAGCTCACCCCTGAGGAGTACGAGCAGTTTGACCCTGCTTTCTTTGCTTAGAACAAGAAGCACCACCCTGGCATCTGAAATGGTTGAGGTGATACTCTTGGAATTGTCTACTAAGCGTCGAACGATTCTAAGCAATGTCTAGCCATCACTTCTGAGCTTTTTTCTTCGAGTTTCTTGCATTTTTTTTAGTTTATTTTTCTTGTTTTCTTATTTGCGTTTGTCGGATGGTCGGGTCTTAGGACTTGTCTTCCTGGCATGCTTTTGTCGGTTGGACAAGACTTTCTCTCTCAGACAGGGAGTATATATAGTTGCATCAAAATCATTCTTGTCCAAACTATCGGTTACGCTTGTGATGCTAATGAATCATGTCCAGTCTACATAAGGGGTATCTTTTAATCTGTAAGTCTGTGCGAATATATGCACCAAGTACTCGTTTGTATTCTGTAGGAGTAAGCCCTTTGATACATTACCAAAATCAAGTAATACGTCTCGTTGTTTGGCTCCTGCCCGTACGGCGCCCCAATACTTGCCTCTAATAACTTTGTAGGCTCTTCCGGTCACTACATCTTCCTTCCTGTCACCTTCAATAATCCAGTTCTCACCTTCCACGTCACGATTGTCCCGCACCGGGCTCGAGGCACCTACTCATCTTTCACTTACGGGATCAAGGGCACGAAGTCACGCAAAGGAAACCGGCGCCACGGTCCCTTCTTCAGAAATTGATTCCCCCAAAAAGATCCTTCTTGACACGCTTCTGCACGGGTATTAAAATACCCACCAGCTGACCAAACCTCAGACACGTACGCACAAAATGGCTGACAGCGTAAACCACGTTCAAGATGCATCACATCAGGATGGCGATGGATCTGTCAAATGCAGTGTCATCAAAAGCCTCAATGCCGCAGCACATAGCTGGGTTCAGAGAGTTCATGTGTAACGCTCTATCATCATCGCCTACCTCGGACGCAATGACAATCCAATCACTCAGCGGAGAAATCGCTGCAATGGCTGCCAATCTTCAGACCGATTGTCCCTGTCTGACTTTGTAGAGAAGGTGCTCATGTATTCTCCACATACCACTTCAATTTCCTCATGATGGCATAAAGAGGTGCAAGACAATTGATTTGCCAGGCAGAAGGTTGAAAACTTCGTAATACAATGACTTGCGATGCACCAAGCATGTGTTGGATGCATCACAAGGTCTTGACGCTCTCGACACGCAGCCAATGCTCACCATTCTTGTGATGCGTATTGGTGCTAAGCTGTCGAATCTGGATCATTCTCACAGTCGAGGCCACTGCAATGGCATGGCTCAGCACGTGTTTGTCTAGTCTCAGTCGAAAAACGACAAGCAAGAGTGTCGGGCCGATCAAGACGAGGTTCACGTTGCTCTGGAAGATGACAGAAAGACGAGCGGGGGTCTGTGCATCCAATGGCGTTGGGTTGTTTTTGGAGGGGTAGCAGCTTGGGGCTCATCAAAAGTTCTTCTTGTCGTGTCATCAGCGCTTTGCATCTCTTCTTCCTTTCTAAACATCCAACAAAACAACAGAAACACAAAATGTAAGACGCAACATCACCCTCTTTGATCGGGAACTCTAGGGTCCAATTGAATTGTGGGGTGCTTCTCTCGGAACGGGCCTGAGCTCTCGTCCGTTTCTGCCCGAAAAGCAGCACCCCTCTGACGATTGCTTTGACCCTGTTGGAGCCGATCTGTTATTCTACCTTGATCTCTGCCGGTCCTTGATCTCTATGTTGATAGCTTCTCGATCCCATTCTCCAACCTCAACTCTCCCTTCTCTCGCAACCTGCAACTGACACGGCCCCTCGTCCACCAGAATCATGCCTATCCAGAAGATCCACGCTCGCCAGGTCTACGACTCTCGCGGCAACCCCACTGGTACGTAGAGAAACGCAGTCAGCCAGTGGGCTCACTCTCGGACCCTTTGCTAACTCTGGCCCCAACAGTCGAGGTTGACCTCGTCACCGAATCCGCAAGTCTCCCTGCTCGATCCTCATAGATTCGGCCGACTAACATGGCCACAGGGTCTCCACCGTGCCATTGTTCCCTCTGGTGCCTCGACCGGATCCCACGAGGCCTGCGAGCTCCGTGATGGTGACAAGAGCAAGTGGGGCGGCAAGGGTGTCCTCAAGGCCGTCGCCAACGTCAACGACGTCCTTGGCCCCGCTCTCATCAAGGAGAACCTCGACGTCAAGGACCAGCGCGCTGTCGACGAGTTCATGAACAAGCTTGACGGAACCACCAACAAGACCAAGCTCGGTGCCAACGCCATCCTCGGTGTCTCCATGGCCGTCGCCAAGGCTGCTGCTGCTGAGAAGCGTGTTCCCCTCTACGCCCACATCTCGGACCTTGCTGGCACCAAGAAGCCCTACGTCCTCCCCGTTCCCTTCATGAACGTCCTCAACGGTGGCTCTCACGCCGGTGGCCGTCTTGCTTTCCAGGAGTTCATGATCGTTCCTTCGTAAGCTAAGCTCTTTCCCCATCAACATGACCCAATTATCAGCAAAAGGCTGACCAAGTCCTGCAGAGATGCCCCCACCTTCTCCGAGGCCATGCGCTGGGGTGCCGAGGTCTACCAGACACTAAAGACTCTTGCCAAGAAGAAGTACGGCCAGTCTGCTGGTAACGTTGGTGACGAGGGTGGTGTCGCCCCCGACATTCAGACGGCCAAGGAGGCCCTCGAGCTCATCACCGATGCCATTGAGAAGGCCGGCTACAAGGGCAAGATGAACATCGCCATGGACGTTGCCTCGTCCGAGTTCTACAAGGTTGACGCCAAGAAGTACGACCTGGACTTCAAGAACCCCGACTCGGACCCCGAGAAGTGGGTTACCTATGAGCAGCTGGCCGACCAGTACAAGCAGCTCGCGTCCGAGTACCCCATTGTCTCGATCGAGGACCCCTTCGCTGAGGATGACTGGGAGGCGTGGAGCTACTTCTCCAAGAACTACGATGGCCAGATTGTCGGTGATGACTTGACCGTCACCAACCCTTCGTTCATCAAGAAGGCCATCGAGACCAAGGCTTGCAACGCGCTGCTCCTCAAGGTCAACCAGATCGGTACCATCACCGAGGCCATCCAGGCTGCCAAGGACGCCTTTGGCGCCAGCTGGGGTGTCATGGTCTCTCACCGCTCGGGTGAGACTGAGGATGTCACGATTGCCGACATTGTCGTCGGTCTCCGTGCCGGCCAGATCAAGACTGGTGCTCCTGCCAGATCCGAGCGTCTTGCCAAGCTCAACCAGATCCTCCGTATCGAGGAGGAGCTCGGTGACAAGGCCATCTACGCCGGTACGCAGTTCCGTGCCTCTATCAACATGTAAACTGATGGCACGAACGCTGAAATCCCCTTTGATACAAAACTTTTGACGACGACAAGAAATCCAAAAAGACACAATTTATACCAGTGCCGAGTAGATTACATGCACGTGATGTTATTGCGTGAATTCAAATTGTGCAAATGCTTTGCTGTATAAAAATTTATTACATGCAGGCTTGGCACTGCGGGAAACTCTTGAAGTCGGCCACGCAACGAGCGCGAGCACAGGAAAGCTGTCGTCAGCATGTCTGGAACAATCTGCCTACGGTGCCTGGCCAGGCCGGTAGCGACTTCAACATTGGAACACACGTCAGTTCGAATCGCAGCGCAAGCGACGGCGGCATTCTCGACCAGTGCGCCTCTTGAAGCCAGCCCCGTCAAAAAGAAGGGCGCCGTGGTGCCCCCCAGCCGCGGAGGAACTGTAGCATTCACCAAGCAGGGAAATGGAGAACGCGCTGCGAGGACTGGCAAGCCGTCGGCACCGGGTGAGCGCAAGGCCATCCGCAAGAGAGTTGTGCTGTCCAACACCAACGCCGTCGAGGTCAAGGGTCTCAACGACCTGTCAGCCTCCAACATCCACGATGCTGCCGTCAAGGGGCAGGTGCTTGGACTCAGCAATGAGGTGATTGATGGTCTGCGCGCAACAGAGGCTTTCAAGCCCACGCAAGGATGGAGTCTCTTCCGAAGACCGGCCACGTTGGTGCGCAACGAGACGGCAGAGCTGGCGCGACTGATGCAGGACATTGAAGCAAACAAGTCGTCGGTACGCCGTGTCTTGTATGGAGAGCGCGGGTCGGGCAAGAGCGTTCTGGCTCTGCAGGCCAAGGCCATGGCTCTCCTCAAGGGCTGGATCGTCCTTCACATTCCCGAGGGTGAGTACCATAGAAGGCAAAAGAGAATTAAAAAAAAAAGAAGGAACAACTGACTCTGTACAGCCAAGGACCTGGTCCTAGGAAACACATCCTACACACCCTCGAGCAAGGCCGGCCTCTACGACCAACCGCACTTTACAGCCTCGATGCTGTCTCATATCGCACAGGCCAACCACCGGGTCCTCTCCAAGATGCGCCTGTCCAAACAATACAAACTCTCTGTCCCTGTGCAGTCCAACATCAGTCTGGACCGCCTTGCCATGATGGGCGCCCAAGACCCGGATATCGCCTGCGAAATCTACGACACCCTGTGCTCCGAACTCACCGCGCCCTCGCAAACAGACCAAGGCCTCGCCCGTCCTCCCATCGTCTTCACCGTCGACTCCATCTCTCAAGTCATGCGCCACTCTGAATACCTGAACGCCGACCTCCAGCCAATCCATGCCCACGACCTGACCCTCATCAACCACTTCCTCGAAATCCTGTCCGCCAAGAATCCCCTGCCTAACGGAGGTATGGTGCTCGCTGTAGACTCGGACAGCAACAGACCCGGTGTCCCCGGCTTCGACTTTGCCGTTGCCCGTAACGCTGCCATTGCCCAGAACAAGACCCTACCCGAGTGGGACCCTTGGGTCAAGGTTGACAAGAGAGTCGTCGATTGTCTGGACGGCGTCGATGTGTGGAAGATCAAAGGCTTGAGCAGAGAAGAGGCTCGCAGCATCATGGAATACTATGCCAAGAGTGGCATGCTGCGCCAGACCGTCAACGACAACTTGGTCGGCGAGAAGTGGACTTTGAGTGGCGGTGGCATTATTGGAGAGCTCGAGAAGGCCACTGTTAGAACACGCATTTGAGAAAAATGTCTTCAACTCTTGTCTAAATGTAGAGTATCATGTATGTATTATTTTCTCTCATGAGCCAGCCTTCCAGATAGTGTGTACACCCTCCTACTCGTCCCCTTCTATGATATGTAGCAGCTGCGACTTTCCATTAGATTGCCTGCCCATTTTCATTGACCAACGGATATTTCCGCTGCCGAGCCGAACCTCTACATTTAGCATCATCCTACCCATGAACCAAGACATTTTCCATCACATCCAGGTTGTCTTGTCAGAAACTCGCTTGCCTCTGGTCCGATCGCCCGGTATGCACACATCATACATGCACCGAGGAGACGTGGGGAGTGCTAAATATCTGTAAGCGCTTGCATTTCGGTGGCTGATGATCTCGGTCTGCGATTCGCCGACACCTCCCCTCCTTTCACATCAATCACCTGCACGTCTGTATGACTTGTCGTGCCATGGGCGCTTACAGTAAAGAGCCATTGGGTCGAGTTTTTGCCACTGTAATTTTCTCTTGACCAATTCTTAAGCAGCGCCATGTCTACGGTAGGTCGAGAAGGTCACAAATTGTGTGCCTGCATCTTTTTCGTCTCTGTCACAGTTCTTCTGGTCAAAATCCACTCTCTTCATCTATCTCGCTTTTGCTTGCAGCGTGTCAGCATTCTATTTACAGGATACTGTATCCTTGGTGGCAGATCTTAGGATACAAAGGCGCCTATTTTTGACTACCCGCCCTCT
Organism: Aureobasidium zeae; assembly: GCA_017580825.2. Classification (NCBI taxonomy): domain Eukaryota; kingdom Fungi; phylum Ascomycota; class Dothideomycetes; order Dothideales; family Saccotheciaceae; genus Aureobasidium; species Aureobasidium zeae. The sequence continues at coordinate 148,928 of JAGFJS020000035.1, forward strand.
CCACTTCTGCGACCTTGGCCTATCAGCGTATTGAACGTCTGACAGAGGTTAGTTACCGCTTCTTCTTTTTATGTACCCTTGTTGCACATTTGTTGGCGCTACAAAGTCCACCTATCACCCTCATGAACCTCTGAGCCCCATCTCAAAAGGTTGACCCATCCTCATCAGCCTTTTTTTCATCGGCTATCATTTGTTGTGCACCTTTTCTATGCCTTTCATCACATACACTCTGTCCTTTCAAGAGTCATAAGAAAGATAGTACAGTGCTGGTCACTCAGTCCTGTATCCTCCTCTGATCAGCTTCAACATCATCTCACGTCAGCTGTGTGTTGAAGCCATGAGTGCCAACGATAGCCAAAACCCTACAGTCATCAACTTTGGAAGACCACGCGTACTTTCAACGGATTCTTCAAACTCAAACTTCAGATCCCCTCGTCTCGCTCGTTTCGCTGAAGCAACAAGTGTAAACTCGCCAATCGACCCACCGGCACAATCATCTTTTGTGGCTGTACCGACAAATCACTTTCGAGCCCAACCTCAGCCGTCGGATATTGGGTTTGGTTACGTGGATGACAAGCATTCTTCACACGTAACTGTGGAAATGGAGGACACGGATAACAATCAACTGCCTAGAGGGAAGGCTGAAGAGCCGCCTCTGAAAAGTGCAATGAAGACGCCCGGACAAGCGCCGAGGAATTTTGGCAATATCATGAGTCCTACCTTCAATGAGGAGCAAGAGTTGCAAGAAAGAGAGAATGCTACCGAAAAGGAACAGGCTACTGATCTTGTAAGCAGCAATCCAGCATGCGTTAATGAGATATGAATATCGCTGACTGCTTTGAACAGAAAATCAAAGTCCGAGTCCGCGCAGCAAAAATGTTTTTACGTAGCATCAATTTTGCCTGCTCCATGATCGTCCTAGCGATGATAGGCTCAACCTTCGCCATCTTCAACGCAACCAAGCACCTAGCACCCCGCAACGACCTTCCCCCCTGGGCCATCGGCACCAACCCCTGGCCGCAGATCCTTTTACTGGTCATCGCCTGCATCTCCCTCGTCTTCTCCATCATAATATTCTGGTCATACTGCCGCGGCGGCCACCACCGCGCCGAAAAAGTCCAGACTTACTACACCGTCTTCGCCGTGGGCTTCTTTGCTTTTAGTATAGTCATGTGGGGCATCGGTGCCGGTATCTTCAACACGAAAAAACAAAATGGCAATGGTCAGGACCTCTGGGGCTGGAGTTGCAAAGACAACAAGCGCTCTGAGCTCTTCGCTGGCGACGTGAACTACTCACTCATCTGCCGCTTGCAAAACTGGAGCCTGGTGTGCGCGGTCATTGAGATTGTGGTAGAACTGTGCGCGATTGGCGTGTACAGTTTTGTGTTTTACCGGGTGTGGAGCAAGAGGAAGCTGAGAAAGTCCATGGCCATCAGGGACCGCGCGCGCTCCGACTTGTATCTCGCGCAGCTGCGTTCGCAATCGGCGCCCAACACGCCTGGCTTGAACGGGCCTCTGAGCGCTAGGGATGGCGGCTGGAGGGCGCCTCCTTCTCCAATGGAGTATTACAAGGCTGCGCCTGCGCTGGAAGCAGGCGAGGCCCATCAGCAGCATGCTCACGGCGGCGCCGTGCAATATGTCGACGCCACCCAACCCGCCCCTGTCTCCAAGCCGTTTGTGTTGCAGCCGCCTCCTCCTTCCAAGGGCACCACGCCCAAAATCCAGCAGACGGGCTTCTCGCCGCTTTATCAGTCTGCGGCGCGAGAGTCGAGGGCCCCCTCGCCGGTGCCGATTCATCAGTATGCTCAGCAGTATCAGCCTCAGCCTCAGCAGCAGCAGCAGCAGCAGCAGCAACAACAAGGTCATTTCGGGGTTGTTGCGCCTGGGGAGAGGGTTTATGAGGAGGTGCCTGTGCCTGGTGCGTATACAGCTGGTCCTCTGAATTCGCCTACCGTGGCGCCGAGATATATGTAATGGTCTTGTTTTTCTTTGGATCTGGGTTCAAATGTCAATTCTTTTTTCCCCATGTTTTACTTTTGGTTTTTGCTCTCTCTCTCTCTATGTTTTATTCTTCTTTGTCTGTGTTAAGTACCGCATCGCTCGCTGTTGGATAGCTAAAACAATTTTTTTTGGGTCTATAATTTCGATGTTTGTCTTGACCTGCCCATTGTATTTTTGGGTACTCATTTTCAGTTGGAAGGATTGCTATGCCATACTCTGCCATGCTCGGTGCACGAGGACTTCTAATCCTGGGTAACTTGAATTCATCATCAGCTTCCTTTCGTTCTTCCACCTTTATACCAACTTTCCTTCCGTTCTTTCACCCTCGAACTAACTTTCCTTCCGTTTCTCTACCTTCCTAACTAACTTTCCTTCCGTTTCTCTACCTTCCAACTAAACTTTGACTTTTTGTGGTCCAGAAAACAACGAACAAGCAATGATGAGAGAGGCTTGTCTTCCCTCCCGGCAGCGCGGCAATCCGACCGTTTTTTGGTTCCAGATGGAAGCTTTTTTCCGAATATTTTATCATTTTTTTTCTCCCTTCCGCATGTCAAATAAATCTTGAAATTGACGTCACTGAAACATCCACAATTACCTTACCTATCGATCTTTCTGTTTCCTCGGATGGCGGACGCGCCGGAAAGATGGATACGGTAACTTGGGGTTTGTGGCAGTGTAATTGTCAGGAGGAGATGCCCGTTGATCTTCTATCCTTCTTGCTCACTTTGTTTCGTGAATTGATTGTGTCCGGTCTTTCCTGACCGAACTTCCATCCAACAAAACCCACCTCTAGCGACGGCCGCAATGGCACTACCACCCTGGATAACCGGCCACAAACAAGCCCCAGGCCCATCATCAGGCACCTCTTTCTCCCGCAACGACACGTCCAAAGTCCGCAACCCCAAGAAGCCCAAAGCGCGACCCCCCAAGTCCCTCCGCGAAACCATGTTGCTACCCGTGCGCAGCTTACCCGCCTACTCGGGCCCATACTCCGTCGGGACCATGGAAATCGAAACCCCCGTCTCCAACCCGCGCACCTTCTCCGGCATAACGCGTAAAGGCAAGCATGTGCTGCAGTTGAAATCGGTGCTGGTGACCATCTACTACCCGGCGAGTCCGCCCCAGTGCAAGCGGCCGAGCAGGCAGCTGTGGTTGGGCAGACCCAGGCTCAGTGTCGCTAAGGGCTATGGCATCTTTGCCAGCTTGGGCACTTTTGGAGTGCCCATTTTCTTGCCCACTATGTTTACCAAGTTGCCTGCTTTTCGGAATGCGCCGCTTTCTTGTCGGTGGCCGGTGGGGGTTGGAGAGGAGAAGGAGGAGGGGAACGGGTCTGATGGGAAGAATGGTGCTGAGGGGGATGGTGCTATGGATGGGGACGAGGAGGATGACGGGGATTGGAAGGACGAAGCATCAGAAGCGCCGCCAAAGTTTCCTTTGATGATATTCAGTCATGGGTTGGGGGGCTCCAGGACTGCTTATTCATCTGTTTGTGGCGAGGTAAGCTATTTGTTTTTTTTTTTTGATGAGTTCAAGGAAGGTGCCCTTGCTGATCGAGACGCCTTCTCAGTTTGCGAGTTATGGGTTCGTGGTTATCGCAGTCGAACATCGAGATGGAAGTGGCCCTCGCAGTTTTGTCAATCAACCCGGAAGCGGAGAGACGGTTTTTGACCAGAACGGACGAGATGACCCGCATCAACACATGAAGTACAAGAATACGTATTACGATGTCGTTGTAAGTATTCCTCCCTTGAAGGACAGTCATGTAACTTATGCTAATATGTCCACAGGATTATCTGTTTCCCAAGGGTGTGTGTGTCTTTCTTCTATCTCACATACTCAAATATTTTTTTCATCACAAAAGAAAAACAAGGAAAAGGAAAAAAACACTGACAGAAAATCGATCAAGAAAATCCATGGGACACAAGTCCCCACAACGAGAAAGGCGTCGACAGCGAACTGCGTGGCGCACAACTGGACCTCCGCCTCGCCGAGATAGAAGAAGCCTACAAACTCATCAACACCATCAACGAAGGCAACGGGCAAGCCATTTCGCTGCTGAACATGCGCAAAGAGGGCTACAAAGCCTCCAGCACGCACGGCTTGAAAGGCGTGAATTGGGGTGCGTGGAAAGGCAGGGTGAATACGCAGTATGTGGTTGCTGCCGGGCATTCGTTTGGCGCGGCAACGGTGGTGGATATGTTGAGGCATGGCTCGAGGTTCAAGTGGGTTGCTCAGGGAATCATCTACGACATCTGGGGGTACGTATACCTCTTCAGAGGCAAAAAAAAAACAAAAAAAAAACAAAAAAAGTCTTGTCCCATGGCTAACTTTCTTTCATCTGTCATTTAGAAGCGGCACCCGAGCGGCAGCAACAGAAGACGAATCCATCCAAGCGCCGCTCCTCGCCATCAACTCCGAAGCCTTCACCTACTGGCCCCAAAACTTCAAACTCGTGTCCTCTCTCATCAAAGAAGCCTCGCCCTCGCCCGCCTGGCTCCTAACCGTGCGCGGCACCATCCACGTCTCCCAATCCGACTTCTCCATCCTCTACCCAAACATATGTTCTTTCCTGCTCAAATCCTCGGCCAACCCCGCGCGAGCACTCGATATCAACATCAACGCGTCCCTCGAGTTCTTGCACACAGTCATGCCCACCATCCCCCCCGGCATCAAAACCGCATTCCCGAACGAACAGCTGCTGCAAACGCAGACGCATTTGCTCGAGGAGATCCCGACGGTCGAGCTGCGCCAGCCCAAAGACGACAAGTGGATGGCCGCGCGCTTGAGCATACCGCATGAGTTTACGTGGAGGCTGGCGCCGGGGTTGGCGAGGAAGATTGCGAGGAGGAAGGTTGGCGAGGGCGGCGGCGGTCCTGATGATGAGATTTGGTTGCATCATAAACCGTGTGCGGAGATGCCTGGGAGATGTCGTTATGGCGATGGTGGTGAGGATGATGATGATGGGCCGTTGTTGGATGGGGGCTCGCCGGGTGATGGGAAGGCAAAGGCCAAGCCGGCGAGTGTAGGGAATAACGAGAGTGGGCGTAAGGAATCTAATGCTGCGTGAAAAAAGAAGAAGAGAAAAAGAAAACAGAACCACGGCAAGTGCTTATCCCCACCACCCTTCCTACTACTCTCTTAATAAGATATACGAAAGGGTGATCTTCTGCATGTAAAGGACTTGGGTATATGTCGTGAAAGAAGAGAGTAGCTTTACTGGGTAGGTATCCGTTGTAGAGATGCAGTCAGCAAGGAAAGGGGAGAAAAAAAGATGAAAATAAAAAAAAAGAAGAGAAAGAAAAAAAAAAATATTCAGGTGTTCAAAAGAAGAACAAAAGAAAGACGACATGATTTAGCATAAAGGCCGGAAGGGAGGAAAAGAAAAAACGAAAGAAATAACCCCCCCCCCCCCCCCCCAAACTCTCCCTTTCCCACACCAAAAAACAACAAGGGAGGGGAAAAAAACAGAAAGAAGAAAAGAGAGACCAACTCATCCCACCCGAAGAAACAAAAAAAAAATCAAACAACCCCAGCAGCAGCCCCGACAGCCAAAACACCCATCCCCAAAGCCCACCCAGTAACCCGCGCAACACCAACACCAGCATTGCCACGCCCAGAACTTGTCGCCGTCACAGTCTCAGTAACAGTAACACTCCTAGTACTAACAACCCCCACAGTACCATTAGTGCCATTACCCGTGCCATTCAAACCACTAGCAACAGCAGCCGCAGCAGCCGACGTTAATGCGGGCAGCAGGTCCGTGGGCGCAGACGGGGTTAGGGCTGGGGGGGAGGGAGATTCGGTGCTGCTGGGGATGGCGGGGTCTGTGGGGGCGCAGGTCGCTGCTGTGGGTAGGTTGTTCACTTTGTAGGCGGCACAGAAGTTGTTTGCGAAGCCTATTGCTGCTGCAAAAATTTTTTTTGCCCCCCGAGTGAGGAGAAAAGATGTTAGCATTAGATTGTGACTTGGGTTTCCATATCGGGGATTCTTTCTAGGATGGAGAAACCAGGTAATCGAAAAAGGGGTGGAAAAGAAAAAGAAAGAAAAAAAGAAGCCCATACCTTGCTGATCAGCCTCATCGCAGGCCTTACTCATACAACACCCCAAATTATCCAGAAACGCCGTGTTCTTGCAGATACACTCGACATCAATCGACTTGCAACCCCCAAAACTCGCCGTCACGCAAGTGCTAGCACAATCCGGCAATCCCCAGATGCTAGCTCTTTCTCGCAAACCCAGTGGTCTGCTGTTGCTATTGTTGGAGAGGGCCGGGCTGCTGCTGCTACTGCTGGGGATAAAGTTGGAGAGATTAAAGGCGGAGGTGAAGGTGACTAGAGTTGTTGTGGTGGTGAGGATGCTGAGGGAGGCACGCATGGTTGTTGGAATTGGATATTTAGAGAGTGACTGGAGTTGAGTTGAACAGGTGTGTTGAGGGTTTGAAACGACAGTAATGGGAATTTCAGGAAAAGATGCGGCTGATGTGAAGAGGGATGAATTATTTGTCGTTCGCGTTGTTATTAGTGCCTCCTAGGAGGAATGTGTGGATGGATTTTTTCTCATCGGAATGTACTAATTGCGTTTGCCCTCTTGACTTTCCGATCTGAGTGCATTGTTGTCTTGACTTTCCTATCAGAGTGCATTGTTGTCTTGACTTTCCTACCTGAGTGCATTGCTGTCTTGACCATATCGCTACAAATATCCTTCAACAAAAAAAAAAGAATGAAGCCAAAACAAAACCATGAGAAGAGGTCAAAGACGGAGACGCTTCCCGAATGTTGACGCTAACCCGCATCAAGCAACTCCACAACACAGAAAAGAGAGAGACAAAAAAAAAAGTTCCCCGTTATCAAAAAGTGTGAGTCACATCAAAATACCCAAAGAAAAACGAAATAAAATTGAGCATGGAGAGATTCGATCCCTAAGCCCTGATTGCATAATTCAGAGAAAAAAAAAGGCTTTCAAAGAAAAAAAAACTTCAAGCCATATGGTAGATAGTCCACCAAAGAAAAAAAGAAGGTATAGCTAAGGTCGGTTTCGATCCGACGGCCTCCGGGTTGCATGTTTTTGTTTGATATGAGCCCGGCGCGCTTCCTGAGCAAGGCATTAGTTGTGTTTTTGGAGGCGTTTTGTATGGTTGTGTGTACTAACCGCTGCGCCACTCAGCTTTGAGTTGAAGGAATTTTTGGTTATTGTGTTTATATAGTCTACTCATGTTCGTGGTTCTTCGTACATGGAATCAGTTTTGTCATGAGATTAACTCGTCTCCATAACTATACTACCGCCATGATGAGACGTAGTTCTCTGGAAACGCGAGTGGTATTGAAATGCTGAAGCATGTCCCTAGACCAAGAAATGGAAACAAGAGGGAGGGAAGAGTAAAAAATCTTGTCATTTGTCGTTCGTGAAAGCCCAGGGAAAGGTTCCAGGGCAAACTGAGGGAGAGCAAAACTGAGATCACGAACCGCCGAGCATGGCCTATTCCCCATCTCTGCTGGCCAGCTCATCGACCAAATTCTAGAGAGGGAATGATGACAGGACCATACTTGACGGGCGCCGCATAAGCACCCTCATTCTGCACCATAAAGTCCGCAGCCAAACTGAGGCGACCGGAGCCCTTTGCACTACTGCCACCATTGCCAAGCATCGGAGAAGACATGGCTCCCATCACAACCTCAGGATCATAAGCAACCATAGCAACATAGTTTCTCCTTCCCATGAGGCGCTTCATCTCGCGTGGGGCTCCGTTCACGTCGGCCACAAAAATCTCCATCATGTCTTCTTTGGTGTCGGTGGCGTGGGAGGTTTGGTGGGGTCCTGTGCTGCGCTGGCCATTAGGAGGTATGTAAATTGGTTGTTTGGGGTTGCTGTTCAAAAGACGCATGACGTAGGATGGTGGTGGTGCATTGACGATTGAAGAAGCAATGAGCTGGTACATTGTCTTGTGGTCTCCTGGGTGTGAGGGGTCGTGTACGAGACCAGCGCCGCAAGAATTGACACCACCGGACAGGAATGTCATGCGGAGAGACTTGTTGTGTGCAATGCCTTGCAGAGTGCGGATGAGGTAGGTCCTTTCAAGATCCTGTTTGCCGACTGTCAGATTCTGTGCTGCAAACGAGTAAAACCAATGCCTACCTTTGATTCATGAGTCCACATGTCTCGCAACTCGTCGAGCATGTCAATCTCTCCAAATGGACTCAAAACGCTACTCATGAGACCAGACTTGCCGACCGCCTTCTTGATCGTGCTGAAGCCATCGCCCACGACGCCCTTAGCACCGACGACGCCTGCCACCGAACTTGTCACTCGTCCCAGCATATTAAACGTGCCGGTGACAGCTTTCTTCCCCGTTGCCATGGTCTGGGCAATGTGTTCTGCCGTCTCCAACCTTGGATAAATCAAAGGCACTGGGATCATCCAGATACAATGCTGCACGCTGGGTGGTAATGTGGCGATCTTGGGGAAGAGTCCTTGATACGTCGGACCTGCCATGACCCTGTGCGAATCTCTTTCCGAGCGCGTGTCTGGAGCAACGACAACCACAGCTGGACCAAGGTATTTGACAGAGTGCCAACCAGTGCCAGTGATGGTGAACAGATCCAAATCGCCCGAAACATTGCGGAGAATCTCATGTGTTGTGTGATGCTGAAAGAGCAAATACATGTCGACACCGATACGGCCAATGTTTTTGAACATGCTGGACTGCTGCATGTAGTCAGGGTAGGAGCCGTAGCCATCGAAACTAGATAGCAAAGGTCAGTCGAGCTTTCCATGTGCATGGGTTTAACACTCACATGTCGTTGTCGTCGAGAGTCAGGATATGAGGGATTTGCGCAAACGCTTCTCGCACGTGTGGCTGATCAAAGTGGCTTGTGTAGTAGTGGAAGTAGGCATGCGAAACGTCATCGTCAAGTTTCGCCGTCCAAGCCTCGTTCTTACGGTTCTCTTTTCCACTCATGGCAGTCCACTGCCTCAGAGCAGGGACCTCTTTCCACAATCGATCACCAAAGATTTGGCCACCTAGACCGAGCTGAGCATGGAAGCCACCGCATTCGACATGTTTTTGTAAAACGTCTTTCCACATGAGACCGACACCTCCAAGCTTGGCTCTTTCATTCGCGCTGATGTTCAGAGCGAAATCGTTGCCTGAATGTGAGATGAAGCGCCAGCTTGTTTCTTGACGCCCAGCAACGAGGAACTCATATCTGGTGCAGCCGAGGTGTGAGGTTATGGCATATGTCCATCTGTTCTCGTGCTCGTCCATGATCAGATCAATGTCGTAACGGTAGAAAGTCCAACGCTGATGTTGATAGATAGGATTCGCCTTGAGCTGGCGGGGGTTGGGAGACAGATCAGTGCTTTGGTGGATATGGATGGTGGGAGGCTGAGGCACATCTGTAACCAACAGAGTAGAACCGAGCCAAAGACCTCGCTCGAGATCAATATTGGTGTAGCGCAGATACGGACCAAAGTAAACGCCGTTTGTAGGAGCGACCTTGTACATGTCAACACCTGCAGAGGGAGGCGGTCCAGTGAATCCAGCCACGGTAGGACTGGCAATAGTGTTTGTGCTGAGGATGCTGTCGCGATGAAACTGAACAGTCTGCGGAAAGCCCGGTGAGGCTAGCGGCTGGTGGAAGGTGCTCATAGCAGGCGAAGCCATGGGATTTGCATACGAAACAGTAGGGGAGAGAGGCTCCTGAAGACTCAGTGGCGTTGGTCCTTTGGGAAACTCCCACTGCGTCGACTGGGTTGGCAAGTGGATGTAATAATACTGACCCGAGTTTTGATCCATGTGCGCTATCCAGCCCTCGGGCAGGGGCGGAGGAGAGGCTGGCGTTGCGCTTGGGCCTGGGCTGACCGAAGTAATTTGGATAGGGGCCAGATTCGAGGCTGGAGTTACGGCGACGGGCTGCTGCTGCTGCTGGAGGATTGGCTGAGCGAGTGGCTGACCTGTCTCGTTGGCGAAGGCCGGGTGTCTGCGAAGGTTTGGATCTTGCGACGATGTGTTGCTCGGTATTGATGCGTTGCTCAGGCGCTTCTCGTTAGGGAATGGCTGGGCAGATGTGCCAGAGAACAGCCTCTGCTGAGATATACTCGAGTAAGCGGGCGGAGCTTCCTCGCCAATCTGGAGACGCTGCGCCAGATCCTGCTCCAGGGGATGGGTATTGGGCGAGAAAGACATGCGTGAACCAGGCTGATTGGTTTGTGGCGATTGTAAATACTGAACAGGCTGCGCGGGAGGCGAGGCCTGCACAGGTGGTGCGGCAAAGGACTGGAGAGGGAGTGTGCCGAATTGCTGCAGCGGCTGGGTAGGAGAAAATTGATGTGGGCGAGATTGACCTTGCTGAGGAGGACTTTGATAAGCCGTGACAGCCGGGCTCTGGTAGTTTGTGGTAGGTGGGACTTCGCTATCACCCTGAAAGGCAACGGGGGGTCCGTGTGGATAACTACCGGGTTGTTCGGTGGGAGTCCAGGGTCGGGGGATACTAGGAGGCGACGCGGCCAAGTTGTGAGAAACAGGGTTGGCGTATTGGTTGACTCGAGAAGCAGCAGCATTTTGTGCGTACGGGTATGGTGCTTCGAATGTTCCTACCGGTCTACCGAGAATAGGCGTCTCTGGCGGCGGAGGGGAGCCCCTTTGCGCTCTGGTTGTTGAAGTGGAGGCTGTTGAGCTCAATCTATTCACACCGGCAGAGGTGGGAGGCTTGAGCGAGGCAGCTTCTGGGGGTGGATGGTACTGTTGGTAGGTGGATTGAGCAATTGCCTCATCTCCAACAGGCACTGCTGGTTTCTGGAACAAGCCGTCGTCGCTGCCGCGGTCTAACCTTTCCTTGGCAGGCACATCTGGGGCCTGCCTGCCGGCGTCTCCTCCAAAGCCAGGAGTCAATGAGGGTGGTGGATTGCCAGCGTAGCCCGAGATGGTGGGCCTGTTGGGGTCTGAGGCTCCGAACTTTGTGCGAGTGGACGACTGGCGGTGCATGCCTGGGGACGAGTTTTCGGGAGTAGCTTGACGTTGCATACCGCCAGCGACGGGCGTGGGACGACGGACGCGGTCATCCGGGTATGGAGGGCTCACGTGTTTCCGGTGCGATGAGCCGTCGACCTCGGCTTCCTCAGAGGATGTTCTCGAGGGCGTCGATGTGGAGGATGACGAAGCGTGGACTTTATTGATGCGCAAAGGACCTACGGTTGGTGTCTTTGGCTCTGGTGTTCTCTGAGGCCGGCTGCCAGGCCTCTGGTAGTCTTGCGCGCCTTCCATGAGTTTATCTGTTGAAGTGTGCTCACGGACGCGCGTGGATATCGCGTAGAGGAGGCAGGTACTGAGCGAGGGGTGGGGCAAGTTCAGATGGGAAGAAAAGGCAATCGTGTTCGGTGTCCTACATGTATGCCCCCCCACCTTGAGTGGATAAGGTAGTCAAAGAGGGTGCGTAAGCGCTGCCAATCCGGGCGTGACGTGAGAGTGCATTTACGGTGCCACAATCTATTGGTTGCCGTGCCCAAACACGCCAATCTTAATAGATTATTCGTCCCCGTCCAAGGTCTTGGACCTCAGGTGGACTGCCTTCCTATTCTGAAAGTTGCTTTGTACGAATAAGTGTGAGGAAGGTTCACTCGACACGTGATGCTTGGCTCACGTATGCTCCCCTGATCAAGTAGTAGGTACCTACCTTAAATGTTCACTCACGACACGTCGCATCTAGAACAACCAACATGGATATTCTCAGTCGTCTGGCCGGATGGCTTGACCGCCCGGGTTTCCCGTGGAAGTCACTGATCATCTCGTTCAGTTTCGGTGAGTATCTTCTGGAAAACTGGCTTGCTCTGCGTCAGTACCGTGTGCTGCAGGGCAAAACGGTCCCCAAGCAGTTGAAGAATGAAGTCGACCAGGCCACCTTCGACAAGAGTCAGGTAAGTCGGTGGTTTTTGTCCCATTCATGATACAAACTAAATCTCCACTGTGCAGGCCTACGGTCGCGCCAAAGCCAAGTATGGCTTCGTCTCTGGTCTCATCTCTCAAATCAAGTCGCTCGCCATCATCCGCTACGATTTCTATCCCAGATTCTGGGCACTTACTGGTCTCGCTCTCACCCGCTACCTTCCTGCGAGTTGTCAGGGAGAAATCGCCCACTCGCTGCTGTTCGTCTTTGCCTCGTCCTTTGCCGAGACAATCCTCGGCCTACCACTCTCGTACTATCACCACTTTGTGCTCGAGGAAAAGTTTGGCTTCAACAAGCAGACGGTCGGTCTGTGGGTCACGGACATGATCAAGGGCCAGGCGCTCTCTGTCGCATTTGGTGTGCCGCTCGGCTGGGCTTTCTTGAAGATTATCCAGAAGACGGGCGACAAGTTCTTCTACTACCTCTGGTTGTTCGCGCTCGGTGTTCAGCTGTTCGCCATCACCATCTACCCCATCGTCATTGTTCCCATCTTCAACAAGCTTACTCCTCTCGATCCTGGCCCGCTCAAGGAAGCGGTGGAAGCGCTTGCTCAACGCCTCAACTTCCCTCTGTCGGAGCTTCAAGTCATCGATGGCAGCAAACGCAGCGCGCACAGCAACGCCTACTTTACCGGGCTGCCTTGGAAGAAGAAGATTGTCATCTACGACACGTTGATTGAAAAGTCGGACGTCAAGGAGATTGAGGCTGTGCTGGCTCACGAGCTGGGCCACTGGAAGATGGGCCACACGACCAAGCTGCTGTTGATCTCGCAGGTGCACCTCTTCTACATGTTTGCTCTCTTCTCGGTCTTTATCAACAACAAGTCGCTCTACGACGCATTTGGCTTTAGCCGGGAGAGACCCATCATGGTCGGATTCATCCTGTTCAACGAAGTCTTGGCTCCCACGGATTCTGTCATCAAGCTGCTCATGAACGTCATGACCAGAAGGATGGAGTTTGAAGCGGGCAAGTTGCGAGAGTGCATTGTATTGTGAGACTAATTGCTAACCGCTTCCAGACAACTTTTCGCTCAAGCTGGGCTACTCGTCAGAGTTGGCCAGTTCTCTGATCAAGCTCCAGATCCAGAATCTGTCGAGCATGGATGCCGACTGGATGTACTCGAGCTTCCACTACTCACATCCCATCCTCACGGAGCGTCTCAAGGCTGTTGGCTGGACCAGCGAGAAGAAGGTGTCGGAGGTGAAGGGCGAGAAGGCTGTGGCAGAGGCGTCGGGTCGTGAGCTGTAAATACGGCAGTGTCGTAATCTTTTTTGCATGTGTTTTCCACTACAATTGAGCGTGAGCGTGTTGTAGCGCATCATCCCTCGGCCCTCCTCTTCTCTTCCTTTTGTTTCTTCTCGGCCTGCTTTCTGCTCTTCTTGGCCGCCTTCCTTTGCTCCCTCTCTTTGGCTGACAGGCCAGCACCGGCGTAGGCATCGTCAACATCCATGGCATCTCCCTCGTATGTGGCAGGCTGAGCATGGCTGGTGTCTCTGTCGCCCACTTCGCCCTCGATAGGTTTCTGCTCGCGAGCATAAGTCTCGGCATCCTCCCATCCGCCAGCAGCAGCGTCTCTGTTGTTCTGCCCACCGTCCAATGTAGTCTGATAGCTAGCGCCAAAGTTGGTATCGTCACCCGCGGGCAGATCAAACATGTCGTCGGGTTCAGGAGCCAGGATTTCTCCACCGAGGCCCTGTTGTATGCGGCGCAGGTGGTGCATGGCGATGCCACCTTGGGGACCACCAGTGGTGGAGTATTTGATGTCGTCGGGGGTGATGCGGGCGTCTGGATGCAGATATGGAGTGGTTTCCGAGGCAGTGATGAAGGCGGTCAACGAGGACAAGGCATCTTCGGTGGAGATGGGCGTTGACGAGTGCGAGTGACTCGGAGGATACGGTGTTACAGAAGAAGCCATGCCAATTGCTTTGTTGTTGTGTGTGAATTGATCCAAAGATGGACGGACTTGCGACTGCCGGGACAAGAAAAATATTGCCAAGCATTCTGTTATGCTTTGGAGGACATTGGAGACGAGCAGCACCACTGCCACACGCACATTCACATCCACTATGCTGCCGCTACGCTGTACCCGTGTGCTTGCACAAGCGCGGCCGTCGCTCAATCTCAATTCGACGTCGCTACTTCAATCGACCCTCCTCCGCCCAATGGCCGCATCGCACGTCTTCCCACCACCTCCGCATGGCCATACCGCACTCCTACTAACACCGTATACGCTCTAGTCGCACCTTCTCCTTGCTCTCAGCCAGACGTCCAGTTCTACCCACCACTCCCACCTCGACCTTGTCGCTCTCCACCACCCTCGAGCTTCCCACTCTACCAAGCTCCTCCACCACACTTACTCTGCTGCAAGCAAGAGGCTCCAAGAGAGACACATTTAACCCTTCGCACCGTGTGAGGAAGCGCAGAAGTGGTTTCTTGTCAAGAATCCGCACAAGGAATGGCCGCAACTTGATCAAGAGACGTCGGTTGAAGAAGAGAACAACCCTCAGCCATTGAGTCTCTTCACGCGCTATCACATGCAACGAAGGCATGGCAAGAAATATGAGGATTGGCGTGGCAGTTACATGTGGAAGCATGTTTAATGGCGTTCGATATCTCATCTTTCTCGTATCAAATATGAATTATCTCTGTCATGCAACGTCCTGCCCATCTCATCCCAAAGTCAATATATATCGAACAAGTGCTGCTGTCACCATCTCAAGCCCATCACATTGAAAGGGTCACAGCAGTTGGGTGTATATCGAGCGTGTAAATATATCTTGGCGCCCGTCTCCGACACATCCCCCCGTTGCTGACGATTACACTGACCACGCATGCAAAATCACCCAGCCAAACACAACAACTTTCATAACAAAATAGTTTTGCATGAGAAGAATGCGGCATGACTATTCGTGTCTTGCTGAGGGATCACCCTCACCGTGCCGTTGCATTAGCTACTGACGACCACATCTTGACCTTCCGCCATAGTCCCTCCGCTCCCGCCGGTGCCTCGACTCTGTCCGTCAACTCGACACAGAGTGCCACCTCGCAGCCAAAATGCATGGTCGAGTTTGCCAAAGTGGCAGATACCGACCTTTCGGATTTCCGCTCTCTGACTTCGCTTTCCGTCTATGGCACTCTTGGCCTCATCACCATCAATGGCGATATCTTTTTGTGCGTTGTCAATGGAGCCCAGAGGGCCGCTACTGTCCGAGCTGGTGAGAATGTCTTGAAAATCACGTCTGTTGAGTTTCGTAAGCCTTTCTCCTGCTCTGTAGATTCTTGATGACCGTGTTGCTCATTTTGATTACAGACTGCATAAACAAGTCGGAGTATGATTATCTTATTCTGGACCGCTTGAACAACATTTCGACCGACGATTATGATGATGATAGATATGAAAACCTCCACACCAGAGATCCCGCCGCCGAGCATCCGTGTATGGCTATAAAGAAGCTTCTCGGCGGAGGCAGTTTCTACTACAGTGCTGATTTTGACTTGACCCGACGTCTCCAGGACAGGTATTGCAATTCGTCGCCCTTGCACTTCCAAAGCTAACTTGTGTCAGATCAACTCTCTCGGCAACCGTGGCAATCGACAGTCTGGATGCTGGTTTCCTCTGGAATTCATACATGATTCAACCACTGGTCAGCTTCCGCTCAAGACTATCAGATGCCGAAAAGAGGGCACTAGATGCTTCCCGCATCTTGACGTCTGCAATCAGAGGGTTTGCCATGACTGTAACGGTCCCTCCTGCATCGTCTCCAATGAGCCACTATTCGTCTGGCTTCCCTGACACTCTTACTCTGCTTTCTCGCCTTTCTTGCCGCAGAGCTGGTACTCGCTTCAATGCTCGAGGTATCGACGATGACGGCAATGTCGCCAACTTTGTCGAGACCGAAGTAATCTTTTCCACCCCTTCAGGCACGAGCTTCTCATACGTGCAAGTACGAGGCAGCATTCCCCTATTCTGGGAACAAGCAGCCGGCTTCACTCCTGGACAACAAAAGATTCAGCTCACTCGCTCTGCAGAAGCCGCTCAACCTGCCTTTGACAAACACATGTCTGACCTGGAGATCTCGTATGGAAATATACACGTCGTCAATCTACTCAGCAACGAGAAACCTGGCGAGCTTGAGCTGAGCCGCAGATATCAGTACCATGTCCGCAACAGCCCTCTCAATTTGCCCTCGGGAGAAGCTGGAGAGAAAGAGGCCGAGGACCATCAACTTATCAAGGAGACTGATTACGATTTCCATGCCGAGACTCGCGCCCTCGGCTATGAAGCAGCAAAGGGAATAAAACGCTATATACAGGACTCGATCGAAAATTTTGGATATTTCCTCACAGAAGAAGTCGACGATCAACCGAAGAATGCCGAAGGAAAGCTCCAATCACACATCAAGAGGAATCTGAGTATCCTCCAACAAGAAGGAATTTTCCGAACCAACTGTCTGGATTGCTTGGACAGGACGAATCTTATCCAGACACTCATCAGTCAATTGGCGATTCAAGAATTTCTGAACCAACGAGCCGAAAGAGCAACGACCAATGACTTTTGGGTTCGACACGGCACTCTCTGGGCCGATAACGGTGATGCATTGTCTCGTATCTATGCAGGTACCGGGGCTCTCAAGTCTTCTTTCACAAGACATGGCAAGTCGTCGCTGGCAGGCGCTTTTGCCGATTTCAGAAAAAGTGCTACGCGGCTGTACATCAACAATTTTGAAGACAAGGGCAGACAGAATACCATTGATATGCTTCTGGGTCGCTTGATGGATCAGGCTCCAGTCCACCTGTTCGATCCGATCAATGATTGGGTTTCTGCGGAGCTGGCCAAGAGAACATCCGACTACTCTGCATACGACTCGATCAACATCTATGTTGGTACGTTCAACCTGAACGGCAAGACTCGGGGCTTGACCGAGGACCTCTCGCCCTGGCTGTGTCCGCCAGTCGATCTCTCACAGAGGCAGCCCGAGATTGTCGCAGTGGGATTCCAGGAAATCGTGGACCTCAGCCCTCAACAGATCATGTCCACTGACCCGCATCGAAGGCAAGCGTGGGAAGAGGCGGTGAAAGCAACCTTGAACGAACACGCCCAAACGCTGGGTTCCGAGGAATATGTCATGCTGCGAGGCGGACAACTAGTGGGCGCATCGCTGTCCGTGTTTGTGAAAGCCAGCATCCTGCCACACATCAAGAACGTCGAAGGGGCACTCAAAAAGACAGGCATGTCAGGTATGGCGGGCAATAAAGGTGCCGTTGCCATCCGCATGGAATACGCCAACACTTCAATCTGTCTCGTTACTGCCCATCTGGCTGCAGGTTTCGCCAATTACGAGGAACGCAATCAGGATTATCGTACCATCAGTCATGGTCTGCGTTTCCAGAGGAACAGGTCGATTGAAGACCACGATACCATCATTTGGCTAGGCGACTTTAATTATCGTATCGGCATGTCCAACGAGAAGACGAGACAGCTGGTCAGCGCAGGCGATCTTGAAAAGTTGTACGAGAACGATCAAGTAAGCGATCCGCCATCATTATTACATTCTCACTTTCCCAATACTAATCAACAGTGCGTAGCTCAACCTGCAAATGGTCCACGGCAAAACCTTCCCCTACTACAACGAATCCCTGATAACCTTCCTCCCGACCTACAAATACGACGTGGGCACTGATGACTACGACACCAGCGACAAGGCCCGCATCCCCGCATGGTGCGACCGCGTCCTCACAAAAGGCCACAACCTGCGCCAAATCCACTACAACACCGCACCTCTAAAGTTCTCGGATCACAGGCCCGTGTACGCCACCTTCCAATGCACAATCACCGTTGTGGATGAGAAGAAGAAGCGGGCTATCAGCGAGGGGCTTTACAGACAGCGCAGGGCAGCGGTGGGAGACCATAACGCCGCCGCCAGAGGGGCCGAAGACACCGATGATGAAGAACTGTACGGCTACGAGTCCATCGAGCCCGGCAATCTGCCGCCCGCGAGTTCGGACAAGCGCAAATGGTGGTTGGATGGCGGTGTCCCCGTGCGCTCGCAAATCAACCCGCCGGGCGGGATCGACAATGTTGGCAAGCAAGGGGGATACCAGAGGAATCCGCAGAGACCTCCGAATCCGTTCAGTGCGACTGCAGAGCCTGATTGGGTCAAGGTGCCGCGGCCTGAGGCGCCTGCGCCCCGCAAGGCAGCTGTTCGCGCGCAGCAGCAGCAGCAGCAGCAGCAGCAGCAGCAACGGGACGCTTCTCCGGCTTCGGTGGTATCGACTCGGTCGACGACAACAGCAGCGTCGTCGGCAACAACAGCAAACCGCAAACTGCCGCCCGTCTGGCCCCCTCACGCCCAATCTCCCGCATCAACAAAACCTTCCACACCCCAACCGCAATCTCGAAACTCCACTGGCACAGCACCCCCTATACCCCTCTCCTCGCGCCCAAAATCAATCTCGATGTCCTCCTCAGCCTCTACCGCAACCACCGCAACGAGAAAAGCAGTTGCCCCGCCGCCAGTGCCTAAGAAACCATCAACCTTGCGCGCCGAAAGCCCGGTCGCCAAGCGCCACAGCGGCAGTGGCGGCAGTGATGGTTCTTCTCCGCCCCCGCCGTTGCCGAAAAGGACCAACACGCTGCCGCCGGCACCAATGATGGCTGCTTCCTCTTCTTCTTCTTTTTCTTCTGCGCTGCCGCCGCCGCCGCGAAGAACGAACACAGCCGCAGATGTGAATGCGAGGGGAACAGGCGAGTGGAACCGTCAAGCCGTTACTGCCGCCGCGATTGCTGCTGCTGCTGCTGCGGGAACAGGACAAGGCAGAGCGTCAGGCGCGGACAGCAGTACCGCGACACCGGTATTGCCGCTGAGGAAAGCTGTTGCGCTGCCGCCGCCGGCGCCGCCGAAAAGGACTGGGGTGCGACAGCAGCAGCAGCAGCAGCCAAATTTGCTGGATGATGAGGATGATGGTGTCGAGGGACGCGATTCTGGGCGTGCTGGGGGAACTGCTGCCGCCATGGCTAGTATTTGGCAGCCTTTGAAGCCTACGTGATTTGGATTTGTATAGTTTTGTTGTGCCGTTTTTTTTTTTTTTTTTTTTTTTTGTATTGGTAGGAGACAGAAGGTGGTATATATTATAGTTTCCCTATGCAGTTGGAGAAAAATATGCACGAGAATCGCTATAGCAGCGAGCTCAAGGGTGATGGGAATTCGCAAACTTCGAGTCTTCAAACTTTTTCTGTATACTGTTAAATCTACATATAGACCACATGATAATACTTTTGCTTTGCTCATGTCTGTTCACAACAAACATCTTCCCTGCATCGTGAAAATCACACATACACACACAGGGGGGGGGGGGGGACATCACAAGCCTCCCTAAGGCAACTTGTCAATACTCGCCCCCTTCTCCCCCCCAGCAGCACCAGCCTCATAGCTTTCCCTACTGACGCCCTCGACCTCGACGTTCCAACCAAATGTATCCTCCAACTTTCCAGACTGGATGCCCTTGAGCGTGTTCAGCAACTTTGCACAGATCGGCCCGGGCTCATCCGAGTCCAAGTAGTTGAAGGTCTGGTTGCGGGATTTCATGGTGATTGAGCGGATGGGCACAAGGGCTGCTGCTGTGCCGGCGGCAAAGACTTCGGTAAAGGCGGAGAGTTCGTTGTAGTTGATCTGATGACACAGTGTTAGAGAACTTCAGGGGGAGGGCCGAGATAGGGAAAGGAAAGAAGACGCAAAAGGCAAAATAGAAAAAAGAAAACGAAGATGATGGAAGAAAACAGGACTTACAGCTCTCTTGGTAACATTCCAGCCCAAGCTCCTCGCAATCTCGCACACGCTGTCCGCTGTCACACTCTCAATGACATTCTTACTGTCTGGCACGGTCAAGGCCACTTTGCCATCCTCAGACTTGGTGACGCCCAAGAAGGCCGAAGTGCTAAACTCGTCAATCTCGGTGCGCGTCCTGCTGTCCAGATGCAGAGTAATGCCATAACCGTCATTGCGAGCGCGCTCGCTGAACCGCAGCACAGGAGCGTAATTGCCGCCCACTTTGGCGCTTCCGGTACCATGGGGAGCCGCGCGGTCAAAGTCTTCGAGGATGAGGCAGGGGACCGAGTGCACGCCGTGGTAAACGCCCACAGGCAGAACCCAGACGACAAAGGTGTATTCCTCGGGAGGAGAGAGGCCAAGCTGGGCAGAAGATCCAAACAGCAAAGGACGGATATACATGGCAGCCCCCGTTCTCGCGGGAGGAACGTACTCGGCGTTCAGGCTCACGGCTGCCTTTACACATTCTACAAAATGGCTTTCGGGCACCTCAGGCATCGAGACAAAAGAGGCCGAGTGCTGCATTCTCTTGGCATTCATGTTTGATCTGAAAATGGTAATGGCTTTGTCGTCGGGAGAGCGGAAGGCTTTGAGGCCTTCGTAGCATTGTTGGCCGTAGTTGAGGCCGGGAGCCATGCCATGAATGCGGAGGAAGGGGTCAGTCACGAAGCGGGGAGGAGTCCATTGACCCGTCTTCTTGGAGTAAGTGGATTCAATATGGCCGTTCACCTCACGCACTGCGAAGCCTATGTTGTCCCAGTCTTATACGTGTTAGTCATGCTGGATGATGTTAGAGGAGCGTTAATATGAATTTACCAATTGTGCTGACGGGAGGGGGAGGGAAGGACGTGGAGGTGGCCATCGTGATGGTGTTTCTTTGGTGAAAATGGCAATTCAATGCTCCAAAGGAAAGGAAAGAGCTGATGACTTCATGTACTCGTAAGGGTCCTTGCCTCGGCGATTGGATTTTAGATTAAGAGTTTTTGTGGGTCTCTCCTGCCGAATAAACAACACCTGCGAAACACATTCTTTGCTTTCTGAAGAGCAAACATGTCGTTTCTGTCGGGTTTCTACTCGCGCATCTCGGGCGCCTTCAGTCAAGCCGACGAAAGCGAGGCCGACATTACTCACGTGGCCAACACCTCAGACTCTGCAGAAGAAGAAGCATCCAGCCGCACGCTATCGCCCGACGCCAGCAACAACGAGAAGGAAGACAGAGGAGACGTCGAAACTCCCAATCAGAGACCTCGTCTGATCCGATCGCGCGTACCTCCCACACCGACCTTCGCTCCGCCCGCAACCCCCTTTGGCGGACTGCCATCTCCAGCCGTCAACCATGCAGCCGCTGAGCAACTCCAGCGCGAGGCCGAATCCACCATCCCGGCATCCGCGCTGAAACCGATAGCTACGCCTTTCTTTGGCATCTTTGCGCCTCCTCCGCAGACACCTGCTTCCACGCACAACTTGTCGCCTGTGCGCAACCAGGCTGCTGAGCTGCAACTCAAGCGCGAGATGATGAAGCATGTGCCAGAGACACCTGGTACTCTTCTAAAGACTCTGGACACACCCGGAGAGCCGTCTACAGAGCAATCCATGACAGTAGATGTATTGCAAACTCCCTCGGTCGTACCTGCCAAGCAGCAACGTCAAGATCGCTCACCGATTGAGGAAGAGCCGGAAATCGTCATGGACACATCGCTGCCTGGGTCGGGACAAGAGGACAACAGCGAAGATGAAGAGGAATCAGAGGCTTCCCCAGTATCGTCCCCCCATCAGAACCTCGATATGGACCCCTCATCCGCCGACGAAGGAAACACATCAACAACCTCGATCGAATCCTCATCAGAGTCGGAAAAACAACCCTCGGTAGTTACTGCCATGCCCTTTACTGGAACTCGCAAGAACACACGGCGGGGGCGCAGTCAGCTCGCACTGGTCCGACGCCTTGATGAGAGGAGGTCAAGAGTGCAGAAGCCCACAAAATCGAAAGCAGGCAGAAATGTCAGCGGAAGGGAGGAGCTGCTGAACAGAGCGCGTAAGCGTTTCTACGATCGTGTTTGACTCGTCTTGCATTTTCCTTCATCCTTATTTGGGCGCCAAACATGCATATATAGCCATCTCTGCTCCGTTGTCTTTTGATACCCCTTTCTCATGGCTGTGCTTGAGTCATGCATATTTTTTTTCTCTTCATTCTCTACTTCTCTTGCATATATTGATTCTTTACATGTTTTGGTCAAAAGAACGCAAGTTATAGAGGTGAAGAATCGAACTTGGTTCGCATGACTCTTTTTCACGTCAGTCCTTTCATTTCAAGCAACGGAACGGAACGATCATTTGGAAAGAGCAGGTAGTGTACGTTGTTTTGAGGCTGAGAGTGATCTCGTGAGCAGCTCGGTTAGTCAAGGAAATGCTTCCTCCAGAATTGGCAGGCAGAGGCCGACTGCTGTCTAACATGTTGACTTGGTCACTCGGCGCAATGCATCGCAAGCAATAGTTTCGACGATCAAAGAAGTTGTTCAATCGTTGCGCATCTCAATAAGATGAGTGTGTGCAAGACCAGAAGAGGCGACAGATCTGTCTTTGAACAAAAGAAGCCAAGACACCCCGGATCTCAGTGGCCATCCGCAATCGGACTGCTGACCATTGGCATGACAAACTGATTGGCCGACTCGAGTATTCCTGCGCTTAAGGGATGCACTTCCACCTGGACTGACGCTATACGCATGTTTAGGCGCGACCACTTTTCTCAACTGTGGAACACGTTTTCAATTCAAATTGCTCCCGTATCGCCCGCTTTCTTGTATTTCTTCCTCTTTTTCTGCTCTTATGCATACATATCTGACCATCTGCCATCCCTATACTTTCTAGACCCTCTCTGCCCCGCCATACCCCACCGCATCAACAATATCTGGAAACATGGCGCCCATTGCCATCCACAGCGCCAACAAGGACTCGCTGAATGCCGAGGCCGAGTCATTCAAGCCTGTCGGCAACAGGGAGATTGACGCTTATCACTCTGCCACATCTGCATCTGCTATCGCCGCCGAATCGGCATACGCTGCCCACAACTACCACCCTCTGCCCGTGGTGTTTTCGAGAGCACAGGGCGTCGACGTATGGGATCCTGAAGGTATGAATGAGTGTGGCCGGATCAATGGCACGGCGTGCTGACAAAAGGCCATAGGAAAACACTACCTCGACTTCCTCTCAGCCTACAGCGCAGTAAACCAAGGCCACTGCCACCCCGAACTCGTCAAGGCTCTCGTTGCGCAGGCTTCAAGACTCACGCTCAGCTCGCGCGCATTCTACAACGATGTCTTCCCTCGCTTTGCCGAAAAGGTCACTTCGATGCTGGGCTTCGAGATGGTGCTGCCCATGAACACAGGCGCAGAGGCTGTTGAGACTGCTGTCAAGATTGCGCGAAAGTGGGGATACAAGGTCAAGGGCATTCCAGAAAACCAGGCCTGGGTCTTTTCGGCCCAAGAAAACTTCCACGGCAGAACCTTTGCCGCCATCACCATGTCTACAGACCCCGAGTCCAGAGACAACTACGGTCCTTACCTGCCCAACATTGGCTCGTCCAACCCCACCAACAACGAGCCCATCCGATACAACAACGTTTCTGATCTCGAGAAGGTGCTCGAGGAGCACGGCAAGAACACGGCCGCTTTCCTGGTCGAGCCTATCCAGGGTGAAGCCGGTATTGTCGTGCCGGATGATGATTATCTCAGAAAAGTCCGCGAGCTCTGCGACAAGCACAACGTCCTCTTGATCTGTGACGAGATCCAGACCGGTATTGCACGCACTGGCAAGATGCTCTGCCACGAGTGGAGTGGCATCAAGCCCGACCTTGTCCTCCTCGGCAAGGCCATCAGCGGCGGCATGTACCCCGTCTCTGCCGTCCTCGGCAAGAAGGACGTCATGCTCACCGTCGAGCCTGGAACTCACGGCAGCACTTACGGGGGCAACCCCCTAGGCTCTGCCATCGCCATCAGAGCCCTCGAGCTCATCCAAGAGGAGAACATGGTTGAGCAAGCCCAAATTCTCGGCGAGCTCTTCAGAAAGGGTCTCCGTGAGATCCAGGCGAAGAACTCGATGATAACTTTGATTCGCGGTAAGGGTCTGCTCAACGCCATCATCATTGACGAGAGCAAGACCGGCGGCCACAGCGCATGGGATCTGTGCATGCTGATGAAGGAGAAGGGTCTCCTGGTAAGAAAGGAAGCTTCGCCTGCGCCCCTGTTTCAAGTTTGCTGACATCACCGCCCTCCTTAGGCCAAGCCCACACACGAAAACATCATCAGGCTGGCACCGCCCCTCGTGATATCCAAGGAACAGATCGAGGCCTCCCTCAAGATCATTGGTGAAGCCGTGGATGAATTGCCAAACTTGAAGGGTAAGAAGGAGGAGCAGATCTTGCCCGCAGGTGAGAGGAACGTGCACATCGGCATCGAGAACTAGGGCAGGGGGATCAACCCCCTCCTCCCGTTCCCTCGGCTGTTTCGATGACAGATCAAGTGCGTACAGTACCTGCGTTTTGCTGTAATGCACCTCTATTATTAACGTGTTTCCGACGCACAATGATGCCTATGATGCCAACACCTGCTCCCAAGCATATCGTTATCGAATTGTTCACTTAGCGTTGTTCCGTCGGGGTGCATGTAGCTCTTTGAAGTCTTTGCATATCCGTAGATAAGTGATAGGAAAACTCACTATATGTACTCAAATTAGAGAGTGGCTGCATGGAACCAATATATGTATGTCAATAGTGTTTTATGAACATTCAACGATTGATACGACCCAGACTGTTTGTTTATATTTGTTGTTACATGTTTATCAGACCAAAAAAAAATTAACAGGATGTACGGGAATAAAGAGCAACATCATTGCAAAAACGAAAAAATGAAGCGGGGAACAATGAAATTCTTTCGAGAAAGCGGAAACCAAGGCGATCAGCAAAAACGTAGAATTTGAGGCGGGAGCGCTGAGACAGCGCGCAGGAAATTAAGATGCTTTTCTTTTGTGTCAGTAGTAGTGGCTAGTGGAGTGGGCTAACGGGGCAAAGAACCGCATCATGGAAATAGAAGAAACATGTGACATGATTATTTATTTCTTTGACTCAAAAAGCTAGGCATATTTTGCGGGCCAGAGCGGGCGTAAGGATAGCGTGGGTGAAGGGTACAGAGCAAGCAGCAGCGTATCAAGCAAATTGAGCCGCCGCGAGACACGAGGAGAGAGCAGCGTCGCTTGCGCGTCCAAGTTGTCGTGGTCTGCGTATTGATTCGCAGCCTCGCAGGACCTCCATGGGCTGAAAAAGGCAAACAGCCTGCAGAGGTTAAAGGACGAGAGAGAGATAGAGAGCTTTGGTCTGCCGCACTAGCCCCCGCGTTACTTTTACAAGCGCGTCTTGGGTCTCTTGGCCTTATTGTACCTATCTGTTTTCCCCAGACGCTTTCCACGGGCCGATGAGAAAGAGATTGTGTTAGACTGAACAGGCTTATCGAATAAAAAGAGAGAGAGAGATCAGTGCGTGGTGCAGAAACTTGGGAATGGTTCGATTTGCAAGAATACGCAATGGCGGCACTGGATTGCGTGTATGCTTCGGTTGAAAAGAACAAGACGGAAGCTTTAGACTCTTGGTCTAATGATTACAGTTTGGCATGTTCTTGGTCTGGAATTGAACAGCTATCATCTGGTAGAGGGAGGCGGCAAGAAGCTCCAGGCTGAGCTCGCCCCCTCATAATGGAGGCGGAGAAACGGCCGGTTTTCTGTTTCTGGCACAGCGAAAAGAACGGGGGGGCATGGTTCTAGTCAGGGGTTGAGGCGAGGGTCTGGGCTCAATCAGTCCACGGCCTTGCCCAAACAGTGGTATTTCAGCCAGAAGGCGGCTGAGGGCCCTGCAGTTGGAGAGGCCATAGACGTTCGTCAAATTCATTCTCAGGGCGCTAGAGGCAATGTTGGTTAGGGCGTGCGAGTAGCTTTACAGTCAACGGCAGAGTGTGTGCGCAGGCATGGACGTATCTAAACGGCCCCGTGCTGCCTGCTTTTCGTGTCTTTCTCTGGCCTGCGTGACGATAGTTCTGTCCTTCCTTCCATATATCATCCTGACGCTCCATCCCCTTCAGAGCGCGCTTGATCTGGTCGTTCTTTTTTTTTTCTCCCTCTTGGAGATTCACGTGCTTTTTCGTGCACCGCCGAGACCAGAGGTCTTGAATCCATTACACGCTATCGGCCCGTCATTTACCATCATCGACCCCTGGAAGCTCATCCTCTTCTCAACGACATCTGCCACCGACCTTGGAAAATCCTTTCGATATCCATACCGCCTCACACAAGCACAGCATGGTCTCATCACAGTACAACCGCGTCGAAGACGAGGTGACGTTCGGTGCCACCATCAACACGCCCAAGAACAACCACGTGGGCCCCAACGTCTTTGACACTCCCGCCGTCACTCTCGACCCTCCGTCGTCTCCCAATGAGCGTCTGACTCCCTTCTATGCCGCTCCATTAGCCGACATGTCCCGACAAACGCTACCGAGTGCCGCCGCCGCCGCCGCCGCCAGCGCCTCGAATACAGACCTCGAGTCTGCGCGTAAAGAAGGATACATCGTTTCCTCAAACGCGCTCGAGTCTGAACTCACCGGTATGGTCCCCGTGTCAGCAGTCCCCACCGGATCAAGGAGGAGCTGCGAAGGCCGCACCAAGGAATGCACAATGTGGCCCTCCAAACAGACACTTCGCCGCGAGGACAAGGCTGAGCGGGCTAAGCGCCGAGCAGCAAGGGCCTGTGGTTGTTCGGCCGCCCACGCCTGGTGGTCCAACATGTCCAAAAAGCAACGATTATGGTTCAAGCTCATCCTGGCCGCCTTTGTCATCGCCATCGCCTGCGGTCTTGGTGTCGGCATCAGCAAGGCTGTCGGCGCCGGCGTCTTTGCTGGCAGAGGCCAAACCAAGCCCATTGTCAACGCCTAAGTGCGTCTCCTTCTCGGCCTTCCAAATCTTGGTCTGCTTGCCCCTTGGGCCTATCTCTTTCTCTCTCATGTCTTCTTTCCTTTGTCTCATTTCTGTCGCTAAAGATTCCATTGCACCTTGAAAGTGTTGCATTGATGTGGCGTTGGTTGTGGCTGGGAATATGGTTCGTGTGGGTTTTCGGAGTACGTGTACAGTGTCCTTTTTCCTATTCGGTATCCACAGAGCGGGTGGTGGGGGGGCGTTTTTGCTTCTTGCCCAGAAGACGCCAAAGAATTTCATCTTTTCTCAGTCTTGCTGCTCGTCACAGCGGACTCCTTTTTCCTCTTCACATCTTCGTCTTCTTTCGTGCTGGAAATCGTTGTCCAGTCTTCCTAGACCACAATATGCGATGGTTATATCCAATCGGATTGTAAGTATATACTCACATAGGTCTAGGCTTCGCCCTCACATCCTGCCTCGCTCCATTGACCCTCCCATAAACCCACTTCAAGCACAACGTGCTGGCCGTCATAACCACCGCACTACCCGCAAACAAGCCCACCCTCCCTTTCGTATCCAAGACGTCAAAAATAGGATAAGGATACCACCCATTATGCCTATAACACTGCTCGACCCAAAACCAGTAAGCGATCGCAATCCCACTGCTGATGCCCAAAGCCGGCAAAGCCGAGAGCGTGTAGGGGGGCGACAAGAACAGCAAATCGGCAAGCAGGAACAGCGAGGGCGCCAGGTGGAAACCCAGATCGGCGGACAGCGGGATCCTGGGCGCCCAGTCGGGGAGCACGAGGCGCTCGTCAATGAGCCTGAGGCCCCAGTACAGCATGCTGATGAGGACTTCCATTGGTGCGCTGGCGACCGACAGCACGTTCTTGAGCTTGAATAGGCGCGTGGAGAGGGTCAGGTCGGCGAGGAGGCCGGTGATGAAGGTGAGGGTGGAGAGGCAGAGCCCCAGGATGGTGAGGTGCTGGAAGTGTCGGCCGTAGGACTCGTTGACGAGGTTTGGGTTTGCTTCTAGCCAGTAGAAGGAGTAGGCGAAGCTGGAGAGGCCGAGGAGCTGTTTTATTTATTTATTTATTTCTTTTGTTACAGGGACGAATTGATAGTGCTTTGGGTAAGGCTGGATGGCATACGTGAAGTGCGGCGCTAGCGCTTTGGGACGGTGATTGGAGTCTCTGTTGCGGATGTCGCTGTAGGAGCTTCTGTGCTGCTGTTGTAGCTGACATGATTGGTAAAGGTATATCTTATTTGCAAACAAAAAACAAGTGAACTCAAGGCAGAAAGAAGAAGAGAAAATTCTGAACAGTACTAGGTACGGTTATTATGGATAGTCTGGTGACGTTTATAAATGGCCAACCCTCTAAACTCCGAGTCGTCCGGTGACCGGATGCTGGATGAACCGAAGGCAAAAATACAGGTATCTGGCAGTTCTCTTTGGAAGGAAGAGGGAAGACTCCAGGACCTCCATTGAATGTTCGTGCCCGTATGCGGTTCTTGGGAGTTGAATCTCATACCAAGAAAGAGTCGGATGGTAGCATGTGGCATCTCTTCTCGCATGCAATTGGATGATGCCCAAGGCTCGCTTCAAGACGGTCGACCAGAGGTACATGATCCGCATCTCAAGATGTTTTGATGTTTCCGAGTGCTTTACTCAGGGATTTGCCCGTCAGCTCTTTCATCTTTTGCAATGCTAATTGACTGGTGGTAGATGGGCCATCTTCAAGCACCCTCGGCCTACCAAAACTGTGGGTAATCGAGTCGTGTTATATGTGTGCTTGCCGGCATACGGCATGTATGCGGAGTGTTTCCATTTTAGGCCGCCCACTCATTGGCCTTTGCACAAGGGCATGTAGATGACTTCAAAAAAATCACTTGCCTGTTGCAGGTTTAACTCTGAGAGCTTTTCAAATGAAAAAGTTACAGGCCGTGCCTGCATGAAAATAATGTAAAGGACGTCTACAAGGACCTGTGGTCTGGTTAGAAGGCTTATCTCGCTTGGGTCATTATTGATAAGATCTTTACTCTTTACTACCTCCCGCCGACAGCTTGTTATTGGACCATGTGAGATGATATCTCACAGCAATTTGCATAAGATTTACCTATTCTGCGCGTTAGAGCGTCACTCCGGTCAGACAATTGTGAGCTCTAGGATGTAGGCATACAGCATCTCTGGCGCCAGACAACCTCCCACGAACGCCCCACGACATGCCGCGACCCAAGACAGCAACTGCCAGCAGCAACACCAACAACAACAATGAGCCCAAAAGGCGCTCACGCACGGGATGCCACAACTGTAAAAACCGTAAAGTGAAATGTAATGAGGGCCGCCCGCGCTGTTCCAGCTGTGTCAAGCTTAACGAAGAATGCGATTACTCTCTAAAGCTGCAATGGGGAGGTCGCAGCAAGAGAGAACAGAATGCCTTTTCGGCCATGGCGGATGCTACTACTGCTGCTCCTTCTTTCTCTACTATCAGTTTTGCTGCTGCTGCTGTGGGTAAGCCATCAAAAGCTACTGTAGGCGCTTTCCCTGCGTTTCAGCCGCCTCAACCCATGCCGGAGGCTCGGGATCAGACGCAGGATACCGCGAACGCGGACAACAGCAGCAGCAGGGTCGATCCTCAACTTTCATCAAGCGATCACATGACGACCAGAAGCTCCTATACTGGTCGATACTCGGCCAACTCTGAATCATCGAGCTCTTCCTCGCTGCCACAATTCGCATTACCATATCCGTATCACTCGACGGGCTCTCCTCAGAGCCAGTACTACCGAAGTCCCAGTCTGACGCGTCCCGCCTCACCTTATGACTTTTCATGGTCGACGGAAGATAGGTCCAAGAGGGCTAGATTGACCTCTGTCGAAGCCTCGTCTCGAAGTCTCCCACCTTTGTTCTCTCGGCCAGGGCTCCCGGAAATTGCTGCCAAGTCTGTTCCGCCGTCACCATATGATCAAGCATCGACTGGCACAGCAACGTACGCGAGCCCAGACTCAGGAACTTCGTCCTTTGGACCTGGCCGATCTACTCATCAGACGGATTATGGATTGACGAGACTTTCGGTTAATTATCTTCTTTCAGGACCTGCTGGAGATCACGATATTCCCAAGCCATTGTATAGAAAAGTTGATGAAGCAGGTTTCACAATGTATGGCTACGACTGTGGACTTCCCGATCTAGATATACCCAAAAATGACGATCTGAACGCCATCAATCCAGAACCGCCAATAGCATCTTCTGCGACATCGCCTAGCAATATTTCTGATACAGTGTGGTCACCGTCTCAACTCTACGAAACACCATTACTACTCGAAAGACCTGCCTTTGAAAAAGGCGGTTATTACGCTCGTCCAGTGGCAATCCGGATCCCCAAGGAGCTCGAGCCTTTACCAGCACAACTCACAAACAGTCCCATGAATCTGATTTACTTTCATCATTTCCTGAATCACACAGCGTGCATCTTGGTTCCGCATGACTGTCCAGACAATCCGATGAAGACAACATTGCCGCGTATTGCCGTGCAAGACTCCAACCTCCTGAATCTCCTTTTAGCTTACTCGGCTTCCCATCGCGCACGCCTGCTCTCCCATCCCGAACCTGTAAACCGCATCGCCACATGGCTCCACGACGTCTTTCCCGCTCTGCGTCGCGCTCTTTCTTCAAATGGTCCCATCTCCAATGCAACCTTGACAACGGCAATCATGCTGAGCTCCCGCGAATGCGTCAATCCCAACAGCCTCGACGTTCCTATCCCCTGGCAAACGCATCTCGAAATCGCGCGTGGCATCATTGTCTCACGTGGGGGCTTGAAAGACACGGGAGCTGCCGAGGGAGAGGGAGGCGATGCGTTTGTAAACTTTTTGGCCAGGTGGTTTGCTTATCTGGATATCATTGGGAGTTTATCGTCGCATCGCAACCCCGCGCCGTTGGATGAAGAGTACATGCTTTCTCAGCATCCTAAGGCTTTCGCCGATAATGCCGAGGAAGATGCAGATGACACCTATGGTTTTACCATCGACTGCTTCTTTGGCTTTACAAACTGCTGCATTGGACTGCTGGCTCGAGTGGCGAGACTCATACGCGAATGCGGCGCCGAACGCATCGACGAAAACAACAACCTAGATCCCGACTGGCGACCTTCAGCCACCATGCGAGAAAAAGCAGAGGCCCTAAAGCAAGAACTCGCGCACAGCAGACAGCACAAACAAAAAGGATGTCGACACAGCAGACACAGCAACAACGACCAAGCACAACCACAAACGACGGCAGACGAAACCAAAGACTCGCTCGTCACAGAACTCCGAGAAATGGTCTCGGTGAACGAATCATATCATCTGGCCGGCCTGATCCACCTCAACCGCCGCGTGCTGGCTATCCCTTCTTCCTCACCCGAGATCCAAGGTGCCGTCAAAATGGTCCTGCGCGCCCTTGAACATGTCCGCAGGGGAGGGACGGCGGAATCGAGTTTGCTGTTCCCGATGTTTACGGCTGGTTGCGAGGCCCTGGACGAGCAAGACAGGGAAACCATACTGGAGAGGTTGAGGGTGGTGGAAGGGTTGGGCATGACTTATGTGAGGAGTGCGAGGCACCTCATGGAGAGGAGTTGGGCGACGGGCAAGTCGTGGGAGGTTTTGGTTGCTGGCGAGTTTTTGGGGTAGAACAGGGATGGGAAAAAACGAAGGAAAAATAAGGGGAATTTTACAGGTGTAGATTTTTCTTTTCTTAGAAATCTCACATTGCTGACCCAAAAGAAACGAAAATTAATGATCAAGGTGTAATATTACTCGGCGTCTTTTGTCTGCCCCAGCTTTGGAACGTTTTCTTTGAACCAACGGAGTGCTCCTGAGTCCAGTTTTCTCCCGCTTCAAAAAGAACCAACTACAGTTCTATCACGGATCACAAATATTGATATTCTTTTTTTTTTGAAGAAAAGGGCGAACGGAAATTGATAATTTGCTCCAAGGTACGCAAGGAGATCCTTACCCCCTTATCAAGGGTCGTAAATGAGCTTTCTTTACCCTTCCTTCCTTCCTTTCTCCCTCACACATTTACCAGAGAAAAAAAAAAAGAAGGGTTATACATATCAAGACGTTTTAGATTTGACATCGAAAATATCGATAGAGATTTCCTTGGCTGTCTGCCTGGCCTGGTCATATATAATCTTGAACTGGCTTTGTGTTGTTCGGATACGGGGTTTCAGCATTCGTGCTTCTCTGGCAGGCTGCACCCGTGTCGTACAGAAAGATACAAGGTACTGTAGGACACTTCTGAAGCTCATGCATGATAGGTGACCCTAGCGCCACCCAGCATTCAGATCGATGTATCTACTTGACCACACGAGCATGGTCTGTCATTCTTCTCTTCTTGATCGATTAAAATAATCAAAGGCGACTGAGCCATAACATCAAAGACATAGGGAAACTAACCGCCAACATACCAAAAGAAAAAAACAATTGCTTTCATACGGATCCGACCTTTTGCAAAAAAATTAACTATAAAACTGACCATCAAAGGCTAAGCATATCTATCAACTCTAATCCACCCTGTCTTTCCGCCTATAAGTCCCGCCGCTTGGATCTCTCCGAACCACCTCTATTTCAATCGGACCGATGCCATATCTTATAGGATCCACGTCACTCATAGGACTAGGCAAATCCTCGCGCGTGGGCAGACCATCATAATCCCTGATGTATTCCCGAAAGCCAACTGTCCGTACGGGCTCGAGAGCACCCAAGCCGAATCGCTCCACTAGATCCCAGAATGCATTTCTGAAGTGACTCTGCACCCATATCATCGGGACTGCATATCTACTGATCCAAGGCTGGCCTGCACCCCAATCCCTATAACTTTCTGCAACCACTCCGAAGTCTGGAAGATCGAACATGTCGGCGCCGGGCCATCTTCGTATCCAGAAACCCTGAGTGAAGTAATTGTCGACATTCGGTGCTTGTATTTTGCCGCTAAACATGATCTTCTCCCACTGATGGCCCAATTCCGCAACTCTGGTGTCTTTGAAGAATGGCTCTGCGCTTTGTCTACCAAAGTTCGCCATCCATAGGGCATGCGCTAGCTCGTGCACTAACACCACCGCCATCATCCATTGTCTTCGTGTATATCCGGTTGCTATATCGGTGCCCGGCCTCGAGCAAGGAGCATTCCGGCAGAGGACATTGAAGAAAGTTTTGTTCATGGTAATTTCTGCTCCATGGCCCCTGTTGTATATATATAAGCCTCATTTCTCTGCTCATACGGAGGTGGACTTACTCTGCTCGTAGTCCAGCCCATCTAGGCCGAGGATCAGTTACTCCATAAGCGCCAGGAAGATCATCCCAACCCCATGAAATAACATGACCCAGATGGCGCAGCGTAGCCCAAAAATTTTCCAGCTCAGCCGTAGTTGGGTTACACTTGGCCTCGAAATGGTAGATTTCACCGAGTTCAGGGTGCATGGTGCGCGTGTGATTCGCCCTATCCAGCATACCGATCCAAAAGCCAGACTTAAGGTGGAGATACAATCAGCAAGATTCTGTGCGAGAAGAGGATGCGGCACTCGATAGCGAGCCAGCTTATGGATTGGACTAGGCACGAAGACCGCCCTGCTGACTCTGTACCGCTAGTTTACGTACAGTAACCTTTTCCTCAATAAGTAACGTGGCCAGCTGGAAAACCGGCATCAGCTGGTCCCAAGATCCACCAGGATATGAGCTACGCATAATTGAACCGCTCCACTTGTCTCGGTTGAAAATTGGATGTATCCAATGCCGTGGCTGTGGCCGGACATCGCCCTTGCAGGCACGCCATTTGGCAGCAGGTGACACGTGTGTTCCGAGATACCCAAAGCCATACTCGGGTGGCGGACAATAATCGAGGTGGGTGAACCCTTCATTGAGAAGCACCTGCGGATTGATCCACGGTGAATCAACAGATATATCTCGCATCGCCATCTTGTTGCACTCAAGATGTTTAGTGACAAAAGCCTCCAGGATCAAGATCCCCCACAATGTTATGGAGTTTGGAAACAAAGAAACTTGCACCAAGTGTCTGCATGGACTTGAGCACCCGGATGCAGAAGCATGGTTGATCGACAAAGAAATTAGCACCAAAGACGGACAGAAATGAAGAAAGAAAGTGAATACATGTTGCGAAAGCAGTCGCAAGCTGGGCTCATTCCTTGCGCCCAAATCGGGCAAGCGCTAACCTCGAAAGTAGGCCCCTGCCTGATTCAGCCATCTCACCTACCTGCAGCACAGCTGGAAAACGAATATTCTGGTGATACGTAGCGACGTGATGGTGTCAAAATTACCGAGCTGCGGTGTATTTGGGGACTTCGCACTCTAGCACGCCCTCTGTATCGCTGCTCATCCCCATCCTCTTCTTGCTCTTCTGCACTGCAGTCATCCTCCTCGATCGTGTTTCTATGATCGCGCTTCCGCTTCGAAGGACTCAGACTTCGAGATTTGCGGCTCATATGGAGTTGCATGCATTGATCGCCATCGAATTCTTGTGCAGACATCTCGCCGTCCTGCACGATGTAGAGCACTCTCTGAACGCCTTGTTGAAGGAATTGGGCCGAATAGGCAAAAACAGTCCATGCAAAGCGTGCAAATAAGTATTCTAGCGAAATACCATACAAAGGCTGCATAGCAACACAATGGTAGAGCTTCGCAAATTGTTTTGACATGCCAGGGGAGAATAAGTGCACAACTAATCCGTGGGTCGCTGTGTTGTCGTCCTCACAAGGTAGCGGCTTAGGGGTTATGGCGAACTGACGTTGATCGAAGACGGTATGGATATCAGAGCGGAGTAACAGAGCGTTCCATGAGACATCGATAGGCTCGACTTCGGGGCGGGGGGCCACACCATACTGGAACATGGTGTTTTGCCGAAACCAGTCGACTTCGGTACGTGGGACGAGATGCGCGTGTTCGGTACCTTCAAGCGTATCGGTCAAACGACAGGTGATGTCGCGAGCAAGAAGGGCGTCTGTCAGACTACCCTGACGTAGCAAGTCGCGGCCAGGCGGCATGCTAGGGACTATGATTTGCGACCAGATGGATGGGAGATCTCCGTGCGGGAATTGTCAGTGTTTAAAGACAGGAACAAGAGGGTATCTTTCTGTTATAGCGAGCTCGCATTAGCATATCCCCAAAACTATCGGCTTTCACTAACCTTTGGCATCATCTGACACGCGGAAGTAGTATTCTTTAGCCAAAAGAACTCCGTCTCGAGGCGTCGCAACTCTACTCCCTGTCCTTTGTTCGTATAGAAAGCCTTCCCAGCGGTTTCCAGCGACGATAGCGCAGGCAATACGGGCGGTTTCGTGGTGTATGCCTCCCTGTGCGTGGTCAAGCGCAGGTAGAACCATGATGATGTTGTGTGCATCGCGATAGCCTGGATGGCGGAATGTCACAGTGCATGTCACATCATCAGGGATATCCTTCCCACCGTCTTGATGACCCGGAGCGTTGTAAGGCGGCCTCACGCGAGCCATGAGGCTGATGACAGATTTTCTATACGAGTGAAATGACAGTCGCGGCGTCGCGGCCTTTTATATAAGGTAAGGGTCCGTTACTGAAGACACTCGCTACTGTAAACACTCGTTGTACCTTTGTTTTGATGTGACAACATCTCTGAAAAGTGTGGGGTGTTAGGGTTGCTTTATTGCGCATTAATAATCGATTTTTAATGTACGCATTAATAACTGCTATTTGTACGCAGTAAGTAGGCATTAACAATGGAACTCGTTAATAATTTATGTGATGTACCGGTACCCCTCGATATCAACAACATAGCCCTTTGTGAAATAGAATGCTAATAGCTTCTTCGACTGCTACTAGTGCTATAACTAGAAGGTCAAGAGGAGGAATAGCGAGCAAACAGCATACTTTTATTAACATTCGAGTTCTATTGCAGATTCGAGGGATTAAGAAGTAGTAGCAAAAAGTGAAAAAAGAGCAAAAAAAGACGGTTTAGCGCCGGGTCGAAACATAGTCCTTAATTGATGATGCGCAAAACAAAACCATCGTCTGACCACTAGGTCGTAGGACCCGTGTGAGCACCCCTCCGTATATAGACGACAACGATCACAGAAGCTGCTTAGATAGACCGGAGCAATGAGAGAGAAACAGCACTTCGATGGAGCCTACTTCAGCTGCTCTGCCGATGTCTCCTAATATGTTGCCTTATGAACCCCAGTTATCTCATGCCTTTGACATTCTTTAAGGATGGACACCTCGATGCTCCCGTCATCCTTCTGAAAGAACCTCCAGCCCACGCTCTCGAAATTTGATGCGCATAAGGTGATAACCCTAAAAACCCTGGGGTCATCATTCTGGTCGATCTACAATTACCCCGACATCATCTCAACATGATCGCAAAACGCGTGGGCACTATGATCGAGTGCTTCTCAACAAGTATTTCCAGGATATATATGCGATGGTAAATGTCTTCATTCCTCGGAATTTCATTCACACTTGTATTCGTCGTGTAATTTGGCGAAAATACAAATACAAATGCTTTCAGAGCTACATCTACTTGCCCATTGATGCTTTATGAGTTGATCAAAGCGATTCGCACCTTGAAGAATACGTAGTGTGGTCTTTGAAGATCGACTTGCTCCCCACTTTGTTTGTTATCTTAATTGTCCTTCGCGAGGTGTAATCAGACCCTCTCTCTATAAGGGCACCCCTTCTAAGACGTCTCCCTTCGCTCGCCAAGAACGTCGCCTTACTAGCGAAACAGGACTTCTAAATTTGATGTCCTGCTTCGCCCTCCTTGTTGCCTTTGAGTGATCATCATCTATAAGATTAGCCTAGGGCCTCGATTCCATATGTAGATGGAGTACTTTCGAGCAGCGAGCTTAGGACTCAAGAGAAGCAGTATATTTGGTCCACCCTGTATGCCATCATGCCAACCTTCACTTTGCTAACAGAGAAGCAGAACGCACCTGATTGTAGTTACAAGAAAGTGACCTGCATATGCTGACGTTGGGACCATGTGACTTGTCATGTTTTATATAGACTACCCCTCGCTCTCCTGTTTCTCTCCTTTCTTTTCTTTGCCTTCTTCATCCATTCGCTTTTTTGTCAACACAATACAAAAAAAAATTTCTTATACGTAATCATGTCGATCCAGCACGATTTTCCTACCGTACACTGGCTATGGCAAGGAGGCATCTCCTTTGTGTATGAGGTCCATCCTCGTATTGTCGTTAAAATTCCAAAATCAGGAGAATTTGAGAAAGAGCAATTTCAAAAAGAACTTAAGATACAGGAGATCTTTTCGCAACACCCGCCATGTCCTTTTATAGTAACGTGCTATTTCCACACAAATAACAGTATGTTCCTGGAGTATATGCGAGGTAAAATCCAATCAACACTTTACATGTGTAATTTGTTTACTAATCCAGTTCTAAGATATATCTCTTTGTTCTAGAATACAGAACAATCATATTCGAGATCATCAGACTATGACTGTGATCGAAGTACAAAAGCTAGAGCCTCTACTACTACGGAAACAATGGATGAACGACCTCACTCAAGCTGTCGCTTTTCTTGAGTCGCTTAGCCTTGCGCATGGCGACCTACGACCTGAAAATATATTACTGGATCGCAACCAGTTAAAACTCTCTGATTTTGACTGTACGGCAGAAATTGGAGCAGCTTTTGAAGCTTGTATAGCTCCGTACGGAAGGAGACTTGAAGATGGGACTGCTGGTCATCTAGGCCCGCGAACAGAGCAATTTGCTCTTGGTTCCTTATACTATCTAATCAATTACGGCTTTGAGGTTTATGAAGATCGAAGCCTCACCGACGATCCCCGAGAACATGGATGTAAGGTTGTGGAATTGCTACGGAATTTGGAATTCCCGAAGCTTGATCACGACAAGCTCATTGACGATATTATCGACAGCTGTTGGCACAATCGATACGCAAAAATTGCGGAATTGGCAAAGGACACAGAGAAGCTACTCCGTGGAGATGATGAAGGCAAGGCGAGCGACGTGGTCAACAACGATGAACCAAATGCTCAGACTGATATGGACCAAGAAGATTGCCAAGAGAACTCCACTCTACATTCATACTGTCAGGATCTGGTTGAGCGTGGACTTTTGGACAAACTTCTCTCTGGAGAGCCTGAAGAACTCGGATTTCCTCTGACGTGGTATCGGCACAGTCAGAATTAGATGATACTGATTATCGAATCTGCTCAGCCTGTTTGATTTGTGCTAATTGACATAGTATTCTTTTTTACTGCCGTGGTGAAGAGTAGGAAGAACTCTCGTATTCCAGAGAGTCAGTCGCACACGTTCCGAATGCTGCAACTGCAACTAAAAATAAAAAAGGGGTCGGTGTCAACGGCTTCGTCAACTTATCAGTTGATTCTTGAGGTCGCACTTGCCGCGGAGAACGAGATATTCGATTGTATGTAGAGTCGCTACCAAGTTGTTGGTGGTTTGATAATCTGTTCCATCAACGAAGAGGTTCGATACCACGTACATGAACCACCGTAGCTCTCTTAAGGTCTATAATGGCTGTGGTGACTCTCTGATGTAGCTTGTTACTTGTTGAATGCATGCAGAGTCTTCCTTGAACGTAACTCCAACATGACTTTCCAATTTCCCACGTTATTTCCTCTCTGAGCAGGGCATAAAATGGTATAATCCACAACTTGACCGGTAGCATCCTTTCTCGTCAAATTTGTAATGATTCTGGCCCGTCTTATCACGTCTGCAATGCCGCGGTACCTGGTTCATGGGTGTGTGGTACCATTCATAGGCACACGCAGTTGACGCTAAAGTATCTTTTTTCCGTGATGGGCGAGCATTGCACGTGTCTTTTAAATGATGCGGATCATCGCTCACAGCCGTTCTCCGCAATATGTTTTGTACAAGGAGAGAAAGATAAAGTTCTGGCATCGGTCTGGATTGATCAAATGGAAAATTATGCCAAGCCGTCTATAGCCGGGCAGGGTCGTACTTGAGAACAGGTCGACGGCGAGTTTTCACGACCATTGTTTATGGTATGCTCTTTTTTGTGGGTTCGCTGCCCTCTGTATATCTATGTTGATTTTGACTAGATGTTTTCGTCATGTACGATAGCTTGGTCGCAAGTAGCCCACGACTTTGATGGTTTTATATCATTTTACTATTTTTAACCTCTTTCATAACTATCTTACGTGCGGTTATGAAAGTAGTGATTGTGCGAGTACACAGTGCGGACCCCCGCGGATTAAGAAGACACCAGCGTGGGAAGATCTTCTATTTGATTTCCGACAAGTCGCCGCAGTTGTCGTACATAAGCTAGGTATACGAGTGAAGTCTCCATGCTAGCCGTAGCGCACCACGCAGCGAGTGCTATATAAATCCCCAGTGCAAGGATTCTAGCACGTACGGCCACAGTCAGCTGAAAACTGGGCATCCCGTCCGCTCTGCCATACATAAGCAGTTGAACGGCAGATTAGTACTACGGTGGGTGACCACGTGGGAATCCCTGCTGCTGTACGTTTTGCTTATTGCTAATAATACTCCTATTTTTGTCTGTGCGAGATGAGTTGTTAATTGAAGCATGTAACAGGGCTTTGCTTGGTGATTGCTAGTACGTGACAGCTCCGGAGGAGTATCATCACATCTTTAGGTTTAAGTGGATGGACATGTTGGAAAGAATAGAAGACTAAAAGTTGCAAAAATGGGGAAAGAAGACGTCGCTATTTAAAGACCACACTGGGACGTTTGTCACATAGCGGAGAATGAACGGGCATTAGAGGGAAAGGTCGTCTTAGGTGGTGTCGAGCTGCTGCTCATCATAATAACAATAATAAGGCCTCGATAGAAAATTAGCTGCTGCAAATCCAATCCAGACCAGAGCTTATTAAAAGGAAGCCAGAGCTTGTTAAAAGGAAGCCAGGAAAGAAGACAGCCACGACCAGCATCAGCGGCAGAGCAAAACGCATTCTTTGGACAATTTTGTGGTGAGCTCCTACTCCCCAACCTATAGTGGATACAACAGAAGAACAACGCATGCAGTCACCGACAATATTCAGCCATGTCGCATGCGTTATAACTTCAGCATGACTCGGCCAAAGAAGTCAACACAAAGTATGATTCATGAAGAGAAGCTTCACTCCATGCTCTCCACCAATCCATCTCCCCACGTCGGCAGATGAAAAACAACCTTCTTTCTTGTACAATACGTTGTCTTTGCGTCACCAGTTCGTACAGTACCTGGTAGGCTAGTACGCGGCAGACGGAGTTTCTTCGTCCGGCCTCTTTGCTGCCTAACATTACTTGATTTTATCGTTAATATCAAAATACGAGGAGTTGTCGTCCCTTGTCCCCACGTCTGATATTATGCTGACGCTAATGCTGACGCTGCACGGGAATAGTGAAAAACGTCATGGTGGACTGAGTCCGAAGGTCCGAAAGAGCCCAACGCTTCCACACACACGACACAGGGAAGCAGGATGGCTCCAATCGATGGTTCCTTGGTTGCGATCGGGGGGGTTGCTCTCCCGCAGCTACCAGAGGCGCAAGGAAGCACCAGGTCATACTTTCTAGAGGACCAACTGACCGAGGCGGCCTAATAATAATGTTGCTTGGCCAGGCAAGCAAGCAAGCATGCAAAAACAAAAATTTGACTTCCACTCCACAAAGCAATAAAAGAATGACGACGTTATGCATGAAAGGAAGCAAAAGAAGAAGAATTGATGTGTGGAGTCGTTGGCGTGTAATATTATTACACGCGATGAGAGATGCGCCCCAAAAATCCGACGGTTTTTTATCAATCTGCCGAATTGGGACTAGGTCATGTTGCGCTCCTGCGGTGCCTGTCGATCGAGTGCGTTCAGCTTTGCTGTCTCAATTGGATCACTCACATTGTTTTTTTTTCTTGCGTTGCATTGTTGACTCGGGGACAATTCGCTCGCGTGAGGTGCATGAATCGATGGAAAAAAGCCTACAATCACAGCAGAAGAGGGGGATATGGAAAGACGTTTTGTGAAGCAAAAAAAGAAGACTGTGTCTGTTTTGATTTGCGGTGCTAATATATGCATGTCAAAAAAAAGTGGTGGAAGAGATACCGCGGATGATCATCTTTTGATCGTCGAGACTACTAGATGAGAAAGGAGATTCGTTCCAGACCAACAGCAGGCAGCTGGGCCATACCGAAAAACCGGCCAATCCGTAACTTGTCATGTGTTTCTGTCCCATGTGGAAACCTCCAAAATCGTGTCTTGTGAATCCCAACGACCAACAGCGCCAACACCAGTGCTTCGGCTCCCACAAGGTAGAAGCACGCGAAAAGGATGTAAAGAGAAGAGAAACAAAGCCTGCTGTCGATTCGTTGATATCAACCCAGCATAGAAGATAAAGAAAGAGAAACAACCACCAAGCAGGAGGAAAGCACATGAGAATGCTTTACTCCAAAAAATCTCTTCCCCAAAAGAATATTCATTTTAGAAGTTGAAAGAAAGGGGAGCGGTAGCTGCAAGCTATGATGAGAGCGTCCCATCACCTCGCAAGCTCCGAAAGAAGAAGAGTGTCGTAAAATCAGATGCAAAACCAGAAATCGTAGCGTGCAAGCACCCGAATGTCAACATCCAGGGTGCCTACCAGGAAACCAAGAAAGCTCCTTTAGTTGTCGCCACCGTGGCCGTGACCGTGGCGGCGGCGGCGGTGGCTGTCGCGCTTAACAGGGTCTACTGGGTGGGTCCATTTAGTAGTGTAAACAACCTCAGTGGAAGTGATCCAGACGATCTTGCCCCCAGAGGTGGAAGGAGCGGGAGTGATGACGGAGGTCGAGAAAGTGGTAGCTGAAGCGGTCTTCTCAGTGGTTGAGTAGCTGGAGGAGGTGGACTGAGCGGCGACGACGGAAGTTGAGGCCGTTGAGGCGGTGGACTGAACGGCGACGACGGAAGATGAGGACGATGAGAAGGTGGACTGAGCAGCGGCGACGGAAGATGAGGCCGATGAGGC
The DNA here is from genome assembly GCA_017580825.2 of Aureobasidium zeae. Lineage (NCBI taxonomy): Eukaryota > Fungi > Ascomycota > Dothideomycetes > Dothideales > Saccotheciaceae > Aureobasidium > Aureobasidium zeae. The sequence goes on from JAGFJS020000035.1 coordinate 190,631, forward strand.
GGCGCCATCGTTCTGTTCCTCACCAGAGCAGAGAGTGACAGTAATGGTGGCGTCCTGGGGACAGGCCTGCATGCCGTAGGCATCATCGGTAGCGTAGCGGTAAGCCTGCTGCTTGGGGGTGCAAGAAGGATCGCTCGCGGTGATCTCCCAGTCGCCGTCCCAGGGGTTGCCGTTCACCTCGCTCAGATCGTACCAAATAGTTCCATCGTTCTGGAAAGTGTACTCGTATTGGAGAATGTTCTCAAGGGAATCGGTGTTAGAGAGCTTGATAGACCAGCCGTTTCCGTTGGAGAGCTGAGTCCACTGCTGAGTGTAAGTCTCTGAGGGGGAGAGGTTGTGGTTGATCTCAGAGTAACCACCGTAGGCTGAAGGAACGTTGACGAGGGTGACCTCGTAATTGCACCTGTTGACAACAACTGCGCTTCCAACAGAGGTAGCGGCAGCGGTAGCCACGAGGGCAGCAGTAGCGTAGATGGACTTCTTCATGTTGATGATGTGGTTGACAAGAAAAGGTCGTTTAGTGAATGCGGAGTAAAGATGTTGGTCGTAGAGACCGAGTGAGTGAGCAGTGAAAGAGTGAACTGCACAGCAGTGTTGCTAACCAGAGCAAGTGATAGAGATTGACGGTGGTTGGTGAAAGTGATGGTGGAAAAAACCTTCGAGATCCGGGAGCAGCAATCTGATCTTCTTATGCCTGCTGCTTGTCGTGCCGAAGAGCACCACACCATCTGGACATGGAAAACATTGAGCCGCCCATGTGGATCTCCAAGGTTGAAATTACCATGGGCTTTTTTTCACGCGCGAAACCTTTTCGGGGAGTAGTGGCCGACATCTGATCAATCACAGTGCACAACAAGCTAACCAGGGCCGATTATGCTTTGATGGAGGTGCGGAAAGTTGGTACCATGGCCCACTCGGTCCAGGTACCCGGTCTTTCTGGCGCTGTCATTCGTGCGCCGCTTCAGGTACCATCCCGGGACTTGTTCCTTAACGATTCGCTGGTGCAGCGGCTGATGAGCGTTGCCATTCAAGCCTGTGCAAGGCCTCGATTCTAGTGCAGACCTTGGGACTCTACTGCAGAGTTACGTGATGGCTTTTCTTACCCAATCCAAGCCAAAAGAGGCTGGGATACGAGACATCGACACTGCGCACCTCGACACGCCAGTAGAATGGCATTCGCGGCGGGCTGTGTTCGTCCAGCACCCGTATTGTAATAATGCGCGTCTCGGGACGAAGTTGAATGAGAAAAAGGCCCGCGCGCTGACACGCTACACAAGCATCTGCAAGACATGTAGGGTAAAAAGAGGATACATAACCAGAGCCAAATGTCCAGCCGCTAACTTGAAATCGATAGATAGACGAAAAAAAACTCTTAATTTTCGTGACTGCTGATTGGCTTCGAGGCTTCCACGAGAGTTCTCTTTCGTCCTTGGCTCCATTGTGAACCAACCGCGCACCTCGTCGTGGTCCATCTCCCGCCGCGGTAAAAGTGGCCCGCTGGCATGGCGCTCGATAGTCTTGCGAATATTGCGGATGACGGAACTGACGACTTTTCGTCATCAATCGCCATCCGCAACCGAAGAAGAATTCTTGGTTTTCTTCATCGGCGTCACTCACATCCACAAAGGGTCTTGGCACATAGGATCGTGGTGCGCGGCTCCATCGTCCGCGGACTGTACATGCGGCAGACGGTGGAAACCACAAAACCCTGGGGCGCAAGAGACTCGTAGCGATGAAGAGACGACGACTCGGCCAGCCTCATCTGGTGTCGTGTGCTTCTTCTCAGCTTACCGTCAATTCCGTACTCCAGGTCAACGCAGATATGTTATGCGGCACGACGTCCGGCGTGGAAAGGAAAAGTGACTGCTGCGCGCGAGCCTCGAGGAGCGGGGCTCGTGTTGGGGAAGGAGCAGTTACCACGTCTACAAAACGGATGAGTGCGGTGGAAGGCCAAACCCGGCAACATCGAGAGGTTGTTACAAATTGCCAATTGACTTTGTGCCTCAACCATTGAAAAACGTGAAGACCACCGATACTATGGAAATAGGAAGCAAAATACAGAACTACAGGCAATAGAGACGATATTTCAGCTGAATGGTATGTCTCACGAAGAGCGCATAAAGCGAAAACATCTCGCTGGCCTTACCCGGTAAAATGCAATGAGTGGTAAGCCGGGCACCCGCATGCGAAAGCTGCGCACAACCGAAACTGTCAGACCGATTGGGAGACTTGCTAACCTCTTCAAAAAATTTCTCGACCGATGGTGTTTAAGCAGACTGTTTTTTTTTCGTCCAGTCGCACCGCGGTAGTCCATGCTGCCGCGCGTGTCGATCCGTTCGTCCTTCTCGGCCGGCGATTCGACTACCCCACCATACCTCTTCGTCGCACCTTGTAGAGGTACCATAGAGGTCCTACGAGTCAACGTGACCGCCCTGAGCTGAAACAGGCACTCGTACTCTGTATTGTTATGTCAAAGGTACTTCTTGAAGCACTCGTCGAGGTCAAACGGAATAGTCCCAACTCAACTCCCTGCGCGGAGTATCTGTAGAGAATGACTTTTGCAATCCATGAGTACATGGTGGTCTCGGTTCAACATCCATGTTTCTGAACAAAGTCCGCAGATCATGCTATAACATCCGGCCAGACAACCAGCCTTCCATGCTTCAGACCAACTCTGGCGGCAAAAAACACGGGATTTCATCGAGTTGAATATGGCCGTACTGATGCTGCTGCCCAGAGAATAAGGGCTCAGCATTCCCAGCCCTGTTTTTGGCTACCACATGCCATTGTACAGCGGTTCCTATTGTTAAGAGTCCAGCATCTGACGTTGGAGATGCAAATGCACCCGGCCGATCTACTACGCATGTCAATGTCAATGTCAATGTCAAAGTCCGGATGTCCGGCGTACATCAGCACGTATATCTGAAACCAGCCACTGATCGGGTTCTTGTATTGTTCAAGTGACACAGCATGCACCAGCTTGATATGGGCATAGGTGAATATCTACTTAGCGGAAAGAAGCAAGAGACATGGGTTTGAAAACGTTTCGTCATCATGTATATACAGCAGGAGTTCATCGGGGCAAGAACGTAAGCGCTCCGTGAAAAGCAGGGACTCATATACCCTTTATGACCAGCATCTCGTAGTCCGGCCCACTACCAAGCCATCTTACCGAAGATACTCTTAGGGTATCTTCGGACCAGGAACTTCCTAGCCTCATCCAACAAGAGCAGGCCCATGCCGAAGCCAAAGGGCAGGAACCAGTATTCCACAGGTACCACAGCAGTGCCGAGCACGGAATGGAACTTGGGCACGTAAAGGAAGAAAATGGCGATGAGCATGGCGAAGATGATTGCGGGCAGCAGATATGGGTTCTTCCAAGGCGCGTGTTGGAGTAGCGACAATCTGCGAGTTCGTACGGACATCAGGTTGAACCACTGCATGACGACCAAGTTGACAAAGTAGATTGAGGAAGCAACGTTAAGGATAGCAGTCACCTGGTCGTTGGTCATGTTGGAAGGGGTAGATCCGAACCCAAACCAGAGATCGGAGAAGGTCAGTCCGTTGCGTTGGGCGTACCAGTAACTCACAGTGAAAGAGAGCACTGTTTGATACACACCAACAAATCCGTAAGCATGCAAGATAAGCTTCCAGTCGACCAAGCGATCCGACTTTGAGCGAGGAGGACGAGTCAAGACATCAGCCTCAGGAGCTTCATATGCGAGAGCGACTCCAGCTGCACAGTCCGTGAAGCAGCAGATGATAATCATGAGGAAAGACGAGAGGACTTGAGGAAGACCAAAGACGACATTAGTAAGGACAGGCCAGAACTCAGAGAAACTGCCAGCAGGAAGCAGGTAGCAAATGGTCTTGCGAAGGTTGTCGTAGGCAACACGGCCATACTTGACGGCCTCCACTATAGCTGCGAACGAATCCAGGAGAACAAGATCGGCTGCCTCGATGGCGATGGTCGAGCCAGAGCCCATGGCGATACCGACATCTGCTGCCTTGAGCGAGGGGGCATCGTTAACACCGTCACCAGTCATGGCAGTAATGAGCCCTCGTTTTTGCAGATTCTTCACAATGATCAACTTGTCCTCAGGGATACAGCGGGAGAACACTGCTTCGGGGTACTGGCACAACCTATCCCACTGGCTGTCATCAAGACTTCGAATTTCGGCGCCGGTGACCACGATAGACCTTGTAGGCGCGCCGAACGCGATGGTGCTCTCCTTCGAACCCTTCTTCAAGCCGTGGGATTCATGAATACTTTCGTCATAATCGAGTGCGTGGATATCGTCCGACTCTTGAGTGATGATTCCGCACTCAGCCGCAATGGCTTTTGCGGTCAGAGCAAAGTCGCCAGTAACCATGAACAAGCGAATACCAGCACCACGAAGCGTTCGCACCACTTCAGGCATCTCCGGTCTGGGAGGGTCGACAATGGCAACAAGACCGACGAGTGTCAAGCCAGATGTGACGTTGGCCATGACATATTCCTCGTAAGCTTGAGGGTGGTCTTGTGGGTTGAGCTTGACTTGAGTGAGTGGTTTTTGAGCGAGCAGAAGAACACGTTTGCCCTGGGACGAGAAGCGGTTCTTGATGGCCTCGATGACCGAACGACCCTCATTTCCAAATTCTTGAATATTGCCGTCAATGCCCATGTATGTGGAACATTTGCCAATGAGAATGTCGGGAGCGCCCTTTATAGTCAGCAGGGTCCCCTCCTGAGGATTGTTCTCTCCCTGACAAATGTTGACCATGAACTTGTTTTTTGAGTTGAAGTCGATGCGATGGATGGTACGCCAGGTGCTGCGGATGCGTGCTACGGGAATCAGGCCCTCGGCAAACATCAATACTGCCCTGTCAGTTGCGTCTCCATGGACCTTTCTTTCGGCGATGGGCTTATCCCTGGTGCTGGCATCGAACTCTCCAGCATTGCATATGCCACTCAGCATCGCCAATCGGGCCAATGCAGGGCTCTGGGAGATCATATCTGCTGCTTTGGATGCCTGGTGCGGGTGATATCCGATCATAAAGTCTGTCACAGTCATCTCGTTCTTGGTGATCGTTCCGGTCTTGTCAGAGCAGATGACGTTCACAGCTCCGAGTGTCTCGACTGTCTTGAGTGACTTGGCCAAAATCTTGTTCCTCTTCATGATACCAGCCGTGATGGTCAGACTGGCGGTGACTGCGATAGGGAGGCCCTCTAGTTATTAAGTCAGCAAAAGTGGAAGTAGCAGGCGGAAACGGAAAGCTGGTAGACGAACCAGGAATAAAAGCCACTGCTACGCTAACACAATCGACAATCAAGGTTGGTACGGATATCCAGTTGGGATGATCTTTGCGGAGCCAGGTAGCCCACACGATGATCACGATAATTATCATGCTAACCATAAGCGTAGTTATGATGGCGACAAAGTAAAGAATTTCCTTTTGCAATGGCGTGAGACCTTGCTTGGAGTGACTAGTGAGTCGAGCGGTCTACCAAAGGTTAGTCAGCATTGTGATCATTGACTCGATAATGAGAGTGTGTTTCACCTTTCCGAAAACAGTGCTGTCGCCTGTATTGATGATCAGACCAAGAATAGTACCCGAAACACAACTCGTTCCAGCAAGTCCAATGTTTGCCGTCTCGAGGAAGTTGTCATCTGTAGCCTTGAGAGTAGCAATCAGGGGCTTGGCTTCACCTGTCAAGATCGAACGATCAAGTCGGGCGTCTGTGGAGACTTCGATGAACCTCACATCTGCGGGTACCTTGTTACCCATAGTGATTTTGATGACATCGCCAGGCACGAGCTTGGTTCCCTCTACACTCGACCAAGTGCCATCTCTGAGGGCCAAAGCTTGATCAGGAAGCATGGTATTGATCGAATCCATCACTCTACCACTAGAAAAATCTTGCCAGAAGCTGAAAGCAGCCTGGATGAGCCAGACGAGGACCAAGACGATGGCAAGAGCCAGGTTCGCAACGGCGGGAGGGTCACCCAAGGGCTTCCAGGCAATAAACACCAAGATCGCTGCCACGAACAGGATCGAGCCAAAGCCTCCGAAGAGGTAGCTGACTGTCTTCTTGAGCCAATTGCTGGGGGGAGGGGTTAGTTTATTGGGCCCGACATCTCTTAACAGCATCATTGCTTTGTCCAAAGACAGACCACTGATGGGTGAACTCGAGAATTGTTCAAAGACCTGCTCGATTGAGAGAGTGTGGTAGGTGTACTCGCTGAAGTCTATCGTAATTCTTCAGTTGCAAGTCATGGCCGACATTCTTTTGTAGTTCGCTCACCTGTCAGGCCCTTTCCCTTGACTGGCGCATCATTTCTTGCTTTGGCTTGGTCGACATCGAATGACCTGTACTGTATCAGCGCCTCCAAGTCTGGACAAGGCTTCAAAGATCCACTTACATTGTCCTGAATTGAGGTGGGAGAACTAGCGCAGGGTCGATTGATTCCCGTCGCGCAAGAGAATGGATAGACATCGAGTCCATGGACAAGCGACGTGTTTGACGCTCGCCACGAGGGCGGGCCTCGACATCATCTGCATAGGTGATGCGAGGCACTTTCTGCTCCGACATCTCTCCAACTAGAGACGACATGATTGCAACCTGTTGAAACGAGATGTGTTCAAGCGATGCAGCAGCGGTCAAGGCAAATAAACAAAGAGAGGAGAGACAAAGAAAGAATGAGAAATGATGTTCATATATTGCCAGCAGCATCAGACTACCACGTCGCTTCCTCAGGCTCTTTTGCTAAATTCGATGAATCCTTTCGTCTCGAGAGACCCCCCTCCAAACAAATTTGACCTACCGAATCTGTGATAGTAAACGTAGAGATTTGCCATTCCTAGCGATAGAAATGATCAGTTTGTATGCGCGATTATTTTCTGAAGCGGAGACGCCCTTTGTCGTGTTGCGCGAATTATCATCCCACCGGTCGAAGAAGTTGCTTCCGCGAGGCTATGCAAGGGAGACGGAATATCTCTCATACAATTTCTGGAGAACCATGCATGTGAAAGCGGGGTGCACGCTCTTTGTCAGGCCTATTGCTCTTCACCTCAAGACGTGGTATGATATACGATGAAGTTTGCTCGGGCGTCCGAAGTCGACCGTGAATTTTTAACAGCTGCTGGTTGATTGAAGATTTCTTGTTTCTGCCTGAACAGTATATCATCGTCGCGGTGCCATCTCATGCTGAACCTGAAGGGAGAGAAACAATAACAACAGGCTTCTCGTAAACTGGTCCACAAAAGAGTCCAATGGCTGACTGGGCGCGCAGATCTTTGGCCGGTGTTGTACCGCGCGACAATTTCCAATTGACGTGCCCCAGGGGAGTCCTGCAACGGGTACAAAGTAATGTGGCCGAGTACTTGTATGGCAATTCTTCACATGCTCATAAAAACTTGTCTTCAGGGGAGAGACATATGCAATAAGAGGCGACTGCCGAGTGTTGTAGGCAGGTGCGTGTAGATAAGCAAGAGGTAGGTGCAAGCTTCAGCTTTCGATACGTCCACCGTGGCCCACCCTCCTCGCGAGATTTGGAATCAACATCAGACACAGTGTCGCGATTATTTCAGGAGTTAATAATGTTGTGTTGAGATACAGCTTTGAAGCCCCCGTCGCCTCCAGTTTCGCTTTTGAGTTGTGCTTAATCTTTCCTTGTCTGCTTTGTCTCATCAACTCCCTCTGCTTCTTAGCTCCTCCACTTCTTGTTTTCTCTCCTCCTTATGTTCCTCGTTGGAGAGACTGACGGAACTCATCGTCGTCAACCGATTTCCATTGGGCTTCACACTCTTCCTTGTTGGAGGAACTGACGGATTTTACGGGACATATCGTCAACAGATGTCCATTGAGCTTCAGTCTCTTCCTCCCCTTCTTGTTGCCCCTCTTTTTCGTTTTCGTCTTCACTCCCGCCTTTATGGTTATTGGATGTTGCGGCGGAAGTTGATGTCTGGCCAGTGCCGAACTGGTGATTCGATCCAGACGGCATGTTGCCGTTCATAGGGTGAGCCAGGGTAGAGACGAGGTGTGGAATCGGGGCGTGGGATGCAAGTTCGCCAGGTGCCGGAATTTCTGCTTCGCAGTCTCGAGCTTCGACATGGCGTTGCTGGGCATCCTAGACAAGTGTCAGCTCCCCTCATTTGATCAAGAACAGGAAGAGGAAACGCACCCTGCACTTCTTACACGTGCAGCGTGTAGTCGTTCCGTTGATGTCCGTGTTTGCTAGCTGGTGATGTCTTTCATATTCAGCAGCTCGCCCCTGAAAAAGTCTAAGCCCCCTTAATCGAGTGGAGAGTAGGAAGGGGAAGGATACTCTGCATCTCCTGCACATCTTCGTCGGGGCACCATCACGAATTCGCGCAAAGTCGGAGAGAGGCCAATCACGACGACAGTTTGAACAGCGTTTAATGTCCTCTGGGGGCCCGTTTGACAAAATGTGCTCTTTCCATGTCTCTTATATGCAAGTCAGTGAACTGAATCACTAAATAGGCAGACTGATCCTCGGAAAGAGCTATCGGTCTTAATGCATTGAGCCTATCTCCTAGCAATTGGGTGGAGGGTGCCTTTGCTTGCTTCGCTGGAGGCTTTGAATCTGGCAGTGGCAATCCGAGTTTTTCCATCTTTCTTTGTTTTTATAACAGTCATTAGCAGTCTGCCTTTCGGCTAGATCTGTCGGAAAGCTTGAGGTGTCATGTGGACCTGCAGTCGGAAAAAGGATGCCTTTGGACCAGCATAGACAGCCACGCATCGACCTTGACCCGGCAGCTTGACCTCAGACCAGTCTTGGACAAACGCTGAGGTCCCCTTCCCAAGCCCCAATTGGCCATTTCGATTATCCCCAGCGGCAAAAACCCGTCCATTCTCCGCGAGCAGCAAGACGTGCCCATCACCCACAGCTGCATCCAGGATGTCGAGCTGCTCATCCCCATCTTTAATCTCGACCAGCGCTGCTTCAAGCGGATCAAGCTCACGCAAACACGAGATGGAATATTTTGTGCCAGGTGTTGCTGTACCGATTAAATACGCAGCACCATCTTCCGATACTGCAGCAGTGATCCATCCATCGCTTGAGATTTTTCGGATCTTAATGCCGGCAAGCGATTCAACGAGTCCTGGGCTCCTAGCTTCTGTTCTGAAAACACTGCGGCCCAAGGAACTGTGTCGCGCATCTCCCCATGTGTAGACGTTGCCACTTTTCGTGAGACATGCAAAGCCAGTGACATTGGCCTCGAGTTGCACCACGGGTTCAGGAATGATATGGCTGGCAGGGGGGTCATGGTACTCGTTCGATTCGTCGTCAAACCATTGGCGGAAGTAGTCAAAGGATGTAAACTCCAGGATGATATCTTGAGGCTGAGGTCCGGGAGATGTAGATATGTAGACCACGTGACCGTTGCCGGCAACAGCCAGATGCGATACGTTTATAATATCGTCTTCGCCTAATGGGCTCTCTGATGTTGCGTGTATCTCGACATGGCTTTCTTCGGCAAACGCAATGCCCCCTTTGCGTGACAGGACACCGAGGAGACCGCTGTGATCGCCAAATCCGCAAGCCAGATCTGGTAGCGGTGAGTATAAAGGGATGTTGGTGCTGCCACAACGGATGATTTGACCGCTTCTGTCGCTTGTATCAGGCCGATACATGGTCGTCTCGCACCATCCAGAAAACAGAAGCTCAAGATGCTGAGAGTCTCCAGCGTCTTGTAAGCCCACAGATCCTGCAGGCTTACATATTTCTTGCACCGTAACAAACTTCTGAGGCTCATAGATGTCTTCTCTTGATTGAGATGATAGCTGACCGAACGCATTGAAGCCACTAACGAAGAGCGAGGTAGCCGTCATTCTCGGGGCGACAGGAATCAGAGTATTGACTGCCGGGTGGTGGTTGAACTATTGGACGGATATCAGACCGGATGTCATGGAATCAAGAGGCTCATATGCATCTCAGGTCTACAATGTTGTAGATAACATGAAGTTAGGCGATCCCAATGTTTATACGATGAGAAGCAGCAAACATTAAAGCTCTCAGCGCCAAGATATTTACTTACGGACGAATGTTCGTGACGCTTGGACGGCGTTCGCAAAATACCTAGGTACCTCGGTAAAGCATCATCAAGGTCTTCTATGTGGAGCACAGATAGCATGGCCATACAAGACTCATATGCAGCTTGTTGTAGGGAACAAGTGGAACTCTTGAGTTCCCATTATCTTCAAAGCAGCAAAAAACCCAGCCACAAAGAAACACTCATTGTATCAAGATGACGATCAAATCGTGACAGTGCCCCATCTGGGCGGTATCGCTGCAAGCACCTATATGCCACACCCATAGACTTCAGCTAATCCAGGACGGACCACATTATCTCAAATACACCAAGGCAAAGCAAGTGGATGCTGCCGTGATAAAGTTCTTGGACAAGTACATTACCCAGGCCAAACTTTGAGTGGTCAGGATATTGAATTAGTGGTATAGACCTTGAACTCGCAGTATCGAAAACCGAAGAAACCAGAAAATAGACGACCAAGGTTTATCTAAACTTGTTGATGATGACAGCAAGGATGAGGAGAACCAAGACAGTGATGATGGCAATGGTGATTATCTTATTCGTAGCCATTCTGATTAAAGTCAGCCGGGAATGGATCAAAAGAAATCGGACAAGAAGTAAGCATTACCTACGAGCCATCTGCTTCAGTGTCTTGTTGCTCCTATCCGTGTAACCCTCGCCCTCGAGCAGTGTGTCGCGCGTGTGTTCGATCGTCTCTCTTTGTCTAGCGAGATCGGCAAGGGTGTTACGGCCGATATCTTCCGTCTCGAGTGCGAGGCGTTGACTCTCACGCAGACGACCGCTCGACCGATCGAGTCGTTCAGTCCCCGACAAGAGTTGTTGCCTCTGCTCCTGCAGGTCGTCGCCGCCAGTAGGGTTATCGGTGTATCGTTTTCCGAAAAGAGCAGACTTGTCGCTGGAAAGGCCTTCGAGCTTGCGCTTGGCCACGTCGACATCGTGAGCGTAGTTGCGGAAACGCTGGTTTGTCTTTGTCTTCTGGTTGGCGGGCAGGTTCTCCTTTTCCAATCGCATCGAGTCCAACTGTAGGAGCCTTGTCAGAACCGAGTCAGAAGCAGGACCACATAAAATCGACTCACAAGCTCTGTGGCCTCGTCCAGAGAGTGTTGCGCGCGGCCGATAGCAGCCTTGCGTTGTTCCCCTGACAGCTCGGAGATCTGGTCCAGTTTTTGATTCAAGTCTGCTTGGACGAGTTTGAGCTCAGCCTCGTAGTTGGTGAACAGCTCAGATCCTGCATCAGTGTCCATCGGGTTTGCCATGATTGATCAAGTGTATAGGGGGTTGCCTGCGACGAGGAAGAGCGGTCAATGTGTGTAGGCGCCTGGGTAGAAGAAGCGGCAGTCGCGGGACCTCTATGGCGCGATATGATGTCCGGTATGATGTGGTATTGTCTTTGTCTTGTTGTGTCTGTGTGATAGTGATGGTGTCTTGTTCATGTGCGTCGCGACAGGGAAGGAGCGATGGAAGCGGCCGCCGTGTGGCTGAGCCTCGGCGCTTTGTTTCCAGGCAGCGACCTCACGTTCCTTCATTAACTTCATAAACAGCTTTGATTACTGAGGGAACAGTCTACATTGTCTGAACTTGAATTCACATTGGGCTGTCTTCCATGCGAGGGACAACTCTTCTTGCAAGACAGGTTTGCAGCATGTGTGTAGTATGCAACCTTGTCGCCGGGAAGATTGTCCCCGGCGGCCAATGCTTTATATCGTGGCAACGTTCCTCCGAGCGCCGCCTTCTTTCGTGTTGGTTGTCTCTGATCTAAAAACTTCGTCCAAATACATAGATATTCCTCCATTGTGCTTGATAAGGCGGCGCATGAGTCGTCCTGTCAAATGTCAACAGAAAAGAAGCGAGTCGCCATCATTGGCAGTGGTTGCGCTGGACTGGGTGCAGCGTGGGCCCTACAGAACACCGACCATGAGGTTCATGTATTCGAGAAATCCGACCGTCTGGGTGGCCACACAAATACCCAGATCTTCACGAATGGCAAACACTCTACTCCTGTAGATACTGGCTTCATTGTCATGAACTCTGCCACATATCGTTCGTTCCGATCATACAACAACTCTTCAACACCACTAACACATCCCAGCAAACCTGATAAGATTCCTGAAGCATGTCAATGTTGAAATTGTTCCTACTTTGATGACTTTTGGTGTCTCCCGCAATCACGGTGAATTCGAATGGGCGGGCACAGGTGAAGGCATATTCGCTCAACGAGAGAACCTCTTCAAGCCTAGGATGTGGCATATGATCTTTGACATCATTCGCTTTAACCAATTCGCGCTGGATCTGCTGGCTGAAGACGACTCTTCGCGCACCGACAAAACCGTTGGCCACTATCTCAACGAGGAAGGATATTCGCAAGCTTTCACCGACGACTACCTCATACCTATGACTGCTGCAGTTTGGAGTACTTCCCCTGACAAGACCAGTTTGGAGTTTCCAGTCCTGACACTTGTTCGCTTCATGTGGAACCACCATCTGCTTTCGACTGTTGCAGCAAGACCTACATGGCTAACAGTCAGTGGTGGCTCTCAGCAGTACATTGATGCGATTGTAAAGACATCAGATCCGAAGAGGTTCCATTTCCACACCTCGACTCCGGTCACTGGTGTGACGAGGATGAATCACAATGGGCAACCTGTGGTCGAAGTCAGCTATAATAGTTCCTCCAGTGGCGCTCATCAGTCATCCACCTTTGACCATGTGATTATGGCTTGCCATGGAGACGAAATCTTGCCACTTCTCGCCGCCAAGTCAAGGATACCACCATCAGGCAAGGAAAAGGACATTCTTGGTGCTTTCCAGACGTCAGAAAATGTCGCATATTTGCACTCAGACTTGTCCCTGATGCCATTGAGGAGACCGGTTTTCACCGCCTGGAACTATCTTACCACATCTGCACCATCCAAGCTTGCACATCCCGCTGGAGTGAGCCTAACTTACTGGATGAACTTACTACAACATATCCCAGAGTCCAAGTTCGGCCCAGTACTCGTCACGATGAACCCTCCTCATGAGCCAGCAGCGGAGAAGATACAGGGCAAATACACTTATCGACACCCACTTTACACCCCTGCCGCTGTCAAGGCACAAAACAGACTTGGAGAAATTCAGAACACGTCTGGAATCAGTTACTGTGGAGCCTGGACAAAATATGGGTTCCACGAGGATGGCTTTAGCAGTGGCCTGAAGGTGGCGATTGATCACCTAGGAGCCAAGCTACCTTTCGAGTTCAAGGACTCGACATACTCGCGAGGAATGGCGCCGCAGTTGAACTTGAAGGATCATGCTGTGCGCACAGTCATCATCTGGATTCAAAGGTTCGCACGTTTGTTGCAAATCTTCCTCTCGCTGCCGCCGGTGGCTTTGATGCTCTCGATCTTCCTAGCGTTCCTTGACAGAGCTCTAGGTATCAAGGTGAAGTTCGACTGAAGCCTTGAAATGTTCACTCAGCGTAACACCAATAAGTAGAGTTCGGTGTGTGTAGTTATATCATGAAAACTAGATAGATCGTAGAATGCGTACAGTGTCTGACAACGACATCGTTAATCCTCGTCTAACTCTCACAACGATACTACAGACAATTGAGTCTCGGTTGAGCGTTGGTGATTGGTGTTATAACCAGATTTTGAACGCGGAGGCCCGAGCTTCGACGCGCTTTCATAAGATTCCTTGAATGAACTCTCCAAGGCCACTTTCATCAAACAAATTCCGATAAACCTCGAGTCTCATTCTCCAACAACATTCGTCAAGGATTCTCATCGTTCGACAGTGATAACACAATCCTCACCTATTCTCAAAAATGGCGCCAGCGGCTTCAGGACCGATGTATGCCAAAGATGAAAAGGCGCTTTGCTTCCATCATGAACTGCTGTACGAAGCAAAGGTTCTTGATTCACGACAAGTGGATCCGACTGACAAGAAATCGGCCTACGAGTACAAAGTTCACTACAAGGGCTGGAAAAACACGTAAGTTTGCGATATTGCACGAGTTCATCATCTTGATATGCAGGATTCGACCCCCTGCTGCGCTCCTTTCTGCCTCCACAAACCACACAACCATCGCTACCACATGTTTGTCGTCTTTTTACTCGTGCAGACAACGGTGGGAACGGTGTTGTCTTCACAGGCCATTGTTAGATGAGCAGGATCTGATTTTGACGATAATTCCGTCCCATATGATGGGTTGTTCGTTCGAAGTCAGCTGACAGTTTCCAGATGGGATGATTGGGTGCCTCAAGACCGCTTGCGCAAATACACCGAGGAGAACATTGAGCTGTCAAGGAACTTGAGAAAGGATATGGAAGCTCAGAAAAGAGCTGCAGCAAAACCCATGACTACGACCGCGGCTGTTACCAGGAAGCGCGATTTCAATGCCAGCTCTGCTAGAGGCAGCGAAGAACGGACAGCAGCAGCACCGCCTCGAGGAACCAAGCGCGGTAGGGAATTCGAGGGCATCGACAAGGTCAGTGTGCTCCTTTTTCGCTTTTCGCACGTGTGAAATTCCCCTACATTTTGGTGTGGAGATCTGCCCCTCGCCATATGCCTCTGAGACGTTTTCAGCACAACGCACTCAGCAAACAAAGCCAACTTGTCCAACTTGTGTTTGCATTGCTCTTGTTGTTTGTTGGCCGGTATTTGCTTGGAATTTTCACTGACCAAAAGAGCAGGAGGACGAATTCCTTCGTCGACCTTCAATCAAAATCTTCATGCCCGACAGTCTCAAGGCCATTCTCGTCGATGACTGGGAAAAAGTGACCAGAGAGCACCGACTGGTGTCGCTGCCCTCAAAAACACCAGTGACACAGTTCCTGGCAGACTATGCTGCGGCCGAGGCGCCCAAGCGCAGACCAGGCAGTGCCGAAGCAGACATTCTTGAGGAGGTCATCGCCGGCGTCAAGGAGTACTTCAACAAGAGCATCGGTCGTATTTTACTCTATAGATTCGAGAGACCGCAGTGGTCGGAAATCTACGCCCAGCTCAACAAAGGTACTGGCGATCTGGCTGGCAAGTCTGCGATTGACATTTATGGTGTCGAGCATCTTTGTCGTTTGTTCGGTGCGTATCATTTCCATGTCCTGTGATAATGTCCAGCTAATCGCTTTTCAGTCTCGATGCCGGATCTCATTGCCCATACCAACATGGACTCGCAAGCTGTCAGCCGGCTCCGTGAGGAACTGCATAAAATGACGCAATGGCTCAGCAAGAACGCGGGCAACTATTTGTCTCAGGAGTACGAGCAGCCATCTCAGGACTACATCGACAACATCAAATGAGGTCGGAGCGTCGAAATGGTACAGAGATGGTTGCATCAAGCGATGGCGCGAAGGAAAAGGGACTCGGGGGTTTACCATCATCGATATACTACACTGCGCGGCGTCCAGGTGACTATGGGCGAGAAAGGACCACAAATCCAATGGCGTTGTTATTCTTCGTCATTTCTCTTTTTTCGTTTTTGACTCCGATAACACCGTCATATCATAGAATTCGCGGGAACAGTCGGTTTCGGAGTCTTCTGTGTTTCACGATATCCGTTCTTTCCAATCCACGCGACAGAGCTCCAATGTATTGAAAGGAGCGTCAAGAGGTAGCCACAGACCGACAAGACAGATCCAGCTCCCACTGTAGTACCTTGTACATATGATCCACAGTGCAGGTTCGGTAGTTCCTTGCTGGATAAGCAGAAGGATTTGCAAGCATTACGAAGCGCCATCCCAGACGAGTCAGTCAGATCATGGACAACGTATCAGCCGCCCGGACTGAATTTGCGATGAAATACGCCATAGGAAGTTCGGAACCGCTCTCGTAACACGCTGTGAAGGGGTGTGAAAACGTCTGTCACCAGCATATGGAACAAGACATAAACAAACGCCTTTGATTCAGAGTGCGTCGAAGGTTGCGGCTGTCATCTAAACCACGTTCTGGTGGCTTGGCAATGGTCCTCGGATCTACATCCTAACATCGTCCTGTCGTGCGTCTTGCCTCCCACATGACAGCCCCTTCACTCTTCTTTTAGGTTCCACCCTTCAGACACTTTGCAAACACGAGCGCAATTAAAAAAGAGGTCCTTGTGCAGAAATGCACAAAGTCAATAATGACGGGCACTGTCC
>JAGFJS020000036.1:0-199420 GCA_017580825.2 Aureobasidium zeae
TACTAACTTCTAATACTAAGTTCTTTCTACTATAGCTCCTAACTTTCCCGCTAGTTTCTCTAAGGACCGCGCGGACACCTTCTCTATCGAGGTAATAAAGATTATATTCGACTCTACTAGTAGGGAGATTACCTAGGGCTTTATTTAAGCATACCTTAGCATTACCTTAATAGATAAGCTAAACATTAAGTCCGCCATTAAAACTATAATTATAAAGTCTAACGTCCTTAAGCCCCCTAGAGATCCGCGTAAGAAGTCGAAGTTTTTATAGCCTAAGACCGAAAAATTTAAGTAGGCGCGATTCTCTCTATAGTCTACCCTCCTTAACGGCGGTACTATTCCTTTGGTTAACGACCTCTTTTAAACGAGAAACACGTAGTAGGATATACCCGTATAGTACTTTAATAACTATGTTTTTCTTCCTATTACCTATACAAACTTTATAGCTATAATTATTTAGTAGTAGTACCGTCTAATCGTTAATAAGATAAGGACGAAGGATAAGAGGGAGTATAATTAGGAGCTATAGGAAGTAGATAATAAGAGGCGTAGCAGTAGAGATAAGGGCTCCTCGAGAGACTGTCGTTCTAGTAGCTATACTACATCTCGAAGCCGCGGAAAGAGTAAGTCGCGCGCCTCCTCTCGAGCCTAACGTAATACTAGTCGTAGCCGCATATTATTAACCGGCCTTACCGCTAACGCTACCGATATAGACCTAGACGCCTATTTAGACTCTAAGCCTAAGAAGAAGCTTAAAGAGATACGTATCTAGTTCGTATAGGTCGATGTAGTCGATGCTACTACGGGATAGGTTTAACTTACTACTACCGCTCCGAAACTAATATTGTTCTTCTTCGGATCTAGTAGTAACCTCTATGCTATAGAAGATGTTAAAAAGTTCTTATTCTTAGTTCGTAAGAGCTGCCCTACTACACCTTAACTAGAGGTGTTAACCCTAGTTGCCGCTATCTATTAGCCTTACATTTCGAAGTTTAGTCCTTTTAACCTTGTCCTTAAAGGAGATAACGACGATAAAAAGCGGATAGATAAGGACGAGAAGAAGGCTAAATATGCTAGCTTGCTTTAGTAGGCCTAGTAGGATGCTGTTAACTATGTTAAGGTTATCTAGATCTTCGTTATAGTAGATCTTACGCATCTAGAGCTAATCCCTACCGCTAAGGCTAGTAGGTATAGAGATATTATAGTGTCTCGTATAGTTACTAAAGCTAACGCTGCTAATAAGAATGTCGACATAGACGACTTACTACCTACACCCGAGACCGTTACTACGATCCTTCCTATACCTAAGAAGAAAAATAAGAGATATAAAGATAATAATAATAGTAGTAGTACCTCTAAACCTAAGCGGCCTAGGGCTGTCTAGTTCGGCTCTATTACTTCCTCTTAACCTAGTACACCTAAGGCAAATAAGAACGAGCCTAAGGATTTCGATGGCGCTACTACTATAGCGTAGAGACTTACTAAATCTACTAAGCGCGCGGAGTAAGAAAAGGCCGACGAATTAGCATAGGTAGCTACTAACGCCTCGGCTACCGCTAATTAGTCTACGATATACCCGTTTTAGATCCGAAAGCTCCCCGACACCTCTAGCGCTATAATTTAATCGTAGCCCTTAGTTAATCTCGATAGCTTCGAGTAGGAGCGCTACGACTAGCTCTCGAGCGGATACTTAAAAACCGGTCCTAGCCTAGTAACGTTCGACGACGATGGACAAAAGCTACGCACACTAGAGGAGTTGTAGGCCGAGTACACTAACTACGAGCACCGCGATCTAGCCTTATAGTAGGCTACCTATAGATTCTAGGGCGGAGACGCTTCTAACCTTAGCCTAAGTTCTAGTGTTTTCTATAAAGGATAGAACAAGGCTAACTTCCTTCGTGCGTATTAGGTCTTCTCTACTAGTTAGATTATGTAATAACATCTCTTTAGTACCCCTGCCGTCTTCCTTACCTATAATATAGGGCTTAGTAAGACTGCTGTTATCGTTATAGAAATCTACGCCTCGTTCCGTATAATCTAGAACATCGACGCTAATAGCACGGATAACGAGTACTTTAACCCCTAAGTCCTACTAGACGTAAAGCTAGTAGTCTCTATAGACTCCGTAGTAGCAACCTTAAGTGTAGCCCTACTACTACTAAAGGTACGAGTACCTCGTATCGAACGAGGGCCTACTCTAATTGTCGCTAAGCATAAGTTAACTATAACCTAGGTCGAAAATATTCGTAAGTTTGTTAGTCGTAGACTCGAGATTGTCCTTACTAGCCCTACACGTTCTTAGAAGAACCCTAAGGAACGGGCTACCTTTATCGAGGACCTCGGGTGCTATAGTATATACTCTAAGATTACGCCCGAGTCTAAATAGTACCCCCCTAAGGACTTGCTTAAGACTAGATACACTAATAAGGGAGAGAATATCCCTTCTCCCTTCCTAGTGTCTAATTTATTAAAGCAAAATTTAGTTACTAACGCCCTATATAGCGATGTAGCTTCGGAAAACAAGACTAAAGAGCAGCGTAGGGCACGTAAGAGCTAGCTACAATAGTTACTTAAGGGTCCTCTAATCTAGTTTAATAGTTGCTCGGCCTAGGTCGTTTTTACTACTAGCGGTTACCTTAGGTTAAACATCTATCTTAAGGATGTAGAGTACATTAACACTAGAAGAAACGCGCGAGAATTAGTTAATAGACAGCTCGTATAGAAAGTGAAAAACCCTATTAACACTAGCTTTAGGCGTGTTGTCGTCGATAAATTTTATAAGTATATTAGTAAGTAGAAGAGCATCTAGGGGTCGCTTAGCTCTATTCCTAGACACCCGTAGTTTATATTTATTAGCGGAACACCCTTTAATAAGCTACTATCCCTAGTAGGACCTGTTTTCGCTTTAGAGTCTTAGTACTAGGTTATCGACGAGGATTTAAGCATCGCTCGCCTCGATAAGTCCTTTACGTAATAGGTATATATAACACTAGAGAAGTCGGGTATAAAGACTAACTCTGTTACTAGGCATATTGTCTAGAGCGACTAGGTAGAGGAGCTACTAAATAATATTTAGACTATGTTAATAGATAAGGGCTAGAACATAGTTAATGCTAAGGCCGAGTAGGTTAATAAGGAATAGTCGAAGCTTAACACCGCGCTTCTTAAGGACATAAAGAAGACTAGAGAGGATAAATCCGAAAGACTTAACGTCTTATCTATGTCTCCTAATACCCTTACGGCTATTATAGACCTTAGCCGGTTACTAGCTAATAGGACGATTAAGTATAGAACAGACTACTAGTAGCTCCCGGATTAAGACATATACTCGGCAGGTTAAGGACTAGTAGTAGCGCCTATACTACCTTATATAGCATTTAACTTAAACGTTAGGGTCCCTACTTCGGAAGACAAATAGATGCTTCCTACTTAGGAGGCGACTATTAAGTAAGCGGTTTTAGAGGCTATAGGCGTAAAGTTTAGCGTCTTTAACTTTTTAAGAGCTTACTATCGGATACGTGTTCTTACCGTCTTTCCCTATCTACTAAGGTTAATTTAGGCCGATCTAGAACTAGAAGAGGAACTAAAACTAGGTTTCGTAGATACTACTATAACTGCTCTGCTTATAGCCCTAGAGAAAATAAGACTCTAGAAATATATGCACAAAATCGACAAGCTACTAGTAATGTAGGCTATCCGCTACCTCCTCGATAGTATTCGTAGGTAGGTAAACTTTATAAAGAAGTTCCCTCGTAAGGTTATTATAATAGCGTTCCTACTATTTAACATCGCTATTGTAAACATCTAGTTAAAGTAGATTCTAATAAAGAAGGCTAGAGGCAAAGTAGAGGGCATAAGTTTTACCGGTCTTAGTAACTATAAAAAGGATGTAGTCTTTATTAACTCCTATTCTATAAAGAGCATTAAGACTATTAACCTGTTTAAGGGAATCGAGAACTAGTAATACTAAGACGAGCCTAGATGCCTCGTAGCCTTAGCCTTATAGATTAGTAGCGGTATAGATCTAGTACTAGCAGACGCTATTATTATAGTAGACTTAGACTAGGTTAAGTAGACCATCTACTAGACGAGTATAAGAGTTCGTCGCGTAAAGATGTTATAAAAGGCGGCTTATATAGAAGTTTACCGTATATTATGTTATACGGAGAAGATCCGCCTACAATTGTAGATAGATAAGCGTATCTTAAGTAGAAACACTATTTCTACCGAGCTTACTAAGTGTAGTATCTAGAAGGACGACCTTCTAGTAGCATTTAATGCTCTTATTAATTGTATATAGGACGATAATAAGGCGGTTATTTAAAGAGGACTAAGATAGGTAGATAGCAGATAAATAGAAGTAACCTAATAACGAGACGTCTAAATTGCTAAAGTACTTTATAATATATAGTATATGTCTTAACAATTTTTTGTTTAGTAGTAAGGTCTAGTAGATAGTCTAGTAGAGGTCTTTAAGGAGTGTAGCGTAATACTTAAGTAGAGAAAAAGGTTAAGGACGTAATAATAGGACGGTAGTCTAGTAGAAATCCTAGTAGGAATCCTAGTAGAGGACGTAGCGGGAGGCTTAAAAAAAATATAGCGCGGCGCTTAGAAGGAGGAAAAAAAGGTCGAGGATATAGTAATAGGACGGTAGTCTAGTAGAAATCCTAGTAGGAATCCTAGTAGAGGACGTAGCGGGAGGCTTAAAAAAAATATAGCGTAGCGCTTAGAAGGAGGAAAAAAAGGTCGAGGGTATAGTAATAAGACGGTAGTCTAGTAGAAATCCTAGTAGGAATCCTAGTAGAGGACGTAGTAGGAGGCTTAAAAAAAATGTAGCGCGGCGCTTAGGAGGAGGAAAAAAGTCGAGGATATAATAATAGGACAGTAGTCTAGTAGAAATCCTAGTAGGAATCCTAGTAGAGGACGTAGTAGGAGGCTTAAAAAAAATGTAGCGTAGCGCTTAGGAGAAGGAAAAAAAGGTCGAGGGCGTAGTAATAGGATAGCGGCCTAGCAGAAATCCTAGTAGGAGTCTTAGAAAAAGTGTAGCGTAATGCTAGGAGAAAAAGAAAAATAGTATAGGCAAAGTACGGTCTAGTAGAGTCTCTAGTAGAAGATGTAGTAGGGCTAGTATATAAAGATAATACTAAGAGAAGAGGAGCGCGTTACACTCGCGATTTATAAACTAACTAACTATAGCTACCGCTATATACTACAATTTCCTCGCTAAACATGTCGCTAAGGTGTCCTCTATATTAAAAAAGAGGACCTAAGGGTAAGGATGTTACTAAAAATTATATTACTCGGTATAGGAAGTTATAGAGTATATATAACGCGTTATAGCAGATAGAAGGTAGGTAATAGCTATACACTACCTTTATAAATGCTAATATTCTTATTTAATAATAGGGGTAATAGCCTTTTAGCCTTCTAATAATATAGAAGATAATACCGACATATACGATTATAGTATTCGCTATAGTAGTAAGGAGGTAGCAGAGGACGTTATAATCGAAAGAGAAAGAGATAAGAACAGACACGTAGAAGACGAAGAAGTTAGCGACGATTACTAGGCTAATAACATAGAGCTCGAGGTCGGACGTAATTACAATCTAATTATAAACTTTCTAGACTAGGCTAAGATTCTTAAAGCGCTTACCCTATAGGATAAGGAGGTCTTAAGCGATAAGAACATAGACGAGGAGGAAGGTAAAGGTATAGTAGATTCTTCCTTAGCACCTGCCGAGGAAGATTTAATAACTAGCTTAGCCTTAATCCGCCTAGGCGCCGGCCGATTATCTTTATTAGTATCGACTAAAGTATGTAACGAGTTTAAGAGCGAAACGAACTTAAAGGTAGGTAGCCGAATTGCGCGGTATAAATGCTCGTATAAAATGCTAGATCTATGTTCCTAACTAATGTATATGTCGTAGGCAGGTATAAAGTTTAGGACACTAGTAAAGCAACTCTCCTCTATAGCTTTAGTAATAGCCTAGATTTTAGACTAGTACGCTAGATCTACCGCGAGAATATATCGAAAAACGGCATCGACCGACTATTAAAGTAAGAAGGCCTTAAGGAACTACATAACCGGCTAAGCTAGAAGTCTACGGAACAGCTACGAAGGAAGATAGAGGATATTCCTACTATAGCGAACATTAGAAAGTAGGATGCGAAGAAGCTAAACATACTAGATAACAAAAGCCTAACAAGATTTATAACATACATCCTACGATATAGGGATCTAATACGGGTAGTTCGCTTCTTTCTTAGCTATAAGGGATTTAAAGATAACCTTACTTATACGCCGTATCGAGCCTAGAAAGACGAAACTCGTACGTGTAGAAGATATATAGACATGCCCTTAGGAGATTAGTAGTAGAACATATAGAAGAAGCTTAGCGAGGATCCCCTTATAGAAGGTGTAACTATTATACCTTTAATCGTCGTAAGCGACAAGACGATGCTTACGCTTTAGTCTAGTGACCTATAGGCGTATGCCGTTTATCTATTAACTAGGAACCTAAACGCTAAAGCGAGACATTCGAATAAGCGCCTAGGGTTAATCCTGTTAGGACTACTCCCGGTTATTAAGGAGGGGACTATAGACGAGAAAAGTAGATACTTCTATAGTTGTCTTAACGCGATATTCGAGCCCGTTCGAATAGCGTGCGAACAAGCTAGCATTAAGATCCCCTACGTAGATAGCTAGACGAGGCGATACTACCCGATTATTGCTACTATTACGACGGACTATAAGGAGTAGGTTAAACTAATAGGCGTGTTAGCAGGTCGACACTATACGATGTACAACATTTACCTATCGCTATAAGAAGACCTTAAGATATTAGTACCCTTACGAACGTATAAGGATATAAAGTATCGGATTCTTTAATAGCGGCACGAGGAAGCAGTAAAGACTACAAAGGTAGAGGCAAAGGTAGCTAAGAAAGTAGTAAAGGCTACGAAGCAAGGTAGGCAACTAGTTTAGAAGAGTAGTAGACGCTATAGGGCACCGTCTATTAAGGAAGAAGCTAGATCGTAGTCCGACTTAGATGCTTTATTAGACGAGTTAGACACGGAGGTATAGGCTAGGGTCTAGACGGAGGTTCGTACATTAAAGCTAGATCCTAACTAAAGATTATACGATATAAACTGCTTTACGTTTAAATAACCTATAATAGAGATCTACTAGTCTCTAATAGTTAATATTCTACACTAGCTCTTAAAAGGGGTTATAATGTACGTTCTCGCGTAGACGTAGGCGTTTATACGTAATAATGCAAAAAATAGGAAAGGCTCGCGGATAGGCGAGGCGCTTAAGAAGGCGGCGGAGGTAAAAAGGTAGGCTACTACTAAAAAGACAAAGGTAACGGCGGCTATTGTCGAGAGCATTATAGACTAACGGTTTGCTGCTATACCCCTATACCTAACACTTCGAGTCTTCGCCTATCTTTTAAAGGTGTTATAATAGATAGGCTTCGAATAGAAGAGTATCTTACGCTAGATGCTACTAGTTTTTGTCCTATTGCTCGAAGAGATAGGTACACCTAAGGCGAGGGAAGCGATCCGATTTATACGAGCAATAGTAGACTTTATTCTACTTACTATGTACGAGAGCTACAATAGGGACACACTACGATACTTTAATCTTACCCTATATAGGATAAATTAACATAAGGAAGCGTTTCGAGTATATTAAAACCCTAAGGTAAAAGGAGATAACGATAGGAGCTTTAACTTTCTAAAGTAGTATACCCTTATGTACTACGTTTAGATAATTAAATTATACGGCTATGCTCCGAACTAGGATACTAGTTACCCTAAACATAAGCATTATATATACGTAAAGAAGGGGTTTCGGCGTATAAATTGTCGAGACGGTTAGGAGGATTAGCTTATAGACTATTACTACCGTAGGTTAAATATACTTACGCTATAGGATCTCCTTACTAAGCGGAAGAGTAAGACTATAGCGGAATAAAGGAAGGAGGCCGAACAGCCTATAATGCCGTTAGAAGCGAAGCCGGTAGGTATAGTTCTAGGCCTACCTAGCCTATATCGTCGTATAAAGGATAATTTATAGAAGTCTATCGGTAAGGTAGTAGAAGTACTTAGCGACGAGGAGGGTACCGCTTTTCGACATACTATAGTAGTGTTTATTCGAGAAAGCAGGCTTAGAGAAGCTCCTAGTGTTAAACAAACATAGGGGCTAGGAGACAATCTAGATCGACTAGAGGAAGACCCGTCCTAGGTAGATAAGTATAGAGTATAACTACACTAGTCGATTAGGTATTAGAAGGAGAATGGCGACGATCCTAGCTATAGCGATATAAGCGAGCGGAACTACGTACGATACACCCTTAACTAGTAGAAGAGCGGTAAGCCTAGAAACGACTAGGTATAGGTCTAGGAATACGAGGATACTAGTAAAGAGCGACGGGTTACTCTTAACGGCCGTCTACTGGTTCGCCTTTGTCTTATCGTATTAGTAGAAGATATCGAGTAGCCTATTTAGACGTAGGTACTAGGACTCTATAAAAGGGACGAGGTAACGTTTCTACGCTACACTAGAGTTTTTATAGACGTGTTTATTCTACGGCGAGCTAATAGACAGGCTAATAACGATTATGGTATAACAGTTATTAAGCCCTTACTAGCGCGCCCCTCTCGAGGAATACTCTAAGATAGAAGGATGTACGATCTAACTCTTATATATTATATAATCTACGTAGTACTAGTTAACGAGCGCGTCGGAAGCAAGAATAAGGATATGTATATTAATAACACTATAGACTAGGCAACTTACAACTTTATATATAACGATAACTAGGAGAGAGAGGCGATACGTAAGGCTATAGACTCGCGGGCGAAAAGAATATAGGGTTTAGAGTAGAGGTAGATTACTATAGTAAGGGAGGCGAAGGAGAAAAGGAAAGCGGATAAGAAGAGGGCGGCGGAGATAAGTTTATAGAGGAAAGCAGAAGAGAGGATAGCGAAACTAGCGGAAACGCGTAGAAAGCGACAGGCTAGCGAGGAGGGAGATAGACTACACTAGAAGAGTAGAAGTCGGCGAAAGTAGAATTAGCTAGACTCTTACTAGTCTCGCGCCGCGTCGTAGAGCTTCTATAACTATAATCCGTACTCTTATAAAGCTACTAGGAGGTCTAGTAGACATCCCGCTAGACTCTTACTAGTCTTACGCCCTATTGTAGAGCTACTATAACTATAATCCGTACTCTTATAAAGCTACTAGGAGGTCTAGTAGACATCCCGCTAGACTCTTACTAGTCTCGCGCCCTATCGTAGAGCTGCTATAACTATAATCCGTACTCTTATAAAGCTGCTAGGAGGTCTAGTAGACATCCCGCTAGACTCTTACTAGTCTCGCGCCCTGTCGTAGAGCTGCTATAACTATAATCCGTACTCTTATAAAGCTGCTAGGAGGTCTAGCAGACATCCCGCTAGACTCTTACTAGTCTCGCGCCCCGTCGTAAAGCTACTATAACTATAATCCGTACTCTTATAAAGCTGCTAGGAGGTCTAGTAGACATCCCGCTAGACTCTTACTAGTCTCGCGCCCCGTCGTAGAGCTGCTATAACTATAATCCGTGCTCTTATAAAGCTACTAGGAGGTCTAGTAGACATCCCGCTAGACTCTTACTAGTCTCGCGCCCCGTCGTAGAGCTACTATAACTATAATCCGTGCTCTTATAAGGCTGCTAGGAGGTCTAGTAGGCATCCTACTAGATAGATAGTCTTATAACCTATTATAAGAGATGTAATTATTAGAACTGTCTATTAATTACTATAGTTCGGGTATAGTAGTAAGGTAGAAAGAGGGATAGCTAACGCCTAATCGCGCTATAATCGCTATATTACCCTATATAACGCCTAATCGCCTAATCGACAAATGTTTTTTCGTAACGTAGTATTAAATTAAGAACTAGTTTAAAGGTAGAAAAAAACTATGTATTGTCTATTAAGTACCTAAAGTAGCCTTTATAGGCAAAAAGGGGTAACTATAAAATTAATGCTAACCGTGAAAATAACGGTTTAATAACACTAACTTACTCCTATACCTGTAATCTTAAGTTGGCGAAGATCATCGCTTAACCAACAGATGGTTTGGAAAGATCCGCTAATTACCCAACGCCGTTTTGCAGACAGAGCTCCACTTTTCCTTGAGCCGCGCCTGGCGATCTCGCTCGTTCAAGCCGCAAGCGCAAAACTCGGTTAATCTTTACTTTACCACTTTCAGGGTTCCTATCAACCCCTGCTGTGACCGTCATCAGTGATCCACTCGTCTCTTACGACGAACCATTGATATGGCCTGGACATGTCCAATTACTATCGACTTTTCCATCTTGCATTCACCATGCCTGCGCATTTTAAATGCTCCTGCTTTGTGATGTCTCGTCGCCTCACATGTCATTAACACACCTCACCTCTTCCTGTCTTTGTGCCTGCCTATCCTTGAGGCAAACAGACGGTGTGTGTACCTGATGCTTTGCGAGCGCAGCACTGGGAAAACCACAAGCGGGGCTACAAAAGAACCGTCTTTCCTTACTCGTGAACGGCTGGCCCCCAATTTGGGCATGGCAGTTTGGTCCTCAGGTGTGGATATCTGCGGTCTCAGCCGATTTGACACGCACCACGTACGTGCCGACATTCGCGACGAGGATCCGAATTGTTGAGAGTCAAGTACATGCAACATTCGACACGCATCAACGAAACCGGTTTGGAGGGGATTGGCTGGGCTAATATTACCTAGTCGTTCGGAGTAAGCGGTGGGCCAATGACATTCATCCATACGATATGTTGTCAGGAGCCACGGAGCGGCTCCCGAACCGAACCTCCCTTTGCGCGGAGATTTCTCCGCCCAAGTTTACAGTTTCTCCTTGGGATGACGAGCCTTTTTCTCTGCTCTTCGTACAGGATATCACTTTGGAGAGCGAGAACTGTCGGATTCTTGGGGACGGTCCGCTCCTGCTTCCAAGGTTGTTGTCGAGGCTGCAACTAGAACAAGCTATTGCTCGAGAGACTAATCAGCAAGAGCTCAGACGTCTTCAGGCTCCTAGCGATCTGCACTTGAGTCAAGGCCACTGATACCAAGCAGAAGTGGCGATCGCGTCACAGTCAAAAGGTACAATAGACACCTTGCCCAACCGCTTGACAGGTCTGTGATCCAGGTTGAACTCACCGGATCCGGCTCGAAGTGGCAAAAAGCTGAAGCACGCTCATCCAGATGCTGGATGGCCTCTGACAGCTTCGAGTCTTACAAATACGGTAAAAGATGAGCCGGAAGCGACAGCTCTGATTCGACAAGCTATGTGGTTGTTACGTAACATGAGCGCGTCACCGGAGCGGAAACTTAAACCTGGATAGAGACCGTACCTGGATAGAAAAAGCTGGATAGCAGGTGGGCAAGGTGTCTAAGATCATTGACGGCTAATCACATCCTTTATCCTCCGCTTTTTCGAGACCTGCATGACGAAAAGAAAAAAAAAGCCCATGCTACCCAGTCGTCATCATCAGCAATCTGGTCCTTGTCATCTCGCCCACGAGGCAATCACCATGTAAATCCTTCTTTGACACATCGCCCTCCCCTGCAAAGATATATATTGTAGGACAGGCGGGCCTCGATCTTTGTACCCGAACTCTGTTTCTCCCCTTCTTTCGACAGCTCGGTGACTCTCAGAGTCTCAGGGCTGATGTGATTTTTACTTGCGGGAAACATAAACACAAATCACAGATGAAACTGCAAACTACACCTGGTTGGTATTCAGCATATCGCCTTGGGCACACTGCCTAATTGGAACTTTTCTGTTGAAGGAAGACGTGTTTTTCCCCAGTCTGCATATGAGAGATACCCTTTTCCAATACGAATGGATCACCTATCGGAAGTTTCAATCTACCTAGTAAAATCTCGATAACCTCGCCTTCGTCCTTCTGCCGACTGCAGAAATGCTCCAAGCCAAAAAGAAAAAAAAAAGAGACGCCGTCTCCACCCAGCACAGCATATGCTGGCACCAGTTCTCGTCATCGCATGCCACTCATCCGCCTAGGCCAATCTGGCCTTCGACCCTCTATCACAGTGACCCGAGTACTAAGAGATAAACCAAGGTAGTAGAGAAGTCAAACCTGGTTGAATATCTCGTCTGTCCCTCGACACTTCAACCCTGATCGCAAGTGCAGAGATGCTACTTCTCTCAGGAAGAAGTCAAAGGCCGAGCGCTCTCCTCCACTATGGCAATGAGGATGAGCATCACATTGCATCTTTGGCCATTACACTAACGAGATAGTATGTTGTGACGGGCGATGAAAACAGTAGATTCAGTTCCACTGATAGTTGTCCATGTAAGAAGGTCCTTCCTGATATAAAGGCCAGGGCCACTCCAGCGCAAGCTCAGCAGGTATTTGCACGCCCGGCGCCCCTGTGATGGTCGATTGCTGGGGTTGCTGCTGCTGCATGGACATGCCCATGCGGTTCCCGTGCGCGCCAATTAGATTCGGCGGCAATTGCTGCGGTTCATGTTGTTGCGCAGTGTGCGCAGCGGTTGACAGCTGGGGTTGCTGCTGTCGAAGCTGCGCAAGAACAGGCTGCTGAGCACGCATGAAGCGGTCAATCTTTTCCACTTGGGCAAGTAAACCCTGACTGGCTCCTGCTGATCGGTGAAGGTTTGACTCAAGTGTTTCTAGCAACTCGGCCATGAGTAGAAGTGCGCCTCTCACACGCTCAAAGACTAGGGTTTGGAGTGGCTCATCAAAAACAGAACCCAAGACGGCACCTATGCTGCCCAATTGATAGACCAGCGGCGTACTGATTGCGCGCAGATAACGGGTAGGGATGGTTTGGAAAACGGAAAGAACCTCATTGGCTACATCGCATTTGCGTTCAGCGCTGGCACCGTCCTCGGTGGAGAACAGCATCATACGCAGCAGCTGCAGTGTGGCCTGGATGTTTGCAGCTTGGAAGGCGTATATGTCCTGGGCTTGGTCGCCCGTCATTGGGGGAGTGGCCTTGAATTGGGGAGGCAGACCGTAGTACATGTTGAGCATGGTGGCCATGACACTCTTTTCGGAAAAGGCGTCGCCAAAGACAAGACTATCGACGCTGCGACGATCGTCATGCTTGAAGCGTTTGGCACGAGACTTGTTCAGCACGTGCTCCAGCACACGGTACAAATCGATGGTGAAGTTCCAGCCGACAAGCCAGCTGACCCTGTGTTGGCCCGGCGGCGCTTCGAGGTTGGTTGTGGCCATGGTGCCGTCGTCCATCTCGTTGGGGTATCGGACGTTGAGGTAGATCTCTTGGGTGCGGATGAAGCAATTCCACACAATGGCCGTGTAGACTTCCAGAGTGTACGTGCCCCAGAAGAGGCGCCTGTATGTTTCCTTTTGAGACTCTTCCAAGCCGGTAGGCCAGAACTTTTCATCATAGAAGCGCTGCATGGCGATAAGGGTGCTGCCGATGCCGCAGTACTGCTGCACGTCGAGAGACTGGCCGTACTGGATGCTGGTCAAGGCAAGGAGGGTGCTGGCACGAATGTAGTCGGCGCCACGCAGCGTGTTGAGGTCGACCGAGAAGACGGATCTGGCGGCAGCAAAGAAGATCTCGGACGAGGCCTCGGGATTCCTGGCGGCCTCTGGGATCCTAGAGGGCAGGGCGCCGTCGCGGATGCGGGCCGAAGCCAGAGCGCACATGGCCATGATGGAGGCGAAGAAGCCCTTGTCTGTCAGGTGGTCGCGGTTCTTCAGCTTGCGGCGGTCGGTGGCCTCTTGGAAGAAGGGGTACAGCGGGTAGACGACCTCCATGTAGACGTCGAACAGCTCGAGCACAATGACCTCGCTGGACAGAGCAAAGGCCTTCCACGACAGCTCGAGCTCGCCTGTGTCGTGCGTGGGCACGAGGGGCGCGATGGGTGCAAAGTCATTGGCCTTGCCTACAGAGTCGTTGCGGATGGACGATTGGTTGCTGTGCTGCTGGTCCGAGTTGAGCGTCGTGTGCGAGAGCGACGAGCGCGTCGACGGCTGCTGCTGCGGAGCAGGCGGCGCCTGAGGGTGCTTTCTTCGCTTCGATGGCCGCTCGTACGTGCAGCTGACGTCAAAGTCATAGCAGTTCTGGCAGCGCTCCTTATCTTCGTTGCTGGGCCGGCAGCGAATGCTGCGTCGATGGCAGAGATCACATGCTTGCGAGGTGCGCTGCAACTTGCGAGGCCGGTCTTGTTGCATTAACATGGAGCTTCGAGTCGTCCGGCGTCTTTGGCGGCAGAGCGCATGTCATGGGGGTAGCAGCAATGGGGAGCAGTTGCTGCTTCCATGGTTGCATTGCTCCTGCTACATAGACTTTGAACCACCGCTCTTGCCTAAGCGGGAGGACCTCACTCCGGCGCCAATCATACATACAGCTTAGTAGCTTTTATCTTTCTTTGATGACGTGTGTCACAACCGTCATGTCGTATTCCCTTTGCAAGGGTACGCAGCTCAAACCAGCACCATGGGGGTCAGACCGTCAGAGGTCTTGAGGCCGTCGATCTTCATACGTCATCAAATTTCTACGCCTTCTCTCATCCATCGACGCTCTCATTTATCGACGCTCTTATCCATCGACGCTCTTATCCATCGACGCTCTTATCCATCGACGCTCTTATCCATCGACGCTCTTATCCATCGACGCTCTCATTCATCGACGCTCTTTCTACCTATTTTAAGCTATAACCCGCCTTTGCTAAGGTAAGATATCTACCTACCTACCTAGCATCTTTTATAACCCATCTTTCGCTCTACGAAAGTTAGACATGGCCTGCCGACTCTCCTTTAATGATTAAGTTCATCGGCACAAACTCCGGAAAGCTACCTACCTACTTGCTGCTACGTTATATTCTCCAGCCTGAACGATCAGGTAGGTACCCTTGGTACAGCTAACTCGCGCTTCTGCAGAAACCCGCATCGCTCAGATCCCGCCTCACCTTGTACATGTGCTAATTAGCAACATGGCACAAGCTTCGTCGTGACCTCGAAGCCACTTGCCTATTCGCCTTTTGAACAAACAAAATCCACGTGCGTTTAAACTGCACCACGAACCCTTCAGCTCTTTCGCCCGTAATGAATATGGCATGGCTATGATGGTGTTCAAGAGCGAGAATCTCTCTTCCTGTTGATGTGGTCATTCGTTGACCTTGCCTTTGTTCATCGCTGCTGCTATATACATCGTCTCCCTGTTCCAGCATGCTACTCTCTTGTCGCTTTTCGTGTTGTTAGTGAAAGTGACGCAAAAGAAACAGGCACGTCTTTTCTCTCATTTTCCGTATCTTCGTCGGCAGAATTATGCCATGTGGTGGAAAGGGGGAGCAAAGCTGCTCGACCCCTTTTTACTCCACTCCCTCCCGTCCTCCTTTAGTCATTCATAAGTATTAAAAGCAAGCAATGCATCAGCAAAAACACAAAGGCAAGAAGGGTATAGTTGCGCCTCTGTGAATGGGAAGAAATGAAGAGGTCCGAGAGTTCGTCAATATATTGACTCCTCGGAGAAGAGTGACATGAGTTCTCGTCTTTGCTCTGAAAGGTCATCTCTCGTCGGTCATAGCGAATACGTTTTGTGATGCCCAGGCATTTCGTGATGAAGCCCGTCTATCTGTGGCGCGACGAGCGTCGTGTGTCTCTGGTCGCTCTGGTTCGTCTGTCATCCGAACTTGCACTGCCTGTTGATTTCTGAATTAGTACATATGTAACAACAGTGGCCGAATGCAGACTTACTCTCACTGGTGTAGTAATCACTGCTGTGTGTAGTATCAGTGTAAGCATTGCTGTACTCGCTCTTCTCATCATGTCTGCGATCATGTTTTCTCTTCAGACCAAGAATGGCTGCCAGACCGGCCAAGCCAGCTCCAATACCCAGCATCTCGCCGAAACCACCCTTTTTCTTCTCCCTTTGGTGGGTCTCGGAGCCGTACCAACGTCTGTCGTCCGGACGGCTGGCTGCGTATGCAGCTCCGCCTGCTCCGGAGTAGGATCTGTGGTGCCTGGATTCGATGACTTCAGTGCGCTCTGTACGCTTTCTGCGACCACCGCAGAGAAGAGCCCAGATGCTTTTTGCG
Source organism: Aureobasidium zeae (assembly GCA_017580825.2). Taxonomy (NCBI): domain Eukaryota; kingdom Fungi; phylum Ascomycota; class Dothideomycetes; order Dothideales; family Saccotheciaceae; genus Aureobasidium; species Aureobasidium zeae. Next base: position 16,098 of record JAGFJS020000036.1, read on the forward strand.
CAGCAGTAGAGGCAGAGCAGTGACAAGAGGATCAGGCCAGCGATGACTCCGATGACAATGCCGGCAATGGCACCGCCAGAAAGACCTCCTGAGTTAGCGGCTTCCGCCCCGGTGAGAGTGACGTTTGCGCCGGTGGCGACTGGAGCAAGGAAGGGGACGGTCGTGGTGGGTGATGCGGTGGTTGTGATGAGAACTAATGTGCTGCTTGTTGGCAGAATGACAGGCGAAATGCCAGCCGAGCTTTGCTTGGATGAGCCGCCGGCGGCGGCAGCAGCTGCGCATTGTCCAGGGGTCACGCAGTATTGGTCGCTGGCACAGCAAATGGAACCGCAGGACGATTGGCCGCCGTTCCAGTCGCAGCTGACGGCGGCAGTGGTTGCGGCCGGAGCTGGAGCAGCAGTAGAGGGAGAAACCCATACGGAAGTGGCTGCTGTACCGTCTCCACACCAGGAACTGCCAGTGCTGTATCGAGTGATGGTATCAGTTTCGACATAAGTGCTGGTCCAGTACTTCCAGTAGCCCGTTGCAGCATCAACAGTCGTCGACGAGCATTGTGCTTGATTGCTGGCGTCTGTATAGCAAGCCTCTCCGCCAGAGCAGCACAATTGTCCCGACCAGCCGCAGGGAGTGTCGCAGCTGCCTCTTCCGAACAGTGAATTGAATATTAGTCCACCGATACCGAGTTCCTTGGGAATCAGCGGATTCGCAACTGTTGTCTTGAAGGTCAAGGTGATGGTCGCCAGATGAAGCAAACAAGACTTGGTTGGTGAACGCATCGCGTGCCTGGAATGTGGGGAGCGGAATGCGCGCGTGGTATAGCCGTTATGAAGCAATTCGTTGGATGAGTGTGTGTGTTTTCCTTAAGATGGAATTAAAATATTCCAACATCGACTGTTTGATGACAAGGAACGGCGCGTCAGTAGAACGGTCAACGACCGAGGGGTGATGGAAAGTGGGAAGACGATGCGGGACGGTGCAGAAAGAGAGCGAGGGTTTATCTGCAGCCACCGTGGTTTTCCTGCCACCAGAAAAACTGCCCAACCACCTCGAACATCAACTTTGTCCCGTCTGCGCCACTTTGGACTTCGCTTTGTAGAACCTATTCAGCCTTGAACAGACCAATGCTCAGCATGATCATCACCGCGACGATTTGATTTTATCGACTGCTCGACCATTCGTCCTTGGCGCTCAGCCGTGTTTACCTCTGCTTTGTGGCACGGCAACAGACAGTGCTCTCCGTGCAGTCAGCCGCAGTCGAGCCTGTTTTTCCATCACTCGTCACACAAACTATTTGACTCGTTGCTGGGCAAACCAGAGCAAAAACATCCTGCATGTGCATCGCTACCGTAGCTGCTGCCAAAAACAAGTCGGTCTTGAATATGCCTTTTGTGCCTCTATTTGAGCTTAAGCGGGCAGCAGCGCCGATGGAATGAATCTGTGATCAGAATCTTGAGAGGGCATTTCAAGCTCATAAGAAGGAGCTTTTGAGGGGCCTTGCGAGGAGGTTGAACGTGATCCTGGTCCTTCGAGTTCAAATGATGGAACATGTGAGATGCGAGGATATTAGCATAGGAAAGGGGGTATCTAAAAACTGCTTGACCGAAACAAAGATATTCACGCAAGGAAAAAGAAATACCATGCACGTTGCAATCCTCCAAACGATCCAGGATATGAGCCAACTGAACATCCATTACTGTTACGATTAGGACATGACCCATCGCGCCGGACCCCATTCGTCAGCAATGTCCGACAAAACAGTGGCCATGACACTTGGGTTAGCCATCAGTCCGTGACCCTCACCCTGAAGGACCCGAATCTCGCAACCGCCCTCGTTCGCTCGCTCGTCCTTGTTCCGAAGACTCCAGTGTAGTGCATTGTGTCTGTTCATCTGCTCCCCGATCCAGCGTATATTTTCCAGAGGCACTCGCTTGTCCTCGGTTCCGTGTGTAATAACTACTGCATGATGCACGTCGACATATCGAAACCCAATGTCTCGGTGGCGTTCGAGGCAAATGATCAAATCTGCGGCAGGGTTGGAGTCTTGCGTGGCAAGAGTCCATGTGCGTTCAGTAAGAAGAGTAGAATAAGCTGCATGCTGTTCTCTCGCTGCATGTTCGGCTGCACTCAGCGCCTCTGCGGCAAACATCAACCCTGGATCCATAGGCGACGCCGTGGCGGACAATTTGAGAGAGACCTCAGAGGGTTTACGGAATTTCTTACTGCCGTCCTCGTCTTCGCAGAGTTCAGGCAACGGAAACATGGTATCTCGCGGTCTTTCGGGGATAATCTGATGTGACAGAAGTATACTCTCGCGCCGCGAAAGTTCCGAGCCCTTCTTTGAACCCCTCCTGCGCAGGGCCCCACGAGAATTGTCTGAGCTCGATATGGGCGATGTATTGCCTTTGAGATAGGTAGGCTTTAGGGATGCAGGAGAGAAAAGATTGCCATTAGCAGCTTTAAGGAAAGGAACTGGAAGCACTCGAAGAAAGCGTTGTCCTCTGGTCAAAGCAGCCACTGGAATATCGTCTGGGAGTCTGTCTTTCTGACTGATGTTTTCAAATTGTGATGGCGGGATCCAAGGGGCGAGCAGTTGGACCTTCCCACGGACGCAGTGGGGCAGGATCAATGCCGTCGCCAGAGCATAGATTGCTCCAGCCGAGTGGGCAACCAGACTGAACTCGGAGATTCCGAGGTGATGGGTTATGGTAATGACATCATCCGGCCAGCCAAGCGGTCCTATGTGATCCCGGTCTCGATGCGCGTCGCTGGCGCCTACTCCAGGTCTCTCTGGTGTGATGAGGCGGAGTCCGAGTGAAGCGGCTAGATCATCATAGAATGCGCTGACAAAGCGTGTAAGGCCCATACCGACGCATACAATCACGGCATGGCCAGTTGGGTCACCCACTTCAGAGAATGAGATGATACGGCCTGTCTGGGGATGACAAACTTTTTGATTTAGACGGGGCTTATTCAAGAAAGCATTCACTGCCCTAGACACATTACTGCTTCGTTCCCGCAGAATATCGTCCTCGAGCAGACGGATCTCACGAGCATCGCTCATCGACTTTCTCCGCGACTTGGCATCGTAGGAAAGTCGACGCGACGACTTCGGACGTGAGTTGGTGGTTGAAGTGGAATGGGAAGTGCTTGGCGGGTTCATGTCGAGGCCTTCAATGTCGAGGCCATTCAAGTGGTGCGAGTGTGTCGACTGTCTAGCTAAGGTGCGCTTTCCGGTGGATGACGAATCGTAGGATTGTTGACCCGGGACATTTGCGACGTGAGAATGGACAGAGGGCGAGAAGGCAGCATCTGGTGTTGGAGAATCAAGAGGAAGTGAAGAGTAGCTCGCAATGACGTTGGGATGGTCACGGGCGACACTGTTTTGTGATTGTAAAGGGGAAGCCGTTGTAGGGCGAACCGAGGGAGCTTGTGAAGATGGTTCGTCCAGGCCGAGCATTCGGTGGGCCTTGTGCAAATCAGGGCTCCTGGCGGCTGTTTTATTGGCGGGTAGCGTTCCAAAGTCTGTTTTTGATCGAGCGGGCGAAGTTGCCGAGTCAAGCACGGACCCTGTATTTTCGTGTTGCTGTTGTAGAGCATCATTTTCGATACGCAGACGATTTAATTTCTGCTGGCGAAGCTCTTCGATGCGCCTCACCGTCTCGTCTTGTTGACGATCCAAACGGTCCAATTTCTGCTGCCGGAGCTCTTTGATGCGCTTCAGAGTCTCGTCCTGTCCGTCCAGATCGCCGAAAAGGTCCGTCTTGGACCTGTGCTGCGGGCGCTCCTCTTTGAGTGCTGCCAAAACGCGTTTACCTTTAGCAAGCTTGTTGGACTTGGGTTTGTTGAGAGACGATGAACGCGGCGGCACGGTGCTGAGGGGCGCCCTGGGCAATGTGCGAGGCAGACTTTTGGACGCACTGTCGGACGGTTCCATGTTCCTCTTGCTCGACGGGCGGACGGGAGTAGTGGGATTGACTGACGCCATGTCTTCAATGACACCGTCCAGATACAACACCCCTTTGCCGGATTTCCTTGGCTCAGACTTCAAGTTCGGACTCAACAAGGCTTGGTCGGCGAATTGTTGCGGGTCCTTGAGGGGGGAAAGCGACTCTCTCGAGTACTGGCGTTTCGGGCGGCTGGCGACTGTGTCTATCGATAATTGTGAATGCTGTTTCTTGTACCAGCTCTCGCTGCTTATGCGACTGTTGTTGCGGATCGGTCTGTCCAGGGCGGCATATTGCATTGGGGATGTCTTGGGGGCCACGCAGAACAGGTCCCGCAGGCCGGAGAGCGAGGGCGAGGTTGGAGCGGTGTGTGTAGATTTCCCCGAGGGACGTCTGGATGTGCGAATGACGGGATAGTCTGCAGAGTCGCTGTCGTAATCTTGATCTTGTTGTCGCAATGCGCCGAATTCCATGCCAAAGCTGCGACTATGCTTTAACGGCGGGCGGTGCGTGTAGTCATTGTCGTTGACATAGGCGTAGGAAGTATGCGTGATCGGCGACGATAGGGATAGGCCCTCATCAAGAGATGCTAGCAGAGACGAGATGACTCGAGGCGACGAGGCAGAAGATGAAGGCAGAGAAGAAACTGCGATCATACCACGCCCACCATCCATGACACTGATTGCCAGAGCCGGGCGCTAGCGACACATGGAACTGCAGCAGATATAAGTCAAACGTTTCGGATACGCCCTGTCGCACACGCTGCAGCATGCCGCCCTGTGTTGGTTTGTGCGCCCAGCAACACGTCTGAAGTGAAATAGGCCCGCAAGGAAATGGGGGACATGTTCCGTCAATTTCTGCTGCCTCCCTTCCTTCACTCCAGCCGCAGGGGAGGGGGAATCTAAATTTCGGTTCATCGCGTACAGGAGTCAGGGGTCGCATTGGTGCACCCACCACCATCACACCGTCAAACCCGCGCTCATCGAACATGGCATGTTATGATGTTAAATGAATAATGCCACCACACTACGCAGTACCTGTAATTCTGTTGGTTTATCTCACATGGCACTTTGTCCGTGTGTTCGCATTCTTGTTTTGACGACACGGACACCTTGCAGTTGCATGCATAACATCCAGTCTCGCGTTCACAGAACTTGATTACCTGTTGCTGCTCATGCTACCCTTTCAGTCATGTTTATTTTCCATCCATAACATCTTCGTTGACCCGTTCGTCTCAAGCAGAGACACCTCGCAATAATTAAGCTTGTTTTTGCACCATGCGAATTTGGCAAGAGGATCCCTCGGCTCTCTGTACACGCCAAGCCTGACTCGATCCATCGTCATTGCCTTCACTATATCATCTCAATCTCAATACCTACTAAATTTCTCAGCCGCACTGCCAGTCTTACATGTACATCTCTCGTGCGACATAGCATAAGTAATTCTCAAAGCTCAGAGCCGCCGTCATGGCCCTACAAGCTCTTCGTGAACAAGCCTTGTACTACTATGGCTACTCCCAAGGTCGCGGCTATTCTCCATTTGACCTCTTATCTAGAGCATCTACAACAGCTTTGTCGAGAGTCTCCTCAATTCTCACTGCTCCGCTGCCTCTCCTCTCTTTCCTTGCTGTGCCATTCTTCGGCTCATCATCGACCACCATCAGTCTGGCCTTCTTTCTTCTCACATGGATCACCCTGGTTGCCACCCACGATCCATTATACCTCGAGCTATGCGGTACCCTCGCCATCAGGGTAATATTCTTTGTACTTCCAAGTCTGGCGGTGCTTGGATTTGACACGTTGATTCCGAGTCTTTCGGCAAGCATCAAGAACCGTGGAGCTGCTCATCTCCCGAATAGACTCAGCGCGCGCAAGCTTAGGAATGTGGCCTTTGTGTCTGTTGCCAACATTGTTCTCGCAGTCCTTGTTCAGGCGGCTTGCGATTTTTTCTTGACCGAGGTGTTGAATGTCCGCTCTGCCATTCGTGTTAGCAAGATTCCACCGGCCCCTTGGCCGACCATGGTCAAACAGCTTGCATATGGTCTGATCTGTAGGGGAGTCTTGCACTACTTCATCCACCGAGATGTTTTGCATGCCTCGCCTCGGACTTCTGTGCTAGCGCGCTGGCATGCCGACTGGGCGCATAGCTTGCGTCACCCATTCGCATTAGCTGCTGCCTATGACCACCCTGTCTGCCATTTGTTGACAGATTGGCTGCCCCTATATTTGACTACGCTGTTCTTCCGTTTCCACGCCCTAACATGGTTCCTGCTCACGGCTATTGTCAGTCTGGAACAATTCTTCATATACTCTGGTTACTCGATACTTCCATCGCAGATTCTACTAGCTGGTATGGCCAGAAGAACCGAAACTCACTACATCACTCGCGGCAAGGGTAACTTTGGAAACTTGGGAGGGATGGACTGGATATTTGATACCGGCTGTGCCGGTGATAGTGATGTTGTGGACGATTTCCAGGACGAGGTCGAGCAGCGGGGTGTCAAACAGCGTGTATCCAAGCTCACACGGAAAGCTGGAGACAAAGCAACAAAGGCTGGTGAAAAGGTATATGTTTTCTTGTGGATGAGGCATTGTAGATGCTAACAAGCACAGGCTCATGAAAGTCCGTCCCAGACCAGACGGAGAAGTAAGAGACAGGCGAATTAGCAAGCCAATGGCAAGGTGAAGCATTGATCGGAACACAACAGCTGTCGGTGCACAATGATGTAACACCTGTAGCGAGTATCGAGCAAACGTCGCTTGCATTATTCACTCTCTTCGCTCTCGGGAGCAGGATGAAGCACACGATAATAAAGAAGGAAAGATTGAGGCAAAGGAGAAAAGTCATTAGAATTGGCATGCGTCTCGGCTCAGAGCTTACTCTTGCTGACGATGCTGCTACTGCCCTTGTTCATCCATGATACAGCATCGCCAACCATTTCATCGATAATCTGCTTGGCGGGCAATCTCTCATTAACGACAGCAGCGGCCTTGCCCATGAGGAAAGGTCGAGCATTGTCCATGGTGTCGTCATCAATATCATCTCCCAGGCGCTCGAGGTCGTGCTCGACAGGAATGATGCCCTGGTCGGTGAGCTGCTTGATTTCGTCTTGTCTTTCGACCTCCCACTTTTCAATGTAGGGGTTCTTTCTGACGCGCAGGGGGCGGCCGGTGAAGATGATGGTGCGGATGTTGTCGTCAAAGCCAGATGTGCGGACGGCTTCCTGGTGTGCTTTGGGCGCGCCAGCCTCCTCTGACAAGACGAATCGAGTGCCGATCCAGACTGCCGAGGCACCAAGCATGAGGGCGGCTGCCAGACTCTGGCCGTTGAAGAGACCTCCGGCGGCAATGACCTGCACGGGCTTTCCGGTCAGAGGGCTCTTGTGGTTCTTGCACAGCTCGGCGACGGTGGGAATCAGGATGGTGGTTGGCACATCGCCAGTATGACCACCACCTTCTCCACCCTGGGCACAGATCATGTCGACGCCGATGTCCAGGCACTTCTTGACGTGCTTGGGGTGGCCGATCATGTTCATGTACAAGATGCCAGCCTTGTGCAGCTTCTCGACAACGTGCTTTGGGGGCACACCGACTGCCGAGACAAAGAGCGAGGCTTTGGCGTCGATGATGATGTCGATGAGCTCGTCGAGCTTGCCCTTTGTGTAATCGTAGTTTGTCTTTCTAGCACTGCCACCAACTTGGGGCAACAGGAGATCGACGCCGAAAGGAGCCTTCTTGTCGTTCAAGAAACTCTTGAGCTCGGCGATCTGCTCGCGTAGCATGTCTGGTGTGTATCCAACACCACCGATGACTCCCAAGCCGCCGGCGTTGGTCACGGCAGCAGCAAGCTTGGGCCCGGCAGCGACGTTCATGCCAGCCAGCATGACTGGGTGGTTGATCTTCAACAGATCAGTTGTGGTCGTTCGGATTTGCTCTGTAAACATGTCAGTGACTGCCATCCGTCGGCCTGGAGATATCTGCATACGAGGAGAAGCCATGTTTATTTATGAGAGAGAAGCAGCTCTTTCTGTAGATGGTAGTATGAGAGCTTTTGAATCAAAGGTCGCCGGACGGGAGACAAATGTATACATGTAGAAAAGGAGGAGGCCAGCAAGACCGAGGGCACGAGTGTTAAATCATCAGATACCGAGGCATCTCTTCACTCGGTCATCGTCACCTGACTTGCTGCTTCTTCTCCTTCTTCATCGACAAACCTACCGTACCTAGACGAATCTTGCCATCGCATATTCAAATATTGATTGCCATGCTTGTGCAAAACTTGAACGACAGAAAGCATGTCTGTAGTCGTATCACCGGTCTACCATCAACTAGAACACGGCCTTATATGGTGCCTGAATGAAAGTTACCTTTGCACAATCCAATAGGCACTACCCCACACGCCCCACTCGGAGCCCGCCTCCCGTCATTAGCCTGACATGTTCATGCCAGGGTCGCCTTTCACGTGCTCGCATGTTTTGAGACTTCCTCTTTCGGATCTCAAGCCGAACTGCCGCATGTTCATGTACGCTTGTTGAACAGATCTGATACCATCAAGTACTGTTGTATGTGCCTTCACTCCCAAAACTGGATTGCAATCTTGATATAACAACCCAATGTGTACGGAAGCCCTTCACTCCGCTTTCGGATTCACCCTCTAGGCTCATCCCGCTTTCGACTAGTGAGGGAAAAAATTAACTTGCGTCCCCCTGGCTCCTTTCACTGAGCAACGACATAGCTTTTCGGCATGAAATGCCTCTTGCCAACACCTAGATTGTCTTGGAGACACACTTCCACCTACAACCTTGCGCCTGCGGGACAGTCTATTCGGCCATTCCATCAACTTGCAGCGACGACAATTCTGACATCGCGCTCACTGAATGGCTCAGCATTGACATTGCAACAAGCGAAGACCAAGAAGACAAAAACATTGCGTCGTGGCCACGATATGTCTACCATCACTAACGGCAGTCAAGTACGTCGAAGGGCGTACATAGCCCTGGGAAGTAACATGGGCGACAGACTCGACATGATAGAAAAAGCATGCGATGCTCTGAACGCTGACCCGGACATCAAAATCACAAGAACGAGTTCGCTATACGAAACGGAGCCCATGTATGTTGAGGACCAAGCTCGGTTTCTGAATGGCGCCTGCGAGGTGTGAAAACATGGGACTTCTTTTGTGTATAAGCATCAGAACTGAATCTTTGCGCCAGGTCGAAACTACTCTACAGCCCATGACATTACTGGACAGGCTGCAGGCCATTGAGAACGAACTGGGACGTGTCAAGCTTATCGATAAAGGACCTCGAAGCATCGACTTGGATGTTCTGTTGTACGAGGATCAAGTCATCGACACGGAGCGACTAAAGGTACCACACATCCTCATGCTCGAGAGAGAATTTGTACTACGCCCCCTATGCGAGTGAGTGCCTACTTGATCCAAGCGAGTACTTTGAGCCATGTCTTATCCTTCCTTTCAGCATTATACCGGACACGGTGCCCGCGATTGGCCAGCCCCGGGTATCTCTGTCAGAAAGTCTACGCAAACTCTCCTCTTCGGCGCCTTTCTCGTCCCCGATATCAACAACAACAAGCATGGGAGCACACGCATTTTCAATCCGAGCTATGGAACCTAGGCGATCCACGCACATAATGTCAATCCTCAACACTACCCCTGATTCATTCTCAGACGGAGGCGACAATCCACCGACGGATGCAACTGCGCTCCGGAACACCATTTCGGCTCACGTCTCTTCAGGTGCGACAATCATTGACATTGGAGGGCAGTCATCTCGACCCAACGCTCCAGATGTGACGGCCGAGGAGGAGATTGAGCGCGTCCTTCCTGCCATCAGAACCATCAAGTCCTTGCCAGAAGCTGCCAACGTTTGCATCAGCGTCGACACATACCGTGCTGCCGTGGCCGAGGCAGCAGTCAGGGCAGGGGCAGACATCATCAACGATGTGTCGGGCGGCCTTCTGGACGAGAAGATGCTACCAACGATGGGCCGGTTGGGGTGCACTGTATGCCTGATGCACATGCGTGGCACTCCGGCAACCATGAGCAGCGCAGAAAACTGCTCGTATCCGGACGGGCTGATAGCGACCATGGCGAGAGAGCTTTTGGATCGAGTCCGAGCGGCAGAAGAAGCGGGCATTCGCCGATGGCGGATTGTGCTAGATCCAGGCATCGGGTTCGCCAAGACGACGCAGCAGAATGTGGAAATCCTGCGGCGGATGAGCGAGCTCCGGGAGTGGCCTGGCTTGGCCGGGCTGCCATGGCTGGTAGGCAGTAGTAGGAAGGGATTCATCGGCAACATCACCGGGGTCAAGGAAGCAAAGGAGCGTAAATGGGGCACGGCGGCGGCAGTAGCGGCAGCCATCCAAGGAGGTGCGGATATAGTGCGCGTGCATGACGTGGGCGAGATGGCAAAAGTGGCTATGATGAGCGATGCGATATGGAGAGCATGAAGCTTCAGGTCGAACGTCGCTGGAAGATCAAAGTGCAGACGCTCTGGCCTTGTTGGCCACCAAAGGTAAAGGTGCGATACTTGGCCTCATCAAAGAAGAGCAGCTCACCGTCCGGGACGACAAACCAGTTCATGAGCTCAGCGCGTGTCCAGTTGCACGATGTGATGATGAAGAATTGGCCAGGCTTGATCAGGGGCGTGATGTGGTCGCGGTAGGATTCGCAGATGCGACGGCCTTGAGCATCCGTGTCTGCAGACAAGGAGATGGCATCAAAGGTGCCCTTGTCGAGAACGGCGTCAAAGCCATCTGCCAGCCAGTCTCCAGGTTGTTGGCCCAGCAGATCCCACTCTTCGAAGCGAACTGCTTGCTGCCCACGGCCAGCGGCAATCTGACGAGCAAGACGCACACTGGCACCGCTGTAATCAACGCCGACCAATTGTCCCGCCCACCCTTCGTCCTGGAGAGCAAATAGCATGTGGCCGTTGCCGGTGCCCAGATCAAGAATACGCGAGGCGGACTTGCTCAGCAGGCCCTCGTGGTCGAGAGCTTCCAGGCGGTCGACGACTTTTTCTTCGGCCCCGCTGTCGTCGAACCAGATGGTGCCCTCGTCTTGGGCATCTTGGGCATGGTTGGCAATTTCGCGTTGGTAGGCTTCGTCCCAGCTAGTGGTTGATCAGTTTGCTTGTTGTGTCATGACGAGTCGAGGACACTGTGCATACTATTGCTTTGTGCCGAGTTCGCTGGGGTCGAGATGAGAGCGCATGTTTGGTGCTGAGGAGCAATTGGTTGAAGACAAAGACTGGGAAAGGCCGGGTAAAATATGCGGAGCCTTCGGGGGAGGAGCGCGCACGGCCGGCCGGGGTCGAGCTTGACTGGGCCGACTTGGCCAAGCAGGTAGGTGCTGTAGAGGTCACTCCTGACAAGCTGGAATCTGGAAGTGGACAATTGTACAGCACACGTGTCGCACGTCATTGCCTGCCTCTGGATGCGCTCCTGCCCTCTCTCGGACTGAACCGCACCTCCCCTGACTGACCGCCACGAGGCCGTCATGGCCGCCGCATACACTGCTCAAGCCCCGGGGACCTACCCGCAGGCTGTCACGCCGCATACCGCCCCTCCCGGAACGTTTGCCCCGGGTACAAAAGTGCAGGTCGGCTCGCACCGCGTTGTCATAGAGAAATACTTCTCCGAGGGAGGCTTCGCCCATGTCTACACAGTGCGCGTGCCCGCCAAGGATGCGTCTGCCAAACACTCGATCGCTGTGCTCAAGCGCGTCGCCTGTCCGGACAAGGATGCCCTCGCCAACATGCGTACCGAAGTCGAGACAATGAAGAAGCTGCAGGGACACAAGCACATCGTCACCTACATTGACAGCCACGCCAGCCAGCTCAAGGGCGGCGGCTACGAGGTCTTTCTGCTCATGGAGTTTTGCTCGGGCGGCGGTCTGATTGACTTTATGAACACGCGGCTGCAGCACCGCTTGACCGAGCCCGAGATCCTGAACATCTTTGGCGACGTCAGCGAGGGTCTGGCTACCATGCACTACCTCAAGCCTCCGCTCTTGCACAGAGACTTGAAGGTCGAGAACGTGCTCATCACAAACACGCCAAAGGGTCCGGTCTACAAGCTTTGCGATTTCGGCAGCACGGCCGCCCCGAGACCCGCTGCCACCACTGCGCACGAGGGGCGGCTGATCGAAGAAGACATCCAGCGTCACACAACCATGCAGTACCGCAGTCCGGAGATGGTCGACGTCTGGCGCCGGCAGCCCATTGACGAAAAAAGCGACATCTGGGCTCTGGGTGTGCTGCTGTACAAATTGTGCTACTACACTACTCCGTTCGAAGAGGTCGGCCAGATGGCCATTCTCAATGCCTCTTTCAAATATCCGCACTATCCCCCATTTTCTACTCGCCTGAAGGCCTTGATCGGTATGTTTTTGTACCATTGCCTTGTTCTCCCGAGTCGCTGACCCTGCTTGCGACAGGCGCTTGTCTACGAGAAGATCCACGCCAGAGACCCAATATATATCAAGTCGTTAGCGATGTTTGCAGCATGCGTGGCACTCCAGTGCCCATCAAAGACGTATGTCGTTGGCTTCGGCTTTCCGCTTGATCTGTGCCTCTAACGCGCAGCAGATATACGCACAGCGTAGTGACCAGAAGCTTCCTGAACTTGTCTCTCCCGTTGCTTCGCCTCCTCCAGCTGGTATCAGCCGTGCGTCACCCGTCAAACAGCAGCAGGTAATACCCGAAATTGCTCCCATGAGGCGCGGCAGGCCACCAGCCTCGTCCCAACAGCCTGTGGCTGCCGTGAATCAGAGCGATCCATTTGCTGCCTTGGACTCTACTTCAAACACCATCCGCTCTCGTGCTGTCGACGAGCTTTCGGCAAAGTTTCCGTCGTTGGATGAATTCTCAATCACGCACGATGCCGCGGGCTTCAGCTTTTCTTCCTCCAAACCCAAGCGCAACGACCCAGTCACTAGTGCAATGGCCGACCAAGTGTTTGCACACGCGGACTCGGTTTTGCAGAATCAGCAGATGCCCAACCAGTCTGCCAAACCCCAGGACCCTAGTGTGAGAAGCAATGCGCCACCGAAACCAAAAACGTTGCTCCACGAACCTGCTCCACAGAGACCAAATTACTCCTCAACCGGTACAATGACATCTCGATCCTCTACTCCACTGGCACAATCGGCAATGCCCAAGCTGCCAGACGTCTCGAAGCGACCCATCTGGCGCGTGCCGGACTCGTCGAGATCCTCAAGCCAACCGCGTGCTTCACCCGTATCTCAAAATGACGCCGACCGACTTCAGCCCAGTGCGCCGCCTGCTGAGAGGCCCGCGTTGCTCGACTCACATCGCTCAAAGTCACAGACAGCCACCATGACTCTTGCGAAACAGGCAACCTCCTCCAGGCCGTCATTGGAGGGTCACCGTCCTTCCTTTGGCTATGACGACAACATCAGCCGAGCCAAGTCTGCCAATTCAAGACCCAGACCACACAGTGCGGCATATGTTGATTCGAATCTTGACTACCTCCGTGAACAGGAAGCCGAGAGAAAGAGGCCGTCTCTAGAGTTCCGAAGATCGAGCAGGTCCATCAGAGGTGCAGAAACCGGCTTCGAGGATGCAACTATAGAGAGTGATGCCGACTACCTGCGAGATCTGGAAGGCAATGACGGCCTAAGCCGCAAGAACAGCGGGAAAGATGCATCTCACAAGAAACGCTCAAGCATGTCCTCGTTCAATCTGGGTGGAACGAAGAACATGCTGTCGGGCAGATTTGGAGATGCTTTCAAGAAGTTTGAGCAAAAAGACGGAGAGCCCAAAACTGAGAGAGGCCGAGGGCCCAATCCTGGGTTCAGAACGCCAAGTCCCAACCCAGCAGTTCAAGCGGATGCAAACCTACTCAGCCCAGTCACAGGATCCGACATAGCTGCGTCTCCGCCACGTCGGACAGAAGTCGCCGCTGCAGACCTATCGGACTTGGTCGAGACTGAAGATCTGCCGCCGGAGATGCGCAGAGAATTGGAAAGGCTGCAACTCGCACAAGAGGAGAAGCGCGTGGCAGCGGCTGCTGCCGAGTACCGTAATCGTGGAAGCGCGCCTCCTGTGCCCTCAAAGGCCAATATGATCCAACAACGCGTGCAATCGCTGTTGATTGACGGGCAGAAATCACCCGTCTACAAGAGGCAAGCCGAAGGCTACGGGAGATACACAGAAAGAGCAGAGGTGGAAGAGCCCAAGCAAAAGCCAACACGCGCGGCTCAACCGCAAAGCAAAAAGGAGGCTCCGCCGGTTGCAAGGAAATTTGCCACGCCAGTACCTACTAGTGCACCTGGAGATGTTGACATGAATCTCAAATATCACAAGGTCAGGCAGTCGCAGTCTTTCCCTTTACCTGCGGAAACATATCCTGTAGAACATTCGGCTTCAGCACCACAACAACGCACAGGAGCCGCCGCACCAAGACCAAACACGCCGGCCAAACCAGCTACCCTCAAGACAGGAACATCGGTCATATCTCAAGGTCGACCAGGGTCCTCGGGCATTACCAGTCCGGCGTCGGCATCGTCGCGCGGCGGATCGAGCCTCGCAGCACTCCTCGCTCGAGACAACGAAGGCGTGGCTGGAGTGGGTGCAGGGACGGACGTCGAACAAGGCATCCGACAAGAATCGGATTTTGCCAATCAAGCAGAATACGATGATTGGCAGGCAGATTTCAGTAAGCGGTATCCAAGTTTGAGCGGGATTGAGATGGTGGAAACAGAGATATTGGCGACGGGGGGTGGTGCGAACAAAGAGGGTGGACGACGCGGGATGAGGGTGAGAGATGTATGATTCTCTAAATCATCTCAATGATGGGTCATAGCACTGTTGAAATTACAAGTTGAAGTTTTAGATGTTTGACATGATGACATATATGATAGACATTGCGATGGTACAGCAACAAGTGGAATGAGGCCAAAGCCCAACGGGCCGAGACGAAGACACATCCACCCCACCTTCCGTACGCGTGCATTCGTTCACTGAGCAAGCGCCGCGCTGTTGCTTCTCGTGTCATCGGCTGTCACTTGGGAGCAGCGGCGACTGTTGACACAAAGTAAAGGGAGTTGGCCAAGGCAGTTGAAGTGCGAGTGAGTGTCGACGACAGAACAACAACAACAACACATAGCGATTACCTACCACATTCAACACAGAGACGACAGTTTCAGCACATGGCGCGCCCTCGTCGTCGACAGCGGCGCCTCTCCAACGCCTCAAACTCGTCCGTGTCGTCAACGTCGCCCGAACGCGAAGTCGACGATGACAACGACTCGTTCATGCTCCAGGCAAACGACTCGCAGTCGTCCATCGCGGCGTCAGTCGACATGAGCGCCAACACGGACGCCGACTACCAGGAAAGATGCCGTCTCTCGCCCGTGTACCGGCTGCCAGCTGAACTTGTCATCGCCATCTTCGGGCGGCTGGCTTCGACAAAGGACCTCATGTCGTGCATGCTCGTGTCCAAGGACTGGGCGCGCAACAGTGTCGCGCTCCTGTGGCACCGACCGCAGACCAACAACTGGGCCAGCATCCACAGCGTGACAAGGTCAATACGCAAGACGGACCGCTTCTTTGCCTACAACGATCTGGTCAAGCGGCTCAACCTGTCGACGCTGGCGCCGCAAGTCAGTGACGGAACGCTGATGGGCCTGACATCGTGCAAGCGCATCGAGCGGCTGACGCTGACCAACTGCAGCAAGTTGACGGACCTGAGTCTGACCAGCCTGATCCAAGGAAACCGCAGCCTGATCGCGCTCGACGTCACGCACATCGATCAGCTCAGCGACCGGACGCTGGAGCTTGTCGCTCGGGACTGTGCGCGGCTGCAGGGCTTGAACATGACGGCCTGCCGGCGCATCACGGACCAGTCGCTGGTGCAAATCGCAAAGAACTGCCGGCACCTCAAACGGCTCAAGTGCAACAGCTGCTCGCAGCTGACGGACGTGTCGATGCTCAGCGTGGCGCAGAACAGCTCGCACCTGCTGGAGATCGACCTGTACGACCTGCCTCTGCTGGAGTCTGCATCCATCACGGCGCTGTTGGCGCAGTGTCGGCAGCTGCGCGAACTGCGTCTCGCACGTTGCCCGCTCATCACGGACCAGGCATTCCTGCAAGTGCCGCCCAAGGCCGCGCCGTTTGACGCTCTGCGCATCCTCGACCTCACCGACTGCCAGGAGCTCAGCGACAAGGCCATCGACAAGATTGTGCAGACGTGCCCCAAGCTGCGCAACCTGATTCTGGCAAAGTGCCGGCAGCTCACCGACAGAGCCGTGTGGGCCATCACCAAGCTCGGCAGGAACCTGCATTACATCCACCTGGGCCACTGCGCCCGCATCACCGACCTCTCCATCGTGGCCCTGGCCAAGTCCTGCACTCGCATCAGATACATTGATCTTGCGTGCTGCAGCAACCTCACCGACCAGAGCATTACCCAGCTGGCCAACCTGCCCAAACTCAAGCGCGTCGGGCTGGTCAAGTGCGCCGCCATCACCGACCGAAGCATCCACGCCCTGGCCACGTATGGCGGCAGGCTCATGCAGAAGCCCAGAGAGCGCCACCACGGCCTCAGCGCCCTGGAGCGCGTGCACCTCAGCTACTGCACTCTGCTCACTCTGGACGTATGTATCTCCGTCTCTGGCCGCGTGCTGCACCACTGACTCGTCTTGGCAGGGAATCCACTCGCTGCTCAACAACTGTCCCCGGCTGACCCACCTGAGTTTGACCGGCGTCCAGGCCTTCCTGCGCGATGACTTGACCGTCTTTTGCCGTGAAGCTCCCGCCGAGTTCAACGAGCACCAGCGCGAAGTCTTCTGCGTCTTCTCCGGCAACGGCGTCGCCCGACTGCGCGATTACCTGAATGGCGCCAATGGCCCTAACATGCAAGCTGTTGTGGCAAATGACTCTGAAGACGATGACCGAGTCCTGCCACCACCTCCACCTGCACACAACCACCCTAATCTCCTGCACACATGGCATAACCCGGCATTCCATCATCCCACCGATCAAGACATTGACGACGAAGACATGGATGACGACCTAGATACTCCCAACGATGCTGTTGGCCGAGCCGTTGGCATTTTGGACCCTCACGTCGCAGCCGCTGCCCACAATCTTGTCTTTGATCTGGACCCCCATTCTTTGGTTGCTGACGCCTCTGCGCATCCCGCCCCCGGAGGAAGCACAGCCAGCGCTGGTGCTGCGCTTTGGCCTGGCTCGGGTGGCGAGGCTCACCATGTTACCGGCATGATGAGTGCTGCCATGCTTGATGACGTTGATGAAAATCACGATGCGACGCGATGAGGTGCTCTGCTTTCACATTAGTCCAGGAAGGGTCGGTTCTATTCGGTTTTTATGGAGTCTTTAGAGGGGGTCAACTGCTGGTCTACCGGGGGGGTAATTCATAGCAATTATTCTATGAGGGATGAAGTAGTTTAAATTCCATAGGCGCTATTCTCTTTTTTTTTTTTCTCTGCTATCCACACTTTTTTTTTCTTCTCTTACCTCTTTCGCAACGAGTTTGTTGGAAATGTGGCATCTGCGCAGGAAGAAGCTTCTGTTTCGAAGTACGTACCTGCACACTAGAGAAATAGGGCGTATCCTCTTGGGTGATAGATAGACAGTACGTAGTACGTACTAATTAATGATTATCATAGAACGTGTGAAATCATAATGTCCCTTTTTTAATATAAGAAAGGTAGGTATACATTGGTTCCAAAGAGGTCCATAAACGAGGAGGACCTGCACACTCACTGCCTGCCGCACGTCTTCTCGGCAAGTCGTCAGTCGGGCACCTGCATGTTCATGCTACACATACCGAATTGCATCTATCTCGGAACATGTGTGGGCTGTAAATCTACTACATATAACTTGGTCGAGTCGGTGTCCTGTGGTTCTCTGAGGAATACGGGTGGCGATGCTGTTGGGCTATAGATTTGGTTGGAGCTGTACACGCAGTTGTTGTCCGCATTACACAGAGATCGGAACAAAAGGGTGCGGTCGGCCGATTTCTCGTGACGTGTACGTTGTATAGAAAACAGTTCTCTGAATTACCATAGCAAACCTAAAAAAAAAAATATCGATCAAAACTTTTTTTTCTAGTATCAATGACAGACAAAAAAATGCCTCTTTTTGGGGTTTGGAGATGAAGTCGCACACATGTGGCCGTGGTTCAACTGTCATACCATCTACCCATCATGGGATCCCAGCTATATGGACTTCCAAAATGTCTAGTTATAAAAAAAAATCAGCTCATGGAGGAACCAATACCTCTCACTCGTCTTTGGCAAAGAAGTGGAGGTTGGAGTAAGAATTCACGTACCTGTCCCAATCCCTGCCACTAAAAGCCAGCCTTTCGTTGTCCAACTTGACATGGCTGCCTCCGGGGCTGCTGCTCCTCATCGGACGACAAAAAAACACTTCCAACACTTTTACTCGCATCTCGTGCCAGAGACAGTTTCCGTTTTTGAGCCTTGGGACACCGTACAACCTGTGTACCTGTACGCGTCGCAGCTCCCTGGCTTCAAGGAGGACCAAGCCCGTGTCAATCGTCATGACCAGCGTTCCTTCGAAGATGAAAGCATCCCAATTGGTGCAAGGGAAGTAGACAAAGTCTAACTTGAGGAGGTCGTGTTCCGGATGGCCAAACTCAGAGTGAGGCGTTCGATCTTGACAGAAACACATCAAATGATGGATCGACTCAACCCTGTAATATCGTCAATCCGAGCTCCGATTAGAGGAATCAAGTCAGTAAAACTTACTTTATATTAGGCATTGATCTGTCCGCGGACACGGGTAAGAGCGGTTGCCCATCCATCATGGATGCCTCGGTTTTGAGGACCTCCCAAACTCCGAGTTTCGGCAACAGGAGCATGAGCAAGCCTTTGCTCGGATTGTGGTAGCAGAGACTACTCGATACATACGCGAGAGGCGCTTCGATGGCTTCTCGATCTAGATTGCTCCAGGGCCAGATATGAATGTCCAGAATGGTGAGAAAGTGTTGGATATCTGCATCGTCCTTCGAGATGATTATATCTACCTTTGCAGTGCCTGAAAGTAAAGCGTCCTCGGCAATCAAGAGTATCTTGTGTATTCGATGTGGATCTGTGAACGCACAGGAGAGTTCGGAAAGTTGGTTGCAAGGGAAAACTAGCTGTGAGAAGTCTAGAGATTTCATGCAGCTGGCATTACTGCTAGTACGTAAGGGATGGGCAGAAGCCGACCGGTCACACCGACACTGAGCCTCGAGTACAAGGAAGTCATCACGCAGGAGTGGACATCCTCGTCTGACATGATATCAGTCAGGAAGTGCTTGCCAATTGTGCTTTTGATCATACCTCGGGTTGTCGTATCCGACGCTGGTCAATCGATCCATGCCTGAGTGATTGAAGCACGAGGTACTCCAGAAAAAGGATGCGTGCAATGGCAATTATAACGTGGCCAGACCCCAATGCTAGGTTGGGCCGAGATTGGGTCTCTCAATCCGAACAGACGGAAACGTAATGTCCACTCGGCTCTTGCCATGCGTGTTGCTCAATGCAGTCCAAGAGACGCCCGCCTTCAACGCTTGACATGTGACCGGCTTCGAGGAGGTGTCAATTCGCTTGCTGGACCCGAGCAAATTCCTCGCAGACATGGCTAGCAGAGCGCGTGGCGAATAAACCTGCGTCCTCAGTGCTCAACAAACCGAACTGTCGGTCAATTCAGGTGCTATATGGAGTACCCCGCAGCAAATAGTATGATTATTGTGGCAGGGAATTGAAGAGGGGGGGTTTACCAACTGGAGAAGCAAACATATTGCATGAACCGTGGCCTGGTCTTGAATTGCCTTATCTACAGGCTGTTATGTCGTTTTATATTTTAGCGCGCGCTAAATCCTCAAAGGCGATCAGAGGCACAGCACGGCTTGCTCGGATCTGACTCAGGAGGAGGAAGAGCTGCAGCCCCTGTAGTCAGGATGTGGCACGGTGTGCGGGGGAATGCACTGCAGGTTTTCCTGACAGTGTGTTGTTCGATCGTGCGCATTCCGGTCGTCTTAGCCTGGCGACAGCGCATGCTGGTGACAGCAGCTTTGTTCTTGCAGAGTCGCTGTTTTTTGAAGCCTAAGACCTCACCTCCTGTTCTAGTGTTGCAACGAGTCTGTGGCAGCTGCTTGTTACTGGCATCATGATGATGAAGACAGGGCTGCTTGCTCCCGGGTGGCTCGCAGCAGCATAAAGTCAATAAGTTCCGTCATGGGTGTTGGCTAAACAGGCGGGTGTGCAGCACTATGCATGCCGAAGATCTCCATGATGGACGAGTCCAGCAAGCACGCATCCTAAAGCAGCTGACCGGTTGGTAGATCACTCGGCTGGACCTGTGGGCTGCTGCCGTCAGTCGCAGATGCCGCCTATGCTTGACGAAAATTTGCTCTCCCGCTTAGCATATGGTTCGTGTAGAGTTTTGCGCAGTTTTGCGCAGCTCGTCCACTCGAGGCGTAGAGCATACATCGACAAAACAAAACAAAACGTACAGCAGCAGGGATTCCCACGTGGTCACCCACCGTAGTACTAATCTGCCGTTCAACTGCTTATGTATGGCAGAGCGGACGGGATGCCCAGTTTTCAGCTGACTGTGGCCGTACGTGCTTGATGTGCAAATTGAAAAGAATATAATTCCTCAATCGTTTATAATAGTAGTGGCTTACTGACCAGAGCGCGCCGCACAATAGCCGGCGTCTACAGAGGATGACACGCCCTGATAGCTCAACCTCGGCTCAACTTTGATCTATTCTAGAGCTCATCTGAGGTGCCCAGTCACAAGCATCCATCGCTCTATGCTTGTCCATCTCAGCAATAGCTTTGAACCACCAATACCGGTCGACCTCATCATCTCTACACAGAAGATCATAATAGATCTGGCAGAGACCCCGTTCGACCAGAGCCCTTTCTCGAATGGAATTTCGAAGCACACGTCTATCCTCTTGCATAGTTTCTGTATCCGTAGCAGCCCAGTCAAATGTGCCATTTGATCGGGGTTCATGTGTTAAAAAGCGAGGATATGTGGCGGCGAATTGTAGAGGGACCATTTCTGCCCAGCCTAGGTCGATGATACTGTGGATGTAAGCAAGACTTATATGCATCCACTCGAGAGGAATTTGCAACCTTGTAACGTTGGAGTCCTCGTCCACGATGATGTTAGTGGGTGATAAATCTCCGTGGAGGAGAACGCGAGGTGCCGTGTCAAGGCCTGGAATCCAGTATTTTTCTAACAGTTCCATCTCCTTGACGCAGCTCTGGAGATCACCACCGCTGTATTTGCCATCTTTTGCGCGTGCGATTTTGCGTTGTATCTTTTCAAGAGTTTCACTCCTCGCTGAGGTACCTATCCAGTATGAGTTGGAGCGTTTTCTACAAAGCCGATATTGACATACATCTCTCCTGTACTCTCAAAAGATCCAAAGAGATATCTGCAATTTGCTTGATGATCATATCCCTTTTGTATCGCTCTTCCGGTACAGCATCGTTCCAAATCAAAGGGCTCCCATGAACCCAGCTCAAGCAAATGAATGGGTTTTTGATGAGGCGGTTCCCATTTTCATAAATCGAAAGCATCTTCTGGAAACAAGCTATATCAAGGCGCTCAATCTCTCGTCTGTACTTTGATTCGCAGGACAAAATATATGCTGATGATATATCTGCTTCATGAAAGATGCGCATGGCGATATGGCGACCTGTGTGGTCCTTGAGAGCATAAACATTGCATTGTCCTGTTTCTTGCATCAATACTCGCTGCAACTATGGTACATGTAATTGGCGGGTGTATTTATCAATGCGTTCATACCACCACGATATGGGCTCAAGTCCGTTGCCAGTATGAAGTTACAAGATAGACATGGTGTATCAGGTGATTCAGGCGATGCTTGACGACAAATTTGCGTTCTTATGGCGGTGAGATCCTGAGGGATCATCTTGTTGGTCGCCGTGAGGTGGCGGCTAAAAGGCTATTGTAACTAGCCTCTGGCAGATCCGGGGGGAGAGTTTGTGGGGAAAGGTTGAGGCTCCAAAAGTAGGGATCCAAAAGAGACCGACCACCTCTTGAGCTTTGGACTGATCTTTTCTCTCTCTGGATTCTCGGCTTTCGGAGAAATCCTTTACTCGAGAGCCTTGCAGTTGGGCTGATTGGGTGGGAATGAGAAGGATATCGGCAGACGCTGAGCACACCATCTCCTCTTCAATTGGCGAAATGCAGATCAGCGTTGTGTATGCATGAGAACAATGCCAAGAATGTCTATTGTATCCAATCAAGAAGGCTTGAGCTTAGCATGCCTTGATCCTTTCGCTTTCGCGTATCCTACCGTTCCCTCAGCAGCGTTGTACCTTGTTGCAGAAGGCCTCGAGCCGTGAGTTTGTATATGACGGATCAAGACTCTCCTACTCTCGCCCTATTGCCTCGTCCATCCTCTTCTGTGTCGTTGTCTTCTCGCCAGCAGTCGGAGATGACACGCGCAGGTACACTCAGAGCCTATTGGCTCGGCTGCGTGGTCTGCATGGGCGGATTCCTGTTTGGCTACGACTCCGGCATCATCGGTAGGCGAAGCTGAGAGAGAAGGCTTTGTTCTCAAGACTGATGTGCTATCACATCAGGTGGAGTATTGACACTGGCTTCGTTCGAGCGCGACTTCAAATACACCAAAAAACAAGCCACTCGCAACAGTTCCTTGTCTGTTGGCCTTCAGCAGCTGGGGGCTTTTCTCGCATGCTTTGCCATTTGGCCAGTCACTCATCGGTTTGGACGCAAGTGGGCTTTGGTCATATGTTCGTCGATATTTGTCCTCGGCGCCATCATACAGACCATCAATACAGGATCTTTTGGAGCATTCCTGGCCGCACGATTCATCGCTGGAGTCGGACTTGGTGGCAGCAGTGTCGTTGTGCCCATGTTTTCCTCGGAAATGGCGCCAAAGGAGCTGCGGGGCCAGATTGGAAGTTTCTACCAGCTTTTCTACACTTTTGGTAAGTTTTGCGCGCCGAGGATCCAGGAAATCGGACATGCCTGATCCCAGAACCAGGTATCTTCACATCATACTGGATCGACTACGGCGTTGGAAAGAATATTCCCACCAGTCAAGCAAGACAGTGGCAAATCCCAATCGGCATTCAGATCTTGCCAGCCGCACTGTTGGGCATGGGAATGTTCACCTTGAAAGAGTCAGTCCGCTGGCTAACACTCAAGGGCCGCCATCAAGAAGCTTGGGAAAGCCTGCAATGGATACGAGCCGATTCCGGAGCAGACGCTCAACTCGAAATGGACGAAATTCGCCTGGGCGTAGAGAATGAGCTGCGCGAAACAGAAGGCTTTCAGCTCAAGGAGCTTTATACCAAGCCAGACAATCTGAGACGCACAATCACTGCAGTTGCGGTATTCATCGCCCAGCAATCTACCGGAGCTACCGCGTTTGCAACGTACGGACCACAATACTTTAAGCTCCTAGTTGGCAACAAGGGCAACAATGATCTTCTACTCACCGCCATCTTTGGTGCCATCAAAGTAGCCGCCTGCCTTACCTTTGTAGTCTTCGTTGCCGAGCGAGTAAACCGCAAAGCCGTGCTCGTAGGCGGAGCGCTTGCCATGGCCGCTTGTCAAATCTCCACGGCCGCAATCGTCAAAGCCAAACCGCCACCCGGAGATGCAACTGTGACAAGCTCAGGCATTGCAACAGTAGCTCTAATCTACCTCTTTGTTATTAGTTACAACTTTTCGTTTGGCCCCTTGCCTTGGCCCTACGTGTCCGAGATCTTTCCCACACGCACTCGCGAAGCGGGTATTGGTATTGCCGTCTCGACTCAGTGGCTGTTCAATTTCGTCTACTCGGTCAGTACGCCGTACATGATCAAGAACATGGGCTTTGGCACGTTTTTGTTCTGGGGTCTTGCCGATTTGGTGATTGCGGGCGGGACTTGGCTTTTGTTGACAGAGACCAGAGGACGCAGTCTAGAGGAGATTACGCACACTGCCGAGGCAGCCAAGAGGTTTGATGACAATGACCGATATGAAGGGCATGAAAGAGGGGACGTGGGTAAACATGCAGCTGTCGATATCAGATAGTTTCGATGATCGAAGCCACAATGCCATTATTTTGCATCAACTTTCGCTGCATCGCTCGCCTCTTTACCAGGAAAACACCTCTTTGACCTTCCATTGATACTCGCCAAAAGTCACAGTCTTTCCCTCAATGATCTGCTCTGGCGTAAAGGTCAAGGAGCAAGGCAGGAACAGATCTCCAAGTCTGGCTAGTCTCTTCCAATCGGCTTTCTCTTTGTTCTCGCTGATCTCGAATTTCCATCTCTCGATAGTGATTTGTTTGCCAACTTTCAGAAAGGCCTGGCAATGTTCGCCAACACGAACAACACGACCTCTAGCTTCATTTGCATGGTCATCGAGATCGATGACGATGCTCCAGCGCTTTCCATCGATAGCGGCAGCCGAGAAATCGACCCATACTTCTTCGTAAGGCTGGGGCTGGTTGGTGAGAGGATTTGGCATGATGCCTAGTTCGAGAGTGGAGCCGTCAGGTTGAGGATACATGTCGCCGGCATCGGGGTCAGGATTGTCGGAATGGCTGTCGATCCAGTGAGAGAATTCCGTGTGGCATATGGCCATGGCGGTTCCATCGGTAGGAGGTTCAGGATTAGACGGATGATTGACAGAGGGCGAGCTGATTATGGTGCTTGTCGATTCTCCAGCGATTGCCCAGTCAAGACTTTCCAATGGGCCTCCTGGGTCTTGTCAGTGTCATTCTGCGGTGGATTGGATTAGTCGACCTTGATTGGGCAGAGGCTGGCCCGGATCGCAGGTGATGCGTAAGTCGACGAAGTGTCTTCGAGAGCTTGTCAAGACCAGTGTTGATGTGGGTTCTTGCATCTTATCGGGAACCTGACCAAGCATGTCAAGGAATGTTTACGCAAAATGAACTACAAAGATAAAATACCCATCTGATGCCCCTTCTCTCAGATATACCAGGCTGGCTTCTCTGAGGCTCGGCCATGACTGAGGACTGCTTCTCTCGTGTCTGTATCTTCTTGAGTTTCTTACGAGCAGATTTGCTTTTCTTCACTTGGGCTGGATTAGTAGATTTCATGTTAGCGGAATGATTCATGCGGAAAGTTTAAAAATCGAATCAACGAAATGGGTTCAGAATGCTGTGAAGATGGCGCATGGTGTCAATCCCTCCAGACAGGTTTATGTATCTGGTGCTGGGATATGTGTGTGATGGAGAGATGCTTGATTGAAAGAGACCATGTTGCATGTTTTCTAGATTGAGGCATGAAGAAAGAAGATAGGCAAATAGAAGCTCAACGACTTACAAGGAAATGCAATGCTACATGTAAGAAGGTAACTGCGTATGTCAATGCAGTATGAGCTTTGAGTTTCTTTGAGAGAGACCGGGGAAGGAGCTCTGAATGCTGATAACCAGAAAAAGAAGGAAGCGTCGTGGTTTGCCAAAAAGGGAAGGAAGTGTCACGCTCAGACAGACGCGAAGATGCCCGTACGGAACGCGTCTTCCGACGACTTTTTGTTCCATCATCATCATCATCATCATCATCATCATCATTGTAATCGCCATGTCACAAGAGCAAGCTCAGGATGTCGCCTACAACAACAGCCATCGTGCATTTCTGCAGTCTTTCCTCTCACGCGCGACTCTCACCTTCGAGCAAGCACGTCCGATAATTGCCGCAATCGAGACTGCTCAAGGTACGGACGGACCCTGATCTCATTGCATCGAGCATACACATTGTACTTATAATTTCCAGGACAAGATGACCGCGACATTCAAGCGGCCGACATCACCGAAGAAGATGTGTCTACATATATCAACGTGACCAATGCCGCCATTTCGCCCTTTGATCTCGAGATCCGCAGCACCCTCTCTCAACATGATCGCACCCGCATCTACGCCCTTGTCAATGTTTCTTCAGACTCAATTACCCGGCTTGCCACTACACACTCGCCCGACGAGATTAGCTTTGTCAAAAGATGTCTGGACGCCATGTTTGAAACCAACAACACACATCGCAGCGAGGTGCTCGCCATCAAATCCACCGAAGCTCTGAGGCTGGCTAAGGCCCCCTCTCAGGACGCCGAAGCGACACAAGGAGCACAGGCTCAGAGCTTGACTATGATGCAAGCTCAGAAGATGCTGCAAGCCATGGTCGACGAAGGCTGGTTCGAGGTGAGCAAAAGGGACTTTTACACTCTGACTCCGCGCGCCTTGATGGAGCTTCGTGGCTGGTTGGTCGAGACATACAACGAAGAAGACGATGAGAGGATAAAGTTCTGCTTTGCTTGCAAGGACATTGTCACAATGGTACGTCATCCTTTTGGCTGTACGCAGGCTCGCACACTGACTTGACAAACAGGGCGAGCGATGTCCAGATCTCGACTGCTCGGGTCGGCTGCACATTCACTGTAAAAGAGTCGCCTTCAGAGTGCAGAATAACATCGAACGCTGTCCGGTATGCAAGAAGGGCTGGGAAGACGCATCGCCAGTAGGCGAGAAGGCCGCCCTTCAGAACAGGAGAAGCACAAACGGTGCCGCTGCGTCGAGGAGATCAATCGTCCAGACTGACGGTGCAGACTCCACGTCTGACGGGGATTGAACACGGCGAATCATTACAGTGCGCCTCACAAGCAGCACGACTTCAACACAAAGCGTTAGCTCACGGAAGCAGGGCCGACCTCGGGTCTCTGCAGTCATGGCAGGCCCAAGACGAGTCCCAATGCATTGGTGGCTACCGTGAGCTTGAGGGCGAGTCGCTGAAAAGAGAAGAAGCATGATTGTCAGTGACAGGCCAAGATCATGAGCTTGCAACCGCAGGAGGGCTGTATGATATACTCCCGCGAGGATCTTCAATGGTCTGTGTTTGGTTTCTTCCTGCCGCAATACCGGCACGAGCGCCGCTGCTCATAATTCAATGGGGTGCAGCGAATCAAGAAGGGGTTCAGCGAATCAAATAGGGGTGAAGGAGGACAACAACAGCTTTTCTTTTTTCGAAATAGTTCTCTCTTGCGCCTATGCGACCGTCATGAAAAAAAAGTGTCTAGACCCTTTCGAACTCGTTTATCTCCTTTTTGGTGAATCGAGAGAAGAACGTAGAGACAAAGTAACCCGAGGTCTGAAAGGCCATGATACAACCACTCTCGACTTTCCCCAGCAAAAACACACACTCCAGCGAAGAAGTGATGGTTTAACGGTACGACTTCTGGAAGCGCGAGCGGGCACCCTTACCACCGAACTTCTTGGGCTCGCATCTGCGGTTGTCGGCGACGAGGAGTGTGCGGTCGTAGGCGACGAGGGCCTGCTTGAGCTGGTTCTTGCTGTGCTCGTCGACGAACTTCTGGTAGTAGGCAATCTGTGCATGCGGAGAGATTGCGCGTTAGTCTGGGCTCTTGCAGGTGTGTGTATGTTGCGCAGCAAGTCGTTTGTATTTTTCCTTCTTCTTCTTCTTCTTCTTCTTCTTCTTCTTCTTCTTCTTCTTCTTCTTCTTCTTCTTCTTCTTGCGATCCGTGTTGCTGCTGGACGAGGATATTGGAAACGTACGATAGACTTGGCAATGGCCTGGCGGATGGCGTAGACCTGGCTGGTGTGACCACCACCAGTGACGCGGACTCTGATGTCGACACCGGCTGTAGAAAAGTTCCAATTAGCGATTTGCTCTTTCCATATGACGGTCCCAATTGGTACGCAATCCGATCGTATCCTTCTCTCTTCTCCTCCTCGCTCTTGTTCCATGCATGCTCTTGTCCTTCTTGAATCTCCTTTGTCCTTTTGCTGCTGTGACTTTGTCCCAATCCCTCTTCATGTTTCTGCTGCGCAAACAAGGACAAGGGAAAAGGAAAACAGGGGTTCATGATCGCATACCGAACTTGTCAAGGCCGAGGATGAGGACAGGCTCGTAGACCTTGAATCTGAGGATCTCGGGCTGGACGAGCGAGATGGGCTGGCCGTTGACCTTGATGAGGCCCTGGCCCTGCTTGCAGTGAGCCACGGCCGTGGCTTGCTTCTTCTTGCCGAAGCACTGAACACTCTGAGAGGACGACATGTTGGGTGGTCGTGTTGTGGGTTGTCGAGTTGTCGAGAGAGATGTACGTGGTTGCCGTCGTTCGTAAGAGCAGTCGCGCCTGGCTGTACGGAAGGAATTTCGTTGTGCGCTTCCCCCAGGCGGAGGCTTGGCGATGAGCACAGACGCAGCTTCTTGGCATAACTTCACTTGTCTTTCTCCAAACATCGCAACTCGCACCTTGAATTAAAATAAATGTCCATCAAATCATGCAGCTTTTCGCTCTGGGTTCCAATGGGTGCAGTCAGCTTGGATTTGAGTCCGATGATGTTTCTGCGCCGTCGCGCGTTGATATCCATCTCGAACTCGCGACCAGCATCACTTCCATCAAAGCTGGGGGCAATCACACCTTGTTGCTTACAGACTCGGGCGTCGTCTGCACGGCTGGCAAAAACACAGAAGGGCAATGTGCGCAGGCTTTGGTGTCGCCTCAGTCAAACCGTTTCTCTCCGGTGAAGGACTGCTTTTCTGCAAGAATAAACCTAATAGCGGCAACTTGGGATAGTTCTATCTTTGTGTCTGCTGACAGCCGTCTATATGTCTGCGGCAGTGGTGCAAAGGGAGAGCTAGGTCTCGGTCAGGCAGTAACCAAGTCCGATCGACCAGTGCAGGTCCCGGATTTTCCGCCCGAAGGCACTCAAATCATCGACCTGGCCGCTTGCATGAGTCACGTCGTAGCAGTATTGTCAAACGGAGATGTGTATGGCTGGGGCAATGGACAACATGGCCAATTGGGAGATCCGATGAATGTTGTCTGGCAACCGCGCAAGATTGATGCCCTCCCTTTTCCGGCAACTCGCGCTGTCTGTGGTAAAGACTTCACCTGCATCTTCGGCCACCCTACTGACGGTAAGCTGCGATTGCTCGGTATGGCAAAACGCGACAAGCATAACATCAAGTCAAAGACACCTCAGACAATCGGGAACTGGATGGATGTACAAGCCAGCTGGGGCGGTGTATATGTTCTGCTATCTGACCATAACCTCTTAGCATGGGGTAGAAATGACCATGGACAACTCCCTCCTGCAGGTCTGTCGGTAGCCGCGATGGCCGCTGGCAGTGAGCATATGCTCATTCTAACAACATCTGGCAAGGTGTTAGCCTGGGGTTGGGGTGAGCATGGCAATTGCGGCTCACCTACAGACGAACAAAGCGACGTCAAAGGTCGGTGTAATGAGCTTCTTGTCAATGGGAACGTTCAACATATAGGCGCTGGATGTGCAACTAGTTGGATCGTCACCTCATGAGTACCACATGGAACTCGGGCGAATATTGAAATAAGCGCGTCAGGAAAAGTAGCCACTGCGTTGGCTCAGTCGAACAGACCATGCATCTACCAGAATCAGTCAATTGAGCAGCGGCACAAAACAAAGTCGTCCTTACTTGGGACAGTCTCTGAGTCGGTGGCAAGCCTTGTGTGTCTCTGTTTATGCTCTGACTGAGTTGTGGAGGATCATGTGTGAATGCATCACGGAAGGTGGGGTGGAAGCCACCGGTCTGAGAGGTGTCAATAAAGGCTGGTTGCTGCGTCAATTGGACACTCACAATATCTGCATGAGTATCCCAGCCCAACATTTCCTCGGGCTCCTCGTCCAGGACTGGAGGCGCCCATCGGCTGTCGTCCTGGTCCGCGTGTGGCATGAACAGGCTTTCCGGATCTGGATCTGACGCTGTTGTTGCTTCGGATATCTGCCGCCCAAACAATGATTTTCGCTGGTTGTTAATCGCACCAGGTTTTGGAGGAGGCGCCATTTCCATATTGCCGCTCTCGATTGTTGGTATTAAAGATTGTCTCGAGGGCACACCAGATGGCTGCCTTGTGGATTGATCTGGATCCATTGTCGACTGTCTTGAAGGCCGGACTGGAACAATTGAAGGCTGGCGTGAGGATTGACGAGCTGGACGGGTTGACACAATTGTCGGCTCGGCCTCCGATGGCGCGGCTCGATAATCACCCGTCGTCATCAAGATGAATTGGCAAGTCAGCCCATGTTCTGTGTATCTGAATAAGAGCGGTCTTCC
This sequence comes from Aureobasidium zeae, assembly GCA_017580825.2. Lineage (NCBI taxonomy): Eukaryota > Fungi > Ascomycota > Dothideomycetes > Dothideales > Saccotheciaceae > Aureobasidium > Aureobasidium zeae. Next base: position 46,184 of record JAGFJS020000036.1, read on the forward strand.
TGGACGGGAGAATTGCGCAGATAGTGATGCCTTGAGAGTCTCGGCATGTGTCACGATTGCTCTGAAGTCCTTGACGTTGATGACAATATGGATGCCCTCTTCAGCATGAAAGTCATCAAAATCCTGCACGTGCAGAGCGACAGCTGTCTCCAGAGGCTGCTTGAGAATCTCTAGGGAACGCGTCAGTGGACTAGCTGTATGTATATCACGATATTTCGTACCTCTTCCATCCATGATCTTCTCTGTAAAGCTTGTGAAGACAGCCTTTCCATCCTTGACCAGTAGATCCAATTGCTCAGTCCTGGCTCCAAAGTACTCAATATATTCTCGCAATACCCGTGAAGATATTGTCCATCCGAGCGGAGCACTATCCTTGTCGAACACTGCATGTGCTGCTTCGACCGCTTCGTAGTTTAGGCGATACGTTTTGGTGACACCTACAGGAGAAGAATCAAAGAGGGAATCGACAGCAAGTCATTCATGGCAAATTCCTACCATGTCGGCACACCATCTTGACAACCAGACTGCATTTTACCTTATTGGGTTTGTCTTCCACGCTCACTTCGCATCGATCGATCGAGGTGTCGCCACCACGTGTATCAGATATGCGACTCTTGAAAACAGCGAGCAGGGCCTTGGGTTTCCATCAGTCTAGTAAACTACCGTATAGAATGCCTCCGCCAACCTTGTTCAATAGTTGACACGTGAATCGAGCGCCTTGGCCCAAGCCAAAGTTGTAAGACAGGAAGAAGCTTTTTGCTTCGAGAGCAAATGAAGCATACGAAGTCCTTGAAGAGTTCAAAGTGGTCAAGGTCAGCTATGAAACGGCTGTTAGCAAGTTTGTGTAGATGGAATATCCAAGGAAATCCAAAGAGAACTGACCATATCGCCACGAGCCTCCATACACACTGTCTCGCCAAATTTGGCCAGACAGATCAAGGCATCATGCACTTTGACAGTAGCTTCTGGTGAGAAGGAAAAATTCAGCGCAGTCATTTCGGTACTGAGAAGACCTGTAGGCAAAAAAAAATTGACAAGGGGGTAAGATCCAACGATTGATTGGGTGCCTGCAATAATTAGAGGAAGACGCGTTTTCGGTGATCGATAAGAACTAAAGAACGCGTCTCTAAAGCACCGAGGCACGTCATTCACCCAGACCGACAGACATTGACCTACCTTTGACCTTGCTATCCTTTTTCTTTTTCGGCTTGCTGGATCATATTAATTGAGAACATGGCAGCCGACGAAGACTTGGATATAAGTGTACGCTTGCCACCAGATGTTTGGCAATTGCTCTTCGACGAGCTCGCTTCCCGCAACGACTTCTCAAGCTTGTACAACTGTGCAGTGGCCAGTAAAATTCTCGCTGGATCTGGAGCTCTAGCTAATCTCTATCGGTATTGTTCTCGACAAGTTCATCGTGTGGAGAGACCCTTCTGCTAATAATTTCTCAGCGCGAGTCACAATGCACCTGTGAAGAGTGGTGGAAATAACGAGGCCTTGCCGTTTCAAGAGCAAGAGCAGGTTGTGCAGAGATGGTCGATCATGTGGAGGACCATCCTCCTCTCATGTAGCGAAGAGACGCTGTTTCCTTACTGTCACTATCTGCGAGTGCTCGACCTACGTGATCTCTATGAACTGCTCGACGACGACAAGTTCAGGGGCAAGATCCAGCAGTGAGATCAAAATGCCGTCTTGAACTCAAAATTTACTGATTTTGCGGTAGAAATTTCTTCTCTGGCTCACTTTCAAGATTTAATATCACCAGTCAGACCAGAGGCAAGAACCGTACACTCAGGTCAAGCCATATGAGAGAAACGGTTGCCCTGATTGGAGATGGTTAGTTCCCTTCTGCGTTCCTTACGATAGGCCTAACTAAACATATCTAGCCATTGTGAAAGCCGCGCCTATGCTTGAGGAGTTGACCGAGCCCATTGTCGGCGAATACAACAGTCCGTATATTCTGTATCCCAAATGCCTAGAGGCTGACCATGTGCGACAGTTCTATCCAGCGTTTTGCCGCGTTGGGCACCCGATTTGAGCAGGCTACGCTCACTAGAATTATGGGACGGAAGCACTCTGGGAGACGAGACCCTCCAGAATCTCCTACATACCCACTGTCCACATCTCAACAGAATCAATATATACCAATGGTGCGTTCAATCGAGCTTACCTATGCTGATATCAAGCTTACACGCCGCAACAGGCGCGGCGAAGACTCTGATAGTAAGCTTGCACGATTCTTGAACAACATGCCGAGCAACACACTAGAATACTTCGAGAACATTGGCGAGTGCGGCATCGGAATCGAGACTTGCCAGGCACTTAACACACACGGTAGATCACTCAAATTTCTGGCTCTCGCAGTGCCGGACCGAGGTATCGAGGGATTAGGACTGATGAAGGACTGTACGGTCCTCGAAACACTCAGATTAACAGACACGCAGTCGCCACACGACCTGAAGGCGTTTCACAAAGATACTCTTGACGGCATGATAGAGTGGCTGAAGCAGTGCACCAGACTGCGTGAAGTCAGCTTGACCGACTTTATTTCAGCACCTGATATTCTAACACCTGCACTTTGCGAAGAAGGTATCGATCTGGTGGATTTGCAAATCAGCGCCAGAGATGACAGCATGTATGCGCTACGGGAGCATCCAGAGTTCCACGCAGCCATCGGCCTGCAGACAAAGTTGCAAAGTCTTCTACTCAAGGCTGATCCCGAACCATTCGAACCTGTCGCCCGAAATCAGCTCTGCGAATCCCTATGCGAGCTGGAAGACCTGCGATATCTTAAACTCACAAGATCTTCGGATTACTTCCAGGATGATCAGTTGAAGCTCCTTGGGGAGAATCTTCTCAACTTGGAAGATCTGCTTGTAGGAGGCTGGCTGTTGACCGATCAAACTTTGGCGGCGCTCTCAAACTTGGGCAACCTCAAGAGTGTGACATTTAATGGTCTGTCGGTCTTCACTTCTGACGGTCTTCTGGAGTTCATTGATAAGCTGGGACCAGGTAATCGTGGTCTGGCCATCTCTATCGATATGGCTTCCCTAGATGCCGCTTTGAGCAGCCAGGAGCAAGATCTGGTTCGCGATACTCTATCAGCTAAGGTCCAGGGGCGTTTTGAGTATCAGCTTGTCAGAGGTAGGCCAATTCCGACATTCTACAATTTCGACAGTCTTGCTGACGTCCACACCAGATCCTGATGTTCCTGAGTTTGACGAGTCAGACTCTGATTAAGCATTCATGTGTAGCTTAGAAAACTATTTTATTCCAAGATTCAAGAGAGGCGGGATGGTCAATTGATTGGAGGGAAGAGCTAAATGACCGAGCACGGGCGGGCCGATGACGGCTCGGTGAACGCATCCAATGACAGCAAGCCGCGCAGAGGAACACTCAACCATGCCATCTTTCTTTTCATAGTCCTGGTTATCCCAAACAATCAGAACCATGGCGAACACAAGACGTATCCTCGTGATAGCTGGATCTGACAGTTCCGGTGGCGCGTAAGAAATTTTGGAAAACTTGACAATAGCGGTGCATGCGAACTGATTTACGAGCAACCCAGAGGCCTCGAGGCCGATCAAAAGGTCATTGCCGCTCACGGCTGTTATGCCATGACAGCAACGACGGCTTTGACTGCTCAAAACACACAGGGTGTATCTGGCATTCACGAAACGCCTTCTGAATTTGTGAAAAGGTGCATTGACGCTTGTGCCGAAGATGTTGGCATTGATGTTGTCAAGACAGGTAAAATAAAATTTCCCCCTCTATACATTGTATTCGTGTCTAGACTTATACACGTGCATGTAAGGTGACTGACGACGATCAAGGGATGCTGGCTTCTGCCGGTACCATACATGTTGTTGCAGACGCTCTGCGAAAGTATAAGCCGGCTTGCAGCATTGTGGACCCGGTAGGCTCACTAGATGAATTGGAATGATATCTTGACTGACTGATCCAAGGTAATGGTTGCAACGAGTGGAGCCAGACTACTCAAAGAAGAGGCCATCAAGATCCTCTGCTCAGAACTTTTGCCCGTGACAGGCCTGATCACTCCCAACATTCCAGAAGCACGCCTTCTGCTGGAAGCCACCGGACGTAACGTCGAGGACATTAAAGATTTGAACGGCATGAAGCAGCTGGCCAAGGCAGTTGCCGAATTGGGGCCAAAGAGCGTTCTGATAAAAGGCGGCCATATCCCTCTCAAGAAGAACTACCAAATTGCCACGACTGATGATGAGAGAGAGATTTTGATCAATGTCCTCTATACGGATGGTGATTTTTGCATCTTCGAGTCGAAGTATCAGATTGCAAGGAACACTCACGGCACCGGATGTTCGCTTGCATGTGAGTACTCACGCCACTACGTCCTGGCAATCAAAAACTGACAAATTCACAGCTGCAATCGCATGCAATGTTGCAAGCGGGTTGAGTATGGAACGAGCAGTTCGAGCAGCTGGCCGATATGTTGAAGCAGGCATAAAGACTAGTGTTGATTTAGGCAAAGGCTCTGGCCCGATCAACCACTTTCACTCTCTCAACATCATGCCATTCCCGCCGTAAGTTGAAAATTCTCAACTGAGCTCTCTTGACGACACTTCTACTAACGAGAGTCTTCTTTTTCGTAGCGGTGGCTTCGTGGACTGGCTGCTGGAGCGTGAAGATGTCCAGCAGGTGTGGAAAGAATTCACGCACCACGAATTTGTGGAAAAAATGGGTGATGGCACTCTGCCTGTTGAGAGATTCAAGTTTTACATGGTGCAGGACTATCTCTACTTGGTATGTTCTGACGCTCCGAGTTTTGTTCACTGGGCCTGACAGAATCAGACACAATTCGCCAGAGCAAATGCACTGGCTGGATACAAGGCCAAAACATTGGAGAGTGTTGCAGCGGTATATCTTGCTTGAACGACTAAATGTGGTACGCGTGAGCTGATCAATATCCACAGTCCGCCAGCATCGTTACGCACATTCATACCGAAACCAAGCTGCACGTTTCCGAGTGCCTAGAGCTAGGCGTAACTATGGACGAGTTGCGAAACTCCGAGGAGCATCAAGGTTGGTGTTGTCGCTCTCACTGACTCTTGATACTATACTGATTTGACGCCACTAGCCTGCACAGCGTACAGCCGGTATGTTCTCGACTTTTTGATGGATGATGGAATGGATGACTTGGTCCAATGGAAACATGACGCATACTGACTAGCCTGCCATGTACAGCTACATCCTCGACATCGGGGCATCAGAGGACTGGCTCGCACTCCAGATAGCAATGTTCCCTTGTCTCCTTGGCTATCACCATATCGCCAAACGCCTCTCAACCCTACAAGACCCTTCGCAACCGAAGAATGCAAACCGCTACCGTCAGTGGATTGACAACTATATTGCCGACGATTATACGCAGGCTGTCGGCAAAGGCATGGGTGGGTTTCGTTTCTCCTTTTCTCGTATGGTACAGAAGGTCTGTGGGGTTTTTACTGATATTGGCATTTAGCGTTGGTCGAGGGGCATATTTTTAAGCAATCGCCAGACAGGATTGAAGAGCTTGTCCAGATCTTTATTCGTGCTACCAAGGTGAGTGATTTTTTGTTTGAGTGATAGAACATGTGTCGAATGACTGACCGACGTGCTGTCCAGATGGAATGTGGATTCTGGGACATGGGTATTGGTCGATGACATTGACAGTCTGTGTCGAATGCTAATATGGAAGAAAACGCCCGATTTGATGATCAAGATGATTGTTGATGAGTCTAATAGTTTGGCCAGGGTGGCTCTCGCAAAATTAAATTTGATCTTGAAATCTGCAGTTGACTGTCGGTGACGTTATCTTTTTTATATTTCCAGTTGTCCATACTAAGGTACCTGTTCATTACTGTGTTCTATCTCCTCTTACTGCCGGAAATCACATGTGTGTAGATACACCTACTCGAGCTTAGTGCGTCTTTCGATGACACGAAAACAATACCAGTTTAGATGATTACATGCCTTCATATCTGCACTAATATACCTTGAACCAGCTTATGACCACACAGCGATTGATTACACGTAAAGGCCTCGAGACCATGACAGTCACATGACATGACGAGATATGTCGGCTTCGTAATTGCAGCACCATCAATGCATCCACTTCAACACCGTCTCTATCAGACAAAACGGCAAAAAACCAGACATTATGAACGCACAAGCACCATCATCAACACGAGGAATTCTGCACCATGTGCAGCCAGTATCAGCTTTTGAAGTTGCGAGACCAGCCAGCAGCAGCAGCACCACCACCACCTTAGCGCCGACAAATCTACTCCTCTGGATCGGCGGCTTGACAGACACGTATCACAGCGTCGCGTATGTATATGCTCTGGCAGCCTCGCTGCCACCGAACTGGTCGCTCGCGCAAGCAAACCTCAGCAGCGCTGGCAGCGGCTTCGGCATCGCATCTCTGTCCCAAGACGTGGCCGAGATTTCCTCTCTAGTGCACTACTTCAAGGCGCAAGCGCCTGCAAAGAAGCGTAAAGTGGTCGTCATGGGTCACTCGACGGGCTGTCAGGATTGCATGCACTACCTCGCCAGCAGCGGAGGTGGCGCCTCAAGAGCTGCTGTCGATGGAGTGGTTCTGCAGGCACCGGTGAGTGACAGGGAAGCCATGGTCAAAGACATGGATGCGCATTCCTACAGCCTCGCCTGCAGAACTGCGGAACAGTACTGTCAAGAGGGGAAAGCCGAGTACATTCTCCCGCTGAACCTTACGTCCAGCATGTTCGGTAATGTACCCATCACGGCACGCCGCTGGGTGGCCCTGGCATGTAAAGGTGGAGAAGACGACTACTTTTCTTCAGACTTGTCCGAGGAGAGGCTGCAGAGCACGTTTGGGAAAGTGGATACACCGCTGTTGATTGTGTATGGAGAAAAGGATGAGTTTGTGCCCGAGTCTGTGGACAAGAGGGCTCTGGTGAGCAAGTGGATGGGATTTGTTGGAAAGAATGCGCATGCCAAGAGCAGCGATTTGCTCCAGGGAGCTAGTCACAATTTGAATGGCGACGATGCAAGGGTTGTCGATGAGCTGATTACTAGGGTCAAGGAGTTTTTGATCTCTTTGTAGGGGGCTAACAGGCAATAGACAATGAGAAAGGATGGAGTGATTACATTACGACAGTCCTCACAATGCAATTGAAACGACAATGAGAGCGACAAATGATGATTTTCATTTTGAGAACAAGACGGGTAGAGTTACTTTTAGAATTCCTCGCGACTCTTTCCGTGTCAGACTTAGTTCTCGTGGAGGAGAGCCTTGAACTCGGTCGAGGGAGCCTTGGGCTTGCCGTCCTGGAGCTTCTGCTGACCAAGGCCAGCCTTGGAGAAGGCAGTGGCGTAGGGGTTGAGGCGGAGAAGGACCTGCTTGTTGCGCAGAGGGTTCTTCTTCTGCACGTTGGTGCGCTTCTGGATGGCACCACCCTTGGCGGGGCGGAGCACAGACTGAACCTCGGTCGAGTTGATGAGCTTGACAATGTCGGGCTGGGCAACCGAGTTCTGGGGCAGAAGGAAGTCCTTCTTCAAGGCAGAGGCCTCGGTGGTGGAGCCGTAGATCTTGTCGAGGGCCTGGAAGGCAGACGAGGTCCAGATGATGAAGCGACCGAGGTGACCGCCGGGGGCGAGCTGGAGGAGGTTCATGGAGAAGACGGTGCAAGTCTCAACACCGGGGATGTTGCGGAAAGCGGTGACGAGCTCCTTGCCGTCCTCGTTGGGGTTGTAGACAACGAGGGGGCCACGGCGCTGGCGGTGGCGGCGGTTTCTGAGCTTGCCCTTGCCGGCGCGGAGCTTCTTGGAGGCCTTGACCTTCTCGAGGTCGGAGCCAGCACCGACGGCCTTGAGGAGCGCGACGGCGGCCGAGGTCTTGCTGATGGCGGCGTTGCTGAAGGCAGTCGAGTTGACGACGAGAGGGACCTCGGGAACGGTGGCGACCTGGTGACCGCGCGCCATCAGGAGAGCGGCCGAAGAAGAGGCAGCGATGGCAGAGGCGGTAGCGAAACGCTTCTGGCCAAGGTTGATCTTCTGGTGCCACTTGCGCCAGACCTTTGTGGGTGCGAACATGCGACCGGAACGGCACATGTTACCGAAGGCAGCCTGACCGGCACGGTGAGTACCACCACCCGAGACACGGGGGATACGGGCAACAGCACGGCCTAGACACTGTCAGAGGCGGTATTCTTTCTCTCTTTCTCTCTCTCTCTCTCTCTCTCTCTCGTGTCTTCACATACCGGTACCCCAGGACTCAGCAGAGGTCTGGTGGCCAGCCTTCTCGCTCACGGCGTAGGGCTGTCTCTTGTTCTTGGCCATGCCAGTGTGGACAATCCTGCGCAATCCATCAGTCAATTGCCCGTCGTCGTCGTCGTCGGGACTGCGTACTGGACAATGTCGGGGCGGATGGGCGCCTTGAAGACATTGGGGAGAGGGTGGCTAGCCTCACCGGCCTTGCCGTCGGCGGAGATGATGGAAACCGTAGGTCTGCTGGTCATTTTGGCGGTCGTCGTGTGTTGTCGCTGTCGTCGATTCAACGAGGAAAAGCTGCGATGGAAGACTTTGCAAATTGCCGGGGCAGGTGCGCGCTCCTTCCTCGCTTAGCTCAGCCGTAAATCTTGGCACCCGAGGACAACCAGATTTGGCAATTCCTCCCACTCATTCATAGCACTCCGCACCGTAGGTATCCGAGTCTGCATCAAACAAGCTTGAAAAGGTACCTTTTTCTATCGTTGCTACTCATTGGCAGAGGTATCAGTCCGTCAGAGGATTGAAGCCGAAATGTGCACATCCATCATCGTTGTATCCATGCCTGGCTTCAAGGTATCCATCACAGCAAAGTCTCATGCTATACGCATGACATATGCCCTCTATAGACGACAGCGAGTTTGACTTGATCAGGGCACGATCGAGCGACAAGCAATGCAAACGGATCATAGACTTGGAAGCGAATCAGATTGCTGTGAAGCAAGGTTTCACGGTTGAAAAACGCGATCGACGAGAGAGATTCTTGTCGCAATACCACAAGCTTGCCGTTTGTTTAGCGTATAAGAAGAATAATTACCACCAAACCCCCAGCCATCGAGATAATACACCAACTAGTTCTCAGTACTCGTGCGCGACCACCATGGTAGCCAGGTACTCTCGATAAGCTGGAGCCGACCACCTCCTAAATCTCTTACCCCAGACAATCATACCCAAGAAAGTAAAGGTACAGGCGATGGAAACCACACCCGCCGTGATGAAGCAATTCTGCAACCCCTGAGTAGTCCACCACGGCGTAATCGCATATCCAAACCCAAAGCCGATCGTATTACGGATCAGAATGACCGATACGGTGGTCTCTCCCGCAATCTCCTTGAAGCAGTCCGCGTTGTAACTCACGGCAATGGAGCCTCCTGTCACAACACCAAACGTCAATATACCCAGACCGAAAACCAGGCCTATCCAGGCGATGTCATGGTAAGCGCCGACGCCCCATATTATGAGTCCGGCAGCAGACATGATGCCCGAGACCAAAAGAACCCATAGACGATGCTCGGGCTCTCTTATGCCGTTGTTGCGTCTCGCAAGGCGAAGTGCCATCCAATCCGCAGCGTTCCCTGCCCAGAGCGAGGCAATTGCTGCGCCGACGATGGGACCCGCGTACACGCAGCCAACCAATGCGGCGGAGAAGTTGTACGGGTTGCCACTCAGTACAGGACTTGCGGTGCCGTTCAGCACGCTGTACCATGCGAGGTTTATCCCGTAGAGGAAGCCAGACCATGCCACCGTTGGGAAACGGAAGATCATGACAACAGGACGGTAAGCCATGCGTAGCATGTTGGCATTTGAGGGTCGGCCTGGTAGGGGCTTGAAAGGCGTATACTTCTTCCAGCCGGCGTTCATGTTGTCCCTCGGAGGCACAGTGAGAGATATGGGTGATACCTGTGATGTCGAGCTCCGGGTACCTTTCTCCATCTTTTCGTGTTCGGATGGACAGTTATCTGTCGACTCTTCCACGTGTACGCCCTCAACCGCAGTGTCGCGGAAATACATCGTCTCCTCCATGAAGAAGAAGATGATGACGAAAGTGACTGCGCAAACAATGGCCCCGAAATGCATTGTCCACCGCCAGCCATAGGCATCGTTGAACCATCCTGCAATCAACGGAGCCAGGAAATTCGAGCCGAAAAGGATAAACACGTACAGTCCCATGTACATGCCACGATTGTGCGCGAAATAGAGGTCCAGAACCGTGATCTCGCACAGCGACTCGATGGGGCTGACCACAATGCCCAGCAAGACACGGTTTCCGACCCACTCGGCCGACGAAGTGGAGTACGCGGTCCAGACCATCAACGGGACCGTCAGGAGTGTCGTAATGAGGTAAACCCCGCGGCGGCCGTAGGTAAGAGCAATGGGTTGCCAGATCAAGCACGCCCAGCCGAAGAAGAGGAACATGACACCGGTGCCTTCCACCAGAGTTGCCGTGGAGATTCCGGTGTCGGCTGTGATGTCTGCTAGAACGGAGTACTGGAGGGACGTTGCAATCCCGGTGCCCAGGACGTAGAGGTACGCCATGGATACGGCGAGAAGCTTGCGGCGTGGAGACCAGTTCAGGGGATCATGAGGGTCAGGACTGGGCTGAGGGACGAGGAGGATGTCTTTGTGGGAAGAATCATGGAGGGCTGATGTGACGAGGTTGTTGACGTCTACGAGGTGCACTGTGCCTGGAACATGATCTTGATCAAAATCGTGGTTTGTCATTGTGGGAAGCTGACCAAAGAACTAAAAGGAGTACAGCTGTCAATGTAAAGATGACGAAGAAGGGTAGGAGTGTAAAGAAGAAACAGAAGACAGGAGTACAGACGAAACAGCGATTGAAAGGACCTCTCTGATTTATGTTCTGTCTGAACCGTCTAACTCTGGCATGGATTTGTATTTGCAATGAGAACATGCCATCTGATACCAACATTGGTCGCTATGCTGATAGGTGGGTTTGATAGACATGGAGATACATGTCGAAAGGCATACCCGATATACTTTATGGTAGGTTCATGTTGAAAGATAGTGTATCCATGGTGGTAGTTTTTAACAGCTGTTAAATAGGAGTCAATGATCCTTGCCAAATGTGGAGATCATGGGGTGGGGTGACTCGGGTGAGAATGAAACTACATACCTGTTCTTCAATCTCCTCCAACAGTCCCGAGCAAGTTGTAGAGATACGATACAACAGCTGTTATTCAAGGTTGAGCAGCTGTTCAATGGAATTCGACCTATCTTCATTAGGCGTCTCAACATGGCCGTTCCCCTCTCGGTTATATCAATGGCTCAGTCGCCCCGTGAAGGACAAGGGCGTGCTCGATCATTCCTCCCAAAATACCTTGCCTCCATTGTTGTCTGAACCAAAATGACTGTCAGTTCTGCTTCTCAAGCCACATCAATCGTCGAGGCCTCCATTGCAGACCTCGCGGCTGCTCTCAGCCAAGGCCGCATCAACAGCGTTGAGCTGGTTGCCAAACACCTCCTTCGCATAGCCAAGTATGATCGCCGGACCACCACTCTCAATGCCATACCCATCATCAACGAGGATGCCTTTGCAGTAGCTCAGGCATCCGATGACCGCAGGGCGAATGGCAAATTGTTGGACATCCTCGACGGTATCCCCTGTACCATCAAGGACTCATACAAATGCGAGGGCATGACCGTGGCATCAGGCTCACCCGCATTCCAGAATTTGGTTGCGAATGAGGATGCTTTTACGGTGAAGAAGATCAAGGAGGCTGGTGCTGTGATCCTCGGTCGCACCAACATGCCCCCCATGGCTGCGGGAGGCATGCAGCGCGGTGTGTATGGTAGAGCCGAGTCGCCGTACAATGCCGAATACCTCACCGCTGCCTTTGCCTCTGGATCGTCGAACGGCTCGGCCACAGCCACAGCAGCGAGCTTCGGTCTGTTCGGCATGGGCGAGGAGACCATTTCGTCGGGGAGATCTCCCGCGTCGAATAACGGATTGGTGGCGTACACTCCTTCGAGAGGCTTGATTTCCATCAGGGGTAACTGGCCTCTGTTCCCTACCTGCGATACGGTCGTGCCACACACGAGAACCATGGATGACATGTTCTCTCTGTTGGATGTCATCGTTGCCAAGGACGACGAGACGTCTTGCGACTTCTGGAGGGCCCAGCCTTTCGTCAAGCTTCCGGACGTCAATGATGTTCGACCAAAGACGTATCACGATCTGGCGGACGCTCAATCACTGGCAGGAAAGAAGATCGGTGTGCCCAAGATGTACATTGGCGGCGTTGACTCTGACCCATCTGCTCGCAAAGTACACACCCGTCAGTCTGTGATTGATCTCTGGACTCATGCAAGAAAGGTGCTAGAGAGTCTTGGAGCGGTGGTCGAAGAAGTCGACTTCCCCGTGGTGACCAAGTTCGAGTCGGTTCGTGGTGACAGTCCTGCCGAAGAGTCTGTCGCGCCACCTCACCATAACGAAATCGACATGTGTCAATTGATGGCGTATGCCTGGGACGACTTCCTCGCCACCAACGCAGACAAGAACGTGGCAACAAGCCTCGCCCAAATCGACTCTGCCACCATCTTCCCGCGACCCCCGAACTCGGTGCCGGACAAGTACGACAGCAACGATCCCCTCGTCCGCCACACCGACGTCGTGGCACACATCACCGACAACCGGCTCCCTACTTACGAACTCCCCAACCTGGGACCGGCCCTGCACAACCTCGAATCCAAGCGTAAATCGACCTACGAAGACTGGCTCGATGCCTTGAAACTCGACTGCGTCGTCTGGCCCTGCAACGGCGACGTCGGCAAAGCAGACGCAGACACCAACCCGGCCTCGGCGGCCGACGCCTGGCGAAACGGTGTCTTGTACTCCAACGGCAACTGTGCGCTGCGCCAACTGGGCATCCCGACCGTCAGCGTGCCCATGGGCGTCATGTCCGACATCAACATGCCCGTCAACCTGACCTTTGCCGGCAAGGCATACCGCGACAACGACCTCTTCCGCTACGCCTACGCCTTCGAGCACGGCGGCAAATTGAGACAGCCGCCGGCAAGGACGCCCGCCCTCAAGACCGATGCCATCGATACGGCGTGCGCGGGCAAGGGCGTACCCGGCAAATCAGCCCCGGAGTTGAGCATGCACGCCACCGTGCTCCCCGGCGGCGCGAAGAAGTTGCGTGTTTCGGGCAGCTGCAGCGCTGGCGACCAACTGGCCACGCTGCACGTCTTCGTCGACGGCGACGAGGTTGACGGCGTGAATGTCGACGGCGGTGAGTGGAGCGTCGAGGCCGATGTGCTGTCCTCATGGAACGGCCGCCCCGAGGAGAAAGGGGTCCCGGATCCGGAAAAGGCAATGGTCATCGCGTTGGCTGTTGGTACGAATGGAAGATCGACGGGCAAACTTTTGTTTGTCTAGGGAAGTAACTCCGACGATGCCTGTATTGTTGTTTGCTTTTTACCCTGTTGTGAAGCCGTTTGCTGCCGCTGAATTGCTATTGATTGAGAAGTTTCGCAGGGCGGATAAGAGTATTTGCAGTTGCAAAAATGAATTAATTGTGAAACACCAATTTATATTACAATGATCAAACCTGGCATTATTTTTATTTCTTGTTTTTGAAATACGTGAAACAGGGATTTGGAAAGGAAGGTTTGGAAGCGAAGAAAGTTTTGAAATCAACGAGAGACAAAGCCCAAACGATCGCTATATCCCGCCCAGTAAAAGCGTACATTTTTGCCGCAAAAGGGGAGGTGGTGAAAAAGAAAACGCCCCCGAAATGCCCAGTTGCAATTGCCTAATCTCCAAAAGCCCAGGACGATCGATGTGAAAGAAAGGCATTGAGAACGAAAGATGTCTGAGAAAGACAGAGAAATAAGAAAAAACAGCAATGATAGAAAACCCATCAGAAACTCCTTCACTGCTTTCATTCGCTTAGCATAATGATTAGAAATCCCAGCCCGTTGCCCATGGTCGTGAACTGCGTATATGTCTGCATTGTACTACAGTGACGATGTGCCCTTGAGCAACTCGACACCGGGCATGACCTGGCCAGCTTCATCACGGCCGAAATCTATCATCAGGATGCGACCGTCCTGGCTGGTCGAGACGATTCGGCGGTAGTCACATTTTGCTGCAAGCATCCACGACGTGGTCCACTCGTTGAAGCGGCCGAGAAGAGCGCCAGTGTCGTAGTCGTAGACACGAAGGTCCAGGTCGTAAGAGCCACTGACGACGCGACGGTTCTGGGTGTCCAGGAAAAGCGAACGCACCAACTGGGTGTGGCCGGTGAACTGCTTGACCTCTGCACCAGTAGCGACATCGAACTTGTAGGTGACGTGGTCGTTGCCACCAGCGAGCACAAACTTGGCGTCGTCGCTAAACTCGACGGCAGCAAGACCGCGCTCCTTTTGGGGGAACTCGCGGACGCACTGCATCTTAGTCAAGTCCCAAAGACGAGCAACACCGTCGCCAGACGCAGAGACGAGCAAGTTGCCACGCAGTTGGACAGCGTTGACCGGACCCCGGTGGCCGGTGAGTGTGCGGATGGGCTCGAGGGTCTTGCGGTCCCACACGATGATGCTGCAGTCCTTTGAGCAGGAGACAATGTGCTTCTCATCGAAAGCCACGTCGAGGACACCGCCCGTGTGCTGCTTAAGACGACGGATGGGCTCGTACGTCTTGATGTCCCAAACCAGGAGATCGTTGTCACTTGATCCAGTGACCAGAATCTCGTGGTCGTACTGCAGACAGAGAATACTGGCGCTGTGGAAGTCGGAGGGAACGTGGTAGATGGAGTTTCCGTAAGGCGTGCCGTTGACAGAACTCTCGGCGTGGTGGAACTTGGGGTATTCAACAGTGCGGAGGACCTTGGGGCCCGGGGCGGGACGAACACTGGGACCGCCAATGACCTTGAGGCATTTGTACGTGTTGATGTCCCAGACGCGGATGGTGCGATCACGGGATCCGGTGATGATCTTCTGCTCGTCGAACTGCACGCAGTAGACCGAGTCGGTGTGGCCGGCCAGGTAGACGCCCTTGCCGCCTTGGTCGCCGCGGGTCCAGTTCTTGTCAATGCGTCTTCGGGCGTCGTGCATCAGTTCCCAGTGTTGCATGGGCTTGTTGGGGATGCCGGTACCCACGCCGCCAATCTGGATGGGCGCAGGTGTGACGAATGTCTGCTTTTCGTGCTGCTTTAGATATTGGGTACGCCAGATCAACGGGTCCTTCGCGATGCGAGCCCAGCTCTTGTTCACGCGTTGGCAGGCCTTGAGAGTGGCGGGGTCGAGGTGTGACAGGACCAGGGCAACGATTTCGGTAGGGAGGGCGTCGACAGGATCTGAACCCTTGGGCGTGGGAACGGCAACTTCGGCAATGTCGGCCATCTCCACGTCCAGGTCAGCGTTGGAGGCGAGGTCAGCTCCGCTATCGCTGGCTCCGGGAATGCTACCGATGCGGCTGCGGTGGAGATCCCTGGTCGCTTGGTAGTGGGGAACGAATGTGCGTGAGTTCGAGGCCTGGGCAGCACGGCGCGCAGCTTCACCGGAACTCGAGTCCGACATGTAGTGCTGCATGTATTGAAGCTGGTCTTGGTTGGGCATCTTGGACGACGAATGCAGCGAGGGCATGGTGTAGGATGACTGGAGGGCGGGCATTGTTGAAGACGAAGGGAGAGAGGGAGATGGAGAGTTGACGGGCTGCGGTGTGTCGTGTCGGGGAGCCTTCAGGGATTGAATCAAGCGATTGGTGGGGTGAAAGCAGCGCTGGATACCTTTGTGGGGGGAGGCAGAGGGCGTCGTGTCTTCTGGAATCGAACCTTCGACGCCGTCCATGAGGTCGCCAGAGTTGCGTCGACCTCTGCCCCGAAGGTGGGCTCGCAGGGTGCCGTACTTTTGCGACGTCTTTCTGAAGATGCCGTTCTCCTTCTGTTGCTTGGCCTTTGTGTTGGCACCCTGGCTGGGGCCGGCAGATGAGGCTCGCTTCAAAGACATTTCGCGTTCGCGTTGCTGCTCCATCTTGGGCGATCTCCACTCGACGTCGCGGAACATGTCGGCTTCGCGCTGGCGGTCGGCCTCGACGCCTTGCTCGTAGGACTGGTATGAGTGAATGATGGGCGTGGGTTGTGTCGGTTGTGTCGACGGTCGGGAGAGAGCGTGGTGGAGGACTTGGGTCGATGAGGAAAGCAGCGTTGTATGCGGGCGGGTCGAGGTCGAGGATGACGTTGATACAGACTCGGCACCGCTTGATGATGAGGATGATGAAGAGTAGTAGTTGTGATGAAGGTCGTGGATATAAGTCAAGTCATTGTTGGACATGGTGGCTTGTGAAGCGGCCCCTTGGCGGGAGAAAACAGAGTTTTGAGGAGTCAATCAACGAGTCCTGAGTCCTGATGAGATAGCGAGTGGATCCGAGTTTTGGCTGAGACAATGGAGCAGAGTATCCGAATAGTCTGGAGATTAGTAGTTTGTAATGATGGCGCCGACGGCTAATTGCGACGAGTTGGACAGCGAGTGTTGAGGGGTGATGGACGTGTTGAGAGTCGAGCGAGGAAGTTGCAAGGCGGAGAAAAACAGGTCACAGGCAGGCACAACAGTTAAAGGGAAAGGGGAGCCAAACAGTTATGAATCGAGTCTGGGCGGCGGGGGCTGCGGCGGCCGCTCAATGTTTCATGCCAGAGCGTATTCCGAGAATCAAGCAAAATTATGGGGAGGGGAGGGCCGATGGGAGACTGGCTACGCGCAACTTGCAAGAAACAGCACAGCGCTGCACCCCCCGTTGAGCGAGAAAAGGTCTTGGTGTCAAACACTCGGTCAGTAGAGAAAGTCAAAATACCTGCCGTGCACTCCTGTCCTGCCATCTCCCTGCGGCCGTCTGGCCCGACGGTTGCCCTTAGGCCGCGCCGCTTTGCCTTGTTCTGCATGGCGAGACACTCTATCTTCCACGCTGAGACATCTCGATCGCGTTATTGTTTTCTTCCTTCCGTCATTGCCACGTCTAATTGCTAGGGAGTCGACAAATCTAACTACTGCCATGTCTCGCATTTTTCCGACGCAGCAGCTGCCCCCTTCCCTTCGCTAGACGCATCCTGGATCTCTTCCCGCCTGACCACCTCCTGTCACGCTTCTCCTGCGTCAGTTTGGAATACTAATAAAATACGGGCTGCTGCTGCTAGGTACTCTTTGAATTTGCGCTCGTATATCATCATCGTCGTCATCCTCATCATATACCTAGCCATCACTAACATCACCATGCTCCGCTGTTTGTACTCCCTCACCGTCATCAGCATCAAAATTTTTGTCGTAGTGTCGATCCTTCTACTCATCATCCTTGCCGTCGCGTTGTTTTCTGCTCGATGCACATGCCCGTTCAACCGTGCGCCCCCGTGCCGCCCGCGAGTGAAGCCCGAGAAACTTTCAAGCCCTTTTTTTTCTCCCACGTCGTCATACATGTAATTTCCTTGGCTCTCCGGGCACCCGAAACCATGCATCCTGCTTTTTCCCTTTCGCATGCACGTCCACTTCACTTGTGTCGTTGTGGTCATTTCCTGCTTCTGTTACAAAAATAATCACTTCCATCCCTCCACAAATAAGAATGCCTCCTGCCAACGCCGCTGCTCTGTCAACCATTGCCCTGTGGTACCGCTTGTTTTTTCTCTACATTGAGCCCGTAGCAACTGCAGTCGGCGCCTACTACGCTTGGTTCCAGCAACATGAATATCTCGACATGACTTACGCCCCGGTTTCGGCCGTTTCTCTCGGTCCAACCGCTCGCGAAAGCATCGTTCTGAGTCAACTTGCCAATCTTTACGCGGTATTCGCCCTAAATGAAGCCCTTGTCTTACGCTCTACCAGCGACCTGCGCGTCTGGAGAGTTTTCCTATTCGGCCTCTTGCTCGCCGATTTTGGTCACATTTACAGTGTAAACCCCGTGGGCTCCGAAATCTATTGGCAATTCTGGAACTGGAACTCAATGTACTGGGGCAACTTGGGTTTTGTATATGTCGGAGCTGCGACTAGAATCGCGTTCCTAAGCGGACTCGCGATTTAAGTTGCGACTGCCTCCCTACTGACGACGACGATGAGGATAACTCTCCCGACGTAATTGGAACCAGACCCGTCAAGTAGGTTGGAGGCTTCTTGACATGGCCACAACGCTCCGTTTGGAGCTGCGACCGACCTCGAACAGTGATGAGCTCTGTGGCTGCTCTGCTCGGGACGAAGCATCTTCTCCGTTGTCCAGTGTTCGGCAACAACGTTTAACCCGGCTCGCTGGATACGGCTCGTGTCTCAGCCAGGCGCCGCGATTCCGAATCATCACTCCTCCGTCCTGAGACTCAGGGGCGGTCGGGATTCTGGTACACGTCAATGACTTTTGCTGTAAAGCTTCACAAAATACATGTACATGTCATGCTTCATGTCATTCAGCTACCCAAATTTGATGCGCACACCAAGTGGGAACTATGCTCCAGCCCGCCCGACGGAGATTCTGGATTCAAGCCAGCGCCATAGGCGTCAGGTTGAACATCATGTGTCTCTTTGCTGTTAGTGGACAAAAATGATGAAGCAAACCAAAAGATCATGGTGGGGTGACTATGCGCATCAAAAAGTTTGTTTGGCTTACGGCTTCTGGGCTCCAGCCTGAAGTTCCCAGGAAGATACGCCAAGAAGATGATCTATCCGCTTGCATGTTGTTTGCTCTGTTCGTGCCAACGCAGACGTACGTGGTTCTAGCGAACGAAGTCCAATATATCTATATCCAATGTCGTTGATGTGATAGCTATATCGTGTAGTTCTGTCGATTATCTGACACGTCTCAAACAACGAACGGTTAGGGGCAGTATTTCAAGTGGAAGTTCAGACGGAACGGCAGCAACGCTCATTTCAACGGCCGTGTACATAATTTACGGAGGTACTGGTATTATAGGGTAACGGGGACACAGGGTCTTGCATGTCTTGTTTTTATGCGCGGCTTTCATTAAAAGGTAGGCGACGATCGGGCTGTAGGGGTATCATCGACCGGCGACATAATGCGCATCAAAAAAAAATCCGCCAAAACGAACAATATTAGAATCAAGATGTAAGTGAGACTCCTGATACTTGGATCAGTACTCGGATATTGGATATACAAGTAGTAGTCGCCGATTTCAATAATAATTGAACGGACGATGCTGTATCCATAGGACCATACAACTAGCTGGTCAGAAGATAAATTGCATCGTGTTTCCCCACGAGATCTGCAGGGAAGAAGCAGCCAATCAAGACGAGATGCTGACGGGTGTTGAGCAGCTCCCGCTACCCCACCAGATGGCTGCCGAAGCGTGGTAGGTGATTGTCTCTTTGATTCGTGTGCTTTCTGTCGCGATTATCTAGGAATCATGTCTGCCCGTCAAGCAGTGCGGTCGCTGAAGCAGCTGGGCGGCGGGAGATGGTTTAGCACGGTAGTGGACGAGCGCATGGCCATGGCTGCCGGCGTGCCCAAGACGGGGAATGTCCTTCAGGAGGCCATGAGGCAGACTGCTCCCAGATATGAGTGGTCCAAGGATGAGATTCGTGAGATTTACAAGACTCCGCTCATGGAATTGGCCCATCAGTCGGTACGTATACAAGTCCTGAGCGGTCTGGTTGAGTAGGTCTGATGCAGTTGGGTGCTGTAGGGTGTAATGCACCGTCGTTTCCACTCTCCGTCGTCGATTCAGATGTGCACGCTCATGAACATCAAGACGGGTGGCTGCTCTGAGGACTGCTCGTACTGTGCGCAGTCGTCGCGCTACCAGACTGGTGGGTAGCTGACTAGAAATGAGTGACTCGGGCTAATGGACATGCACAGGCCTCAAGGCTACCAAGATGTCGCCCGTCGACGAGGTGCTGGAGAAGGCACGCATTGCAAAGCAGAAGGGGAGCACGCGCTTCTGCATGGGCGCGGCGTGGCGGGACATGCGCGGAAGGAAGACCAGCCTGAAGAACGTCAAGGCCATGGTCGAGGGCGTGCGCGCAATGGACATGGAGGTGTGCGTGACGCTCGGCATGATCGACCAGGCGCAGGCCGAGGAGCTCAAGGACGCCGGCTTGACGGCCTACAACCACAACGTCGACACGTCGCGCGAGCACTACCCCTCGGTCATCACCACCAGATCCTACGACGACCGCCTGCAGACCCTCGACAACGTCCGCAAGGCCGGCATCAACGTGTGCTCGGGCGGCATCTTGGGCCTGGGCGAGAAGCCCGAGGATCACGTCGGTCTGATCTACACCGTCGCAAACATGCCCCAGCATCCAGAGTCTTTTCCCGTCAACGCCCTCGTGCCCATCAAGGGCACTCCGCTCGGCGATGACCCGCAGCGCAAACGCATCGAGTTCGACGCAATCCTCCGTACCATTGCCACGGCCAGAGTCGTCATGCCCGCCACCATCATCAGAATCGCCGCTGGCCGTACCACCATGAGCGAGGCTGAGCAGATTCTGTGCTTCAGTGCAGGCGCCAACGCCATCTTCACCGGTGAGAAAATGCTGACCACTGACGCAGTCGGCTGGGACGAGGACAAGGCCATGTTTGCAAAGTACGGTCTCACTCCCATGAAGAGCTTCACAAGGGGTGCATTCCGTCAGCAGGAGATGGTTCCTGACTTCTTTGAGCAACCCAAGCAGGACCAAAAAACCACTGCTTGAATTCCGTGACATGCGATGTACATATGAACAAAAAATTGCCGTATAGCATTATTTATTTTGCTGACTATTTGTCTTTTTTGACTTTGATTTCCATCGCTAGATATGCTTCAATTATGCCTGGTAATCTAGTGCCTTGTCGTCTTATGATGCTCGCCTCAACCAAAACTGACATCCAAGATGATTGTAGAAGATGCTACTGCGCTTGGCCGAAACGCCCAGTATTGTATTAGGCGAGGTGGGTGCATGGTGGCTTTGTAACTGCCAGCTGAAGTGCATCCATCCTTGCGGCCTTTGTTGCAACACGTCGCAAAACAGGCGTCAGTACGGCAATGGCTCGAACAAGCCAGATGAGAAATGAAGAAGCACCGCCCAAACGGCGGCAAGTCAAGTGGATCAGCGAGGACGAGGTCGCTGTGCGCATGCCCAGCACCAACACAGAGGGCATGACCACCCTGCCCGGCTATGGCACGCCTCTCAACCACATGCTCGAGCGGCGAGACTGGATGAAGGACGTTTACCAGCGCTGTCCCAATGCTCTGCAAGACTGGGCTCCGGAACCCATCACCGTGCGGGAGAGGAACATGATGCAGCTGATCAATGCCATCACTGACAAGCCTGAATGGAGACGCAAGGTGTTTGATGAGCAAATCTTGCAAAAGTGGCGAGCTGAAGCTGTCACTGAAGAAGGACAAGGCTTTACTGACAACATGTTCGACTACGTGAGCTTTGCTTGTATGTTTTGGTAGAGCGTGCATTGCTTAACCAACGTCACTAGTGTATTGCCGAGCTGCACGAGAAAGCCAGCCAGCACGAGAAGGATGGTCTGGTTGCCGTGCTGGACTCGGAGTGGGCTGTGGTCAAGTCGGACGACCTAGTAAGTGCTGAACTTGGACAAGAACTCAAGGCGGCTGTGGCGCCTCTGGAGAATGTGCCAGACGACATGAAAGACTGGCATCCTGGATCGGACGACCAAGTGCTTGATTTGGTCCATCCCTCGCTGTTCCCACTTGTATACGGTCGATCACGCATCCTCGCTTCTGGCACAAGCACCGTCGACAATTGCATCCAGGCCTGTGGCAAAGGCGACGTGGTGCCCAAGCCCGAGAAGCAGCATACTGAGCTGGGCCGACAAGACGACTGGATGGTCATACGCTACAACCACAGGGGTTACTGGTCAGACCAATTCCAGTGGTTACCCAGCAATGTGGCATTCTCGCCAGACGAAGGCGTCAAAATCACTAGCTGCATCAACAATTTGCACCCTGTGCGTCATCGAGCCCTCTATCCAGTCATAGAGAAGTTCATCGCCAAAGCCATACCTGCCTGGGATCTCGTGCTTTCTTCCTTCTCACCCAGCATGCCGACCGAAGCCCTCCGCGTACCTATGCACTCGACCGGATACCACTTTCCTCTAGGCGAGGAGCCTCCCGAACATGTTGGTGCTGAACACGAAGAGGATAGCGACGAGTACTACGAAGCACGAGAAAAATGGGTACGTTGAAGTTGACCGTGCTTACACACGCTGACTCCCTTTGTCCTACAGATTTCTGACAATCGTGTCCTAATCAAGCCTGACGCGCGTGAATACGCCCCATCAATGAAACGAGAGGCGCCGCTCATGAATCTGCGCGAGCACTTCTCCAAAAGCGGCATTCAGGTAATCGTCAAGTTGGCAAACATCCATCTCACTCCCTCAAAACCAAACTACCCGGGCGGGAGCTGGCACATTGAAGGACAGCTCAACGAGCACATATGCGCCACAGCTCTCTACTACTATGACAATGAGAACATTACAGACTCACACCTCGCCTTCCGCTCAAAGGTCTCGACTGAAGAGGTCACGTTCCGCCAGTACGACCAGGACGACAACGACGGCGTCTGTTATCTCTTCGACATTGAACCATCTGGTCCAGCCCTTCAGAACATTGGTCAAGTGTCCACACAACAGGGACGTCTACTGGCCTTTCCAAACGTGCTGCAGCATCAAGTGCAGCCATTCTCGCTAGCAGATCCCACCAGACCTGGCCATCGCAAGATTCTCGCCCTGTTCCTCGTTGACCCTTTTCATCGCATCATCAGCACTGCCAATGTCCCGCCGCAGCAGCGCGAATGGTGGACAGACGCTCTCCATGATATAGGCGGTCGATGGAACAAACTCCCTCCGGAGCTCAAGGAACAAGTTTTCAACCACGTCGACGACTTTCCCATCACCCTCGAAGATGCCAAGAACCTGAGGGAGCAGCTCATGCAAGAGCGAGGCGCATTTGTTCGTGATGTCAACGACATGTACAGCGCTGAGGAGTTCAACTTTTGCGAGCATTGATATCGATTCAATGCCAACGTTTTGATTCTCGCTTGTGTCACTGTGGCCTCTCCACCCCCAGAATCCTCTGCATCTGTTCTGAGCATACCTTCAAGCCTCACGATGATGGTTGGCAAAGAGGAGCCTCTGTTCAAGTCTATTTTCAATTGAATGTGCATGTGTGAGGAATGATATCTTTCCCTTCCATGTTAAATGACCGAAGAGACGATGATGGCTGTAGGCTAAACCTATGTGCATGATGATACGCAGCACTAGTCATATTCTCCGTAGCCCGTGTCATCGCCAATATCATCTTCGTCTATGCCAAAGTCACCGGTAAAATCCCCAGTGGCTTCAATGTAGTCCTCATCTTCTTCGGCGTGCTCAGGCGACTGTGCCAGTCCTGTCTCTTCCGGCCAGTAATCGCCTTGGTCCTCGTCGTCGTCGTCGTCGTCATCATCATCATCATCATCATCCTTGTCTTCCTCTTCATCGTTGGCACCTGCGCCTGCTTCTGCCTCCGGTGGGTTGGGGGTCTCTTGTGCCTGGAGTTGAGTTGCTCCGACAGTCCCATCAGATTGCACAATGGCGGATTGTTGTGTACCTGCTGGGCTGGGCAGCCCATTCGCAGCAGATGGAGAAACACCACAAACACTTTCTGGCGCGGGGGTAGAAGCTTCAGAAGCAGCCCGGCTCTCCCCATGTCTGCTGTCTCCATAGATCTTGCCGAGCGCTGCATAGTTGACCCTCTGCGAGAAACCCTTCGGTGCTCTCTTTTCCAGCATTCTCAGTGATGCATCCGCCGGCGACTCGACCGGCGTTCCGGATTCAGTGAGCACGGAGCCATCGCCCATCTTGCCTCGTTTCTTGCGCCGGTTGGTCTTCTTTTCGGATCTTCCCTCGGCTTCTTCGAGGGCCTTTTTGAGCTGCTTGGCTTGTTGGGCACGTAGCCAGTCTTCATTGTGGGCTACCCAGATCATTTCCTTGACGCGGACCTGCTCTTCTGACAGC
This sequence comes from Aureobasidium zeae, assembly GCA_017580825.2. Taxonomy (NCBI): domain Eukaryota; kingdom Fungi; phylum Ascomycota; class Dothideomycetes; order Dothideales; family Saccotheciaceae; genus Aureobasidium; species Aureobasidium zeae. The sequence continues at coordinate 70,185 of JAGFJS020000036.1, forward strand.
AGGGCGTTGGCGACCTCAGGGTCATCTGCGAACTCATCTTCACCTATGATTTCGCTGTCAGACACAATGGTATGTGTGCGACCCATAGCTTGGAGGCGTTGGACGTTTTGCTGGATGCTGACGGCACGTTGTTGTTCTGCCAGAGCTTTTGCGCGGTCCTCGATCTTCTCCTTTTCGATTTCTTCTTTGGACGAGATGCATTCTCGTTCTGAGAGGATGTTCTGAATCTCGTCCTGGAGTTCTTCTTCTGCCATAAAGTCGTCCTCGGTGAGAACTGGTGCCGGGGCGATTTTTTCTTTTCTCTTGCGGGTGGTCTTGGCTTTCAATATTGCCATGTTGTCTGATGCTGAAGGCGAGTCTTGTGAGTCGTTCTCGCTGTCCGACACTACGCTGACGCTGCGACGTAGAATGGGGTCAAGGGGGATGGCAGGAATGGCAAAGCCGTCAGCATCGCGGCGAGGCTCATGGCGGGTTGCTGCTTGAACAAGGGCATTGCTGCGAGAACTTGAGACTTTTTGACGCTTGGCTGCTGTCTGTGGTGGAGCATCTTGTTCGAGGGCAGCAGAAGATTGCCGTGACGAGTCTCTGCTCAGTTCGTACATTTTGCGCTTGAGCTGTTTCCGCAGGTGGTTCTCCTTTCTGAGTTCTGCCTCGGCGATAGCCGGCGGATCGGCAGAGTGCTTGATGCGCTCTCCCTTCTCGCGAAACTCGGCAACCTTGAGCTGAGCAGCCCTCGTCCTCATGAACTCATCCAGACGCTTTGAGATGGTGAGATCTGCGACCTTGACGACGAAGACGACTTCTCTGACGGTTCGACGAAAGTTGTTCATGCGTGCGGCTAGAATGAGACAAGCACCACAGAGACCGGCGGGATGTCTTCCCGTGACAATCCAATCGCGTTTCATGCGGCGGACGATCTTGACAGCATCCTCGGCAACCTGGCGCGTCTTTTCACCAAACTCGAGCTTACTGGCATACTTGAGAATCAAAGGTTCAATCTCAATCATTCTCGTATTCTCCTTGAGTTCAAAGGACAGTGACTTCATGAGACCCTTGTACGTGTCGCCCAAGCTGAAGACGTTGACAGAGATGACTTCGGCAATGTCCATGAGAAGAATGGTATTCTCGCCTCTGTGTCGGCAAGCAACGTACAGACAAGCGCCGGCGACCTCGTCAGCACGACGGCCCTGGGTGAAATTGTCGTTAGAGGCCAGCTTCCAGATGCCCATGGCCTTGTCTGCAATGTCCGGGGCGATGGGCAAGCGAGCAGTGAACAAGCGCAGTGATTCACGGCCGTTGTTCTCGCTGTCCTCTCTGCTCTGCATCGAAGCCCCCAGCCTGCGAGCAGCGGCAGCTCCCAGAGTCTTTGCGTGACGTGAGTTTTCATTGACGATGCCACCCTCGACTGTGGCTGCACCGCTTGAAGTTTCGCCAAACGTGACTTCTGCGACAATGTTCTGTTCGCTGACTTGGGTACCACATCCCAAACAGATTTTGGCGCCGTCGATGATTTCGAAAACCGGAACTTCGCAACTACAGCCGCTTTTCTTTGCAGGGCGGGGGATGTGTTTTTTGAGGGAGCTGAAGTTTGGGTTATTGAGACCGCTCAAACGCGGTGGACGACGTGATGGAGCCAGGGGAGGCATGGTGGAAAGGATCTCTTTGCCGTGTGGATTTCCGATGTTCTTTCAGCCCAACAGTGTCGAATTGCAAGTACGCTTCACGAGCAATCAAAGAAAATGCCATCCAGAGTCAAAGACAGACCAATGACCAATTGTAGAAACCAACTTCAATAATCAGAAAAAGCCTCCGGTTGGCGAGTTGGAGGGTAGGGGCAGCGTATCGACGTGTACAGCAGAGAGATTCCAGCAACTTCACAGTCGCGCCTATTTAAAGCCGATTTCTTTTTATTTATACAACAGGCGAGACGCTGTTGGATGTTGATGGAGTATGCGTGGTGGAAGGCGTCCGAATTTTGCGGGAACGAGCTGTCGTGCGGCTTTACGGTGTGATGGCGCGGTGGGAGAGCGTGTGAAAGAGCACAGGCTCAACTTCGGCTTGGCAAGAGCATAAAACTTCCAAGCTTGTGTTCGATTCCGCGAGTGGGCGCCCGTTTGAGCGCCTGTGACTTCTACTTTTATCGTGCGCGTAATTCTACACCTTCCTTACTCTACAATACATCAGACGAACAACCTCCATTGGCCTCCTTCCTCACTTCTGTCTTCACTGTGAGGCGGTCGTCACTGTGCATAAAAGCTACATCCAACACACAAGCGACGTAAACTCTCTCTAGGATCGATCCCATAACTACATTTGCAATCCATCCATCCCATCGAAGCCTACTCACATCAAACTTCCATCTGATCTGTCAACTGTCAAGGCACTGAGGAACACGAGGCAGAGAGCCTGATATTGCGAAGCACAAATTTCTGAGGCAAATGTGCTGCAGCGAAGCTAATAATGCTCTCGTCTTCAGGTAGCGGTCTTTAGTACATGTATCTCCGGATATGGAGGAGATCAAGGAATGCATTTGCCTTTGTTCACGAATCGTCTTCTCGTACAACTCTGACATTCCTTTATCTGCTTTTGACAGCCATAAGAAAGTGATTCGACATCTCTGATCGGAAAATAATCTCTCCATTACAAGCTGCATAAACTCACTTTACTGAGCAGTCATTCGAGGCAACAAGTCAAGAACCTCAACATGTCCGATACAGCTTGACAATACCATTGCTATTCCTTTCCGACGCATCTCTTTTCTTTGTTGCTAGGCTGATGTCACTGTTAGTGATTGCAATCTGGTAGCATGCAAATCATGAAAGAAAGTCGTCCCTGTGTGTACGCCACGCCCAGCCTAGGAACAATGACCACCTCGTTTCCTATGCCGGTCAAATGAGTAAGGTCTTCACTGACTTCAAGCCTTGACATCCGCTATTGCAACAGTCGTCACATTCGTGACACTGCCGCACATCTGAGCAGCACGTACAATCTGCTATGGCATATCTAGACCCGTACGATTTCCTCTGGGCTCAACAGGCTCAACTCTTCAGTGAGCTAGAAGCACTCAGATATCAGCAATCAGACGTCCAAAAGCAGATCGCGCGAGCTCAACACACACTCGATAACCCAGACTCCAAACGCCAACCAAGGAGAAAAGCAAAATGGATAGTCACCTGTTTGGCTCGATGCACCAAAGATCTCAACCGAGATATGCAGATTCTCTTAAACTCTTTGTCATTCTGTCAGACACATATTGCACGGTTGCATATGCAAGCCTTGGGTGATGCGGATGCTGGACACATGTGCTCGGCTCAATCACAGTTAATTACCGGACAGAGGTCCCCACCGCCAGACTCTGGGTTTGCAGAACCAGCTTTCTACGCTCAGCCCTTTGATTTAGATCTGACCCCGCAAGATCCACCAAGTCATGTCTTCTCTCGCGAACTACGAAATGATCTTCCTCTGGCTATCAACACACAAGTGGCCTCTTCAGACGATGTTCCGACAATCCTAAGTCCGCAAGCAATCGACTTCCCTCCTTCAACGCGTGTCACCTCCACTGTAATCAGGCCTCTAGCCGCACCATTCAGTTCACCCATCTTCGCGAAAGCCAACCCACCCAGTCCTCATCGTCCAGTGAATGCGCGACCACTGTTCCAGCAGCCAGATTGGACGGGTTCAGCATCTGGTTCGAGCAATCGACTCGATCACGCGGGTACGCCATTGTCGCCGACGGCGAAATCATATGATGGCGATATGCACCCGCGTCGGTACTCTGTGGCTGCAATTACGTTGATAGAGAGCCGGCTTAGACATAAGAATAGATGACGGAGATCCGGGGTGGCATTTGCTGACTGATTTAGTAAAGAGGCCTGGATGTATCCTTTACGAATGCTCTGTCTTACTCACTTGCAATTCGGGGCTCGTCTGTTCAGCTCGTCTGTTCAGCTCGTCTTTTGAATTTTGACTTTGATCTATACACAACCGGGGACAAATGCATGCCTTATACTGCGGCTGGTTTTGAATGACCAACTCGCCATCAATTTAGCAATGAGCCAATTCAAATCCACTTTGACATCCCTTGTTCACTTTAGCGGACGCCAGTATCACATTACTCGTGACATTGAAACCGACATCGTCCCCGAATTGTGTGATGAAAAATTATTCGTTGAATTCCATGACCAGAATTTTTACAGAAGCCCACAGGGCTAGATGGAGTGTGATTTAAGAAAAAAAACAAGAAAAACATATTTTTTCACAGGGTCACCCTTCTTACAAATCGCACTAGGCTCACTTTCGCTAAACCATCCTTTGCTCAAGAACAACCAGCGATCCGAGCTGTCCGCTGGTTGAGAAGTAGGTGTGAAACATGCTCCGTTGGTTCCTTGTCTATTGGAGTCGCGTTGTATTCGGCTCCACTAGAATTAGGCTCTTGTGTACGCACCCGAATCCGCAAAGAGTAATTAGCCATCTGGCGTTACATACCCACAACGGGACACCCCTGCATCTCTATTTCAAATCTTGAGCCTCGACGATGCATAGCTCGACGGACTTCAAAAGTCGAAGTCCCGGAACACTTCGAGTGGACCTTTGAAAATGTGTTCGACCCAAGAGAAGTAGCCACATCAGCATTCACTGAAGCGCCGATAAATGTTCTGTGATTTGAATATTTTCTTGCAGCAACTGTCCGCGCAGACTTATAGACACAGAATGCGGGGGGTTTCTGTCCTGTAATCCAGTACTGATTTGCAGACGACTCTAATCATCTCTGAATGGCCGCCTGCTTAGCAGCTATCCATCCTTGATACTTCTCTTCCGCGTGTCGTTTTGCTGTGATGAGCCAAAAATGCAGCAGAATTGAGCCAAGGACGCGTCCTTGAGCAAACTGCACACATTTACAGAGCTTCGCGGCCAGCTCAACACACTCTTGCTTGAATCCCTCTTTTCCGGGGACACCACACTGGATCAAAACAGAATTGAGCTGGATAATTGTCGAACAGTATTGCGACATGAAGCCATGGACTGCCAGGTTGTTAAAGTGGTATACAGTAGGGAAAATGTCGTCTTCTCCTGGAATTTCGATGGGCATGCTTCCAGCGTCATGCAAGGCCACTAACCATTGGTCGTACAATGCTTTGAGAGTCGAGCGTAAGCCCACGGCCCTTTTTATCAGCTCGAAAGGGTCGTACTGTCCTGCCGCAGCCCGCTGGGCATCACGCATCAAGCCAGGTATCTTGACATGAATACGGAACATGGACTCCCGGATGTCGCCTTCCACAGAATCGGGATCGTGAGCTAGTGCCTGCCATTCGGGGTCGTCAAGGAAACAAGCCTTCCGTTTGTAGAAGGCTTCCATGACCTGGATTTGGTGAGCAGGACAACAGACGGTTCGTAGGGAAATGCCACTTACAATGTGATACCTACAAACCAGGTACATGGAGTAATCAAAACTTTTCCTGTCCGTATACGCTCTCGGACCTCTTATCCGCATCAACTCGACCGATCCGCCCGCATGTCGTACCCACTCGTCCTCTTTGCGATTTGACATGAGCTAGCATGAGGTCAGCCTTTTGATATCCGAGAGAGGCAAAGACATGTTTACTTCATAGAACGTCAGTAGCATCACGGCACTCTGCAGCTCGGATTGTGAGACGCCAGGAGCCAAGAGGGCTCTTCGCAAGGTCTGCAGCGCACCACCGTAGTAGCCGCGACTGGCATTAACAAAGCGCGAGTCTTTGCTTCGCAGGCCATACTGCATACATGCAACGGACCGCATGGCTAGATCGAGAGGCGTGGTCGAGCCTATCCGATAGTAAACGAAGGTGAGCCAGTCGCGGAGCATTGACGGCCCTGAGGTTGGTTCAGCCGAGGGCGGCGCAAATCCGTCAATCAGAGCTGACATGACTTGGAGCTGCTCAATCCTGGGGACATGCAGTGAATTTACGCCTGTTGTCGGAGGCGTCTTTGCAACAACCGAGTCTCTGCGTGTCTCGGGCAGATCATTGTGCAAGATTGAGATGGATGCAGCTGGCGAAGTAGAAGACGAAGAAACCAGCTCGATGACTTGTTGTCGGTCGCGCTTGTTGATGGCTGTTTTTGTTGTCTTGTTTCGGAAGATCAGTTCACGTGAGTAGCCCGGGCATTGTCGTCCAGACTTTGCGCATTTTTGGCAAGTTGGGCGTGCCTCGTCGCACTGCAACAAGGTTAGATGGGGGTGATTTTTCACGGGGGTTGAGATACTCATATACCTTGATCCTTCTGGACACGCACATTGCGCATCCTGTGCTTCTGGGCACGCCGACCATGACTTCAAATGTGTGATGCGACTTGCAAGACAGGCAGATGGCTATTGACAATTACTTGTATGTTTCTCTTGTAAATAACTTTGAGTTTTGCAGCTCAAGGGGCCACAGCGGGGTTATTATTGGAGTGAAGTGCATGAAAGGCGTGTTGGTGGTTCTTGGGATGCATCGACTCCCGCCGCGGAAAGTGCGGACGCCCACAGCCCAGACCATAAATTCCTATTAGACGTGACTGCGGCATTCGAGTAATTATTGTAAGCGCTTGGCCGGGGCTCAGGACTAAGTAGACGGATCAAGTACACTCGTTTCCCAAACCAGGAGACGTTCAGAATACCTGAGAAGCAAGCTGCCTGCCTGGTTATCAGTATAGAGAGAAGCAAATTGAAACTTTGCATTTCATTTGCCCTGTGCTATCTCCAATGTACATGTAGCCACCAACTTGTTGGACTTTGATTAATTATGCAAATGCCTAGCAGGACCGATTTGTCATGGCAGATCGGAGAACGAATTGATACAAAACAAGAAAATGAGCAGAGCTTGCCAGAGAAATTCGCGCGAAGTCTCTAGTCTCTAGGAGATCAGAGCGTCTGATACAGCAAGCGATCGAAAATGGTCGTCCTTGGGTACATATGCCGTAACCAGTTGTGCCTGCTCTCCCTCGAGATCAGAAAATCGTGCAACACCCAGGACTGATGCCGTCTTTGTAATTCGGTAAGCATGTTCGGTTACGCCAGTACAATATCCTCGCCTGGCTGGCGGCTTTCTCTTTTTCTTCTACAATCTTTCCGTTTTGTGTCTGTTGGACGACAACCTAATAAGAGACTATTTCCCCCACTTTTTCCTGTCGTCACTTGCCATTTCATATCAGAGTCCTTCATCTCTGGCTTCATAGGTAGTTCTTATCTCAACGTTGGCAAAGGAATTGAAAATCCTTCCAGAATCAACGAGATGGCCGGCAGGTGCTTTCTCGCTAGTTATCTTTAAATTACTGCTCCCGTTTGAAAGGATTGCGAACATGAACAGGGTGTCCCGTTCTATGTCGGTGGTATTCCATCATTATTGCTGAAGTTTTGGTCAACGAAGTCATGCTCGACGTCCGCCGTGCATTCAAAAACCTGGTCCCATCCATACGCGACGCGATGGGCCCTCCTGAGAAACGAGCAATGACATGTTGCACAACTGGCACAGATATGACCTTCCACGTCACGAACATCTTCATCACCACGAGCCTGCCCAGTCGTCAGTAAGGTCCTGCGGATGCACTAAGCAATGTGTTGCTCCAGCTGGAAAAAGCCGTTGCTGCAGGTCCAGCAGACATGACAGTATCTCAGAAGTACAAGAATGCATTTGGGCTTGAGATCGCTCAGCGGAGCAGGGCTTGGGTTATTCCAAGTTTCATCAAGCTCGACAAGGCGACGAGTCAGGCTGCAATTGGAGAAAGAAACGTTGTTTGAATCATGATAGATATTCGAGGAGATGCAGAGAACAAAAGACTTTTACGAGCATGTGATAATAACACACGGATCGATTGCCATTCACAACCATGTCCGGAACAACAAAGCGTTCCAGCAGGCAGAGACGAGAAAGTCGAAGCCAGTGACGGAGATGCGAGTGTCGAAGTTGGAAAAGGAGAAAGGTATTGTGCATCGGCCAGGGATGGCAGGTTACGTGGTACAACGTACTGTACAAAACCAGCTTGGCAGTTCACGTGACAAATCGCTCCCAACCGCAACTTCCAAAGCTGGAGATGGGGGCTTGTTATTGCCCCCTCTTCGACTTTCCATACAAGACTCTGTCAATCTTCTTGGACGACCAGTGTCACGTTTCCCGTAAGTCGCCACAACCACACTTTTTCCTGTCGCCAAAAGCCTTGCCGGCGCGGACTGCTGTGCCGTTCGGGTGCGCATCAGGGGCGCCCGTCACGATGTCTTGTGGACAAGTTGCGCTTCACCAAAGCTGCTGCCTGCATGCCTTGGGCGCGACTCCACCTGGCTTGTTTATAACGAGCTGCCACCACTTACCTCCCTGACTCTGACAACATTGGCTGACGATTGCTTGTCTCGTCCATTTAGACTGCTTCCGTCATCTTCGCAAAACCACACCCTCACACGACAGTTTTTATCAAAGCACCGCCAGCATGGGTCTCACATTCTCGCGTCTGTTCGACCGTCTCTGGGGCAAGAAGGAGATGAGAATTCTGATGGTCGGTCTCGATGCCGCCGGAAAGACCACCATTCTGTACAAGCTGAAGCTCGGTGAAATCGTCACCACCATCCCCACAATCGGTCCGTGTCAATGTCCATGGCGACTTTACGCACAACTCAAGAAGCTGACTTGAGTGCCGCCAGGTTTCAACGTCGAGACGGTCGAGTACAAGAACATCCAGTTCACCGTTTGGGATGTTGGCGGTCAGGACAAGATCCGTCCTCTGTGGAGACATTACTTCCAGAACACCCAGGGTATCATCTTCGTTGTCGACAGCAACGATCGTGACCGTGTGGTCGAGGCCCGCGAGGAGCTTCAGCGCATGCTCAACGAGGATGAGCTCAGAGACGCTCTCCTCTTGGTCTTCGCCAACAAGCAGGATCTTCCCGTAAGTTGCAACTGCCTCGAGTTTGAGGGTGCGTGCTGACCTTATACTCCTAGAACGCCATGAACGCCGCCGAGATCACCGACAAGCTCGGTCTGCACAGCTTGAGACAGCGCGCCTGGGTAAGTCCATGTCCCCGCATCGCATCCAAACCGGGCACCCTTCTGACACTCAAACTTTACAGTACATCCAATCCACCTGCGCCACCTCGGGTGACGGTCTGTACGAGGGCCTGGAGTGGTTGAGCAACTCGCTCCGCAAGGCTGGCCACCAGTAGACAATTATCCCCCCCTTCACCAGCCACGCTTGAACCTCGTCTTTTCACGTCTATCTTCTTTCTCTGCTGCGCCCCCAAATCTCATGTCTCTCAACCTTAGTCTTTTCTCCTCCGTTTTGAAAGCGATCTTGCCCCGCCGCGATGAAGACGTCTCTCTCATGGACACGACACCAACAAGTCTTCACTCCGACACAACAGAAAGCGTACAATGTCTGGGAGAGGGGAACAGAGTGCCCTAGCTTTACTGGAGCGCCGAGTCTTTTTTTTTTGTTCTTGGGCAGGTGCGAGCAAGGAAGAATGGAAAGGGAAAGCAGTGCAATACAAAACCCCGGAAAGATTGAATGTCTCTTTTTTTTTCTTCTCGTAATCGACCTTTTTTTTTGACAGATGTGGAGGAGGCGTTGTTTCATCCTTATATTGACCTTTATCTCTGAACATGCACCGCGTTTTGACTTTTCTCATGCGTTGAACAATGGCATACTCGACTTCCCAAAGTGACTGTCTCGTGACGAATTGACGAGTAAAGAAAGGGAGGAAAAAGGACAAGACACAAGCTTCCTGCGCTGGTGTCTGTTTTGTATGCTACCTATGTTTGGCTATTTTGCAGTGTTCAAGCGAAAGATGCAGTTGACATGCTGACGGCCCTAATGACCTTGGAGACAAAGCTATGAAACCCAATTCCCGAAACACCAAAGTGCAAAGAACAAACGAACAAGAAAAAGCAGCAATGGCGCGTCCTCGGCGTCAGACTGCTCCGGCCGACTGTTGCTGTGCAGGGGCGAGAGAAGATTCCTTTGCGCTCGAGGAGCTGGCAGGACGCGCCATCCAGCCCTTCTCGAGCCAGATGTCAAGCAGAGGGGCCATGGGCTCGAGCTCTTTGTCGCCCAACAAGCCAAACAGTCTGCCCACATTGACAAAATGAATGAAGCAGGTATTCAGTTCCTTGTAGGCGCCCAAGTGCCACAACTCGAGCCAGTGAGCGTGGTAGATGTGCGCGTAGCAGCGCATCATCTGTCGGTAGATGTTGCGAATGTCGCTGGCGTACTGAGGAGGGAAGCCCGAGGCCTTGCCCAGCCAGGCGTTTGGTTCGGACGAGGAGAGGGCAGGAGGGGCGGTGACAAACGTGTCTGTGGGGAAGATGGCCGGGTCGGTGATCTTGCCGGCGATCCACTTTTGCACGTAGCTGATGTACTGGGGTGCGGGGACGCGCACACTCTCGCGCTTCGAGTCCAGCCAGGTGTAGGTGGTTGTGCCGGCGCTCATAGCGGGGCAGGTCTGCTGGTTGCAAATGGGGACGCCTGTATTGCGGTCGGCTTCTTGGATGATCTTGAGCATTCCGTCTAGCAGGCGGTTCTGTTCAACGACTATTGGACAGTCAGTTTTGTGGACAGCATGTCGAAATGTCAAGGGGACATACTCTGGTGGGCGAGCCACTCGCCTTCTTCAACGAGCAGCGGCTTTGCTGCGAGAGTCATAAAGTTGCCCTTGACAATCAGGTTGGCGTACTGCTCGCGGAAGAAGAAGGGCGGTCTCTGGTCTGCGTGGCCGTCTCTCGTGTCGAAGGACATGGCACTAGCTGACAGGCCTGGCGAGAGAGGCAGCTGGTGGGAGGATGTGGGAGTGAGATTGGCAGGGCTCTGGATAGTGGGCGAGGGCGAGTTGTTTTTGCTGCCTCCTGGTTGTTGCTGTTGTTGTTGTTGTTGTTGTTGTTGTCCTCCGGACTTGTTAGATTGACGACCGAATCCACGCCTGATTGATTGGATGGTCAGTCTTGTCTATGGAAGAAAGGAGCAAGGGTGTGTTTGAGCTGTGTTTATACCAGAGGTTGAAGAGGAAGCAAGGCATCTTTCAGGGGGACGAGGGAGCATTCCAAAGAACAAGACTTACATGTTGGATATCCAGGAAGCCATGTTAATGCTTCTGTGATACGAAGATTGAAGCAGGACGGTGCAGAGGGACGGATGCAGAGAAAGCGAGAGTTATGGGGCAGGAGTTGCATGGCCCCTTCCTGTTTCACATGCGAGAGCTGCGGGCGCCTGCCTGCACTTGGCGTTGGCGCTTGTGTCACTTCTCCATTTAGCAATCCACACCTCATCTGTTCAATACAGACACCACCAGCGCATCATGGCCACAGATGCTCCCCCGGACCTGCCTGGCGCTGTCACGAGCGCAATTCTACCCGTCGATGCGCCGGTGCCTGACGACTTGAGCGAAGATGAAGACGACATCACCCAAAGAAAGCGACCGCTCGCCGACCTGGTCAAGACAAAAGTCGACGAAGAAGCCTCGGCCCAAGGAGACGTCGATGATCTGTTTGGCGATGACGATGATCAAGACCAAAAACCGTGCGCCTGCCCATTGTATCTGTATTACAGCTCGCTGACCATACCTGCCTATCTAGTGAGCAACACCGTACGCTCGAGGACGAAGAGCTCGACTCTGGCGACGATGACGGCCGCCGCGACCGCATGCCCTCGGAACAATACGACCACGAGACACAGAACGTCGTCATCCAGGAGTCAAGCATGAGCAGACAGCCCCTCCCCGAGCCCACCGACGGCGAGGTACTGCATCCTCTTCGTCTTGCTCTTGTCCTCTGCTGACGCTTCTTCCAGATGTACCTCACCAAGATCCCAAAGTTTCTCTCCATAGACGCCCGCAGATGGCATCACACCACCTACCAACCTCCAGTCACCGATCACCACTCCAACGTCGCCGCTCCTGGCTTCTCGCCCTACAACACCGCCACCAGCACCGTCTTCTGGAGACGCTCCCCTTCAGACCCCAAAGTCATCCAGTCAAACGCTCGAATCTTGCGCTGGTCTGACGGCAGTCTGACCCTCCAGCTTGCTTCAAACCCCACACAACAGTACGAGATAGAGGGCAACCCGCTTGCTCCCCGCCAGCGCAATCCTGCCAAGCCTACTCCCACGAGCTTGAAGCCCGGCAAGAAGGACCACACCAATGATTCCTACACCTACCTCACCGTCCCAGACCCTTCCAACGGCCTGCTGCGAGTAACCCACAAGATTACCGCTGGCCTGTCTATCCTTCCCTCTGCCGCCACCACCGACGACGCCCTCGAAAAACTACAAAACTCGCTTGCTGCCATCTCACAGGGCAAAAACAAGAGCCGCGCTGGAGGAATTGAGTTCGTTAATATCGACGAAGATCCCGAGCTGGCAAAGAAGAAGGCTGAAGTCGCCGAGAGAGAGAAGGATCGTGCACGCAAGCGTAGAGAAGCTGCCGAAACCAGGGAGCGCGAAAGGAATGGCCGCGCCCTCGGCCGCGCCGGTCTTGGCTCGAGGGGCTACGGCGGGGGTCTAACCGCTGGTATGCTTGAAGACGATGAGATTGGCGGAGCCGGTCGCCAGAGAGCCAGAGCGAAGCCCAAGAGACGTCAACGCCGTAATAGCGAGTACAGCGAGGATGAAGACTTTGGCCGCAAGAAGAGCAACTTTGGAAATGACGAGTACGACGAGGAGGACGATTTTATTGCCGGTAGCGACGAGGAGGAAGTCATCGAGGATGACGAGGATGAAGATGATGGCATCGTGGAGCAGAAACGGCCGGCAGCAGAACGCGCACCGAAGCGCGCCAGCCCAGAAGACGACGATGAGGACGCAGAGGGAGAGGTTGACGACATTCCCCAGGCTTCCAGGACAAAGCGGAGAAGATTCATCGACGATGACGACGAGTGATTGAACCAATCTTTCTCTGCTCAGACTCGGCAGCTCTCGGTCAAAATGTCACGACCTGCAAAAGTACAGCCTAAGCAGTCAGGGATACACAGCCAAGTCATCATCCAAAGACAGAACACCCGTTTAACAGTGCTGGCATCCCCGCGGCGACAATCGAGCTTACGGAGGCAATAATGATTTAGCATTTTACAGGTTTGAGACAGAGAGGGACAGAAATTTGCGTCAGTAATCTTCATCTCCTAGAGGTGGCTGTTCGATCTCAAGAGAACTTCTTGCATTGATACACGTCATGTACAATCAGGCCGAGTCGGCGGATTAAGAAAGGACTAATGATAACGAGATGTTTAGATGGGCAGCATGTCTATCTGATTCAGCGACGGGAGAGGCCAACTTAGCAGCGCGCCAAATGAAAAGAAATTTGGGTTTATTGTTTCCAGAAGAAGGGCATTAGTGAGACTCAAAGTGTTCGGTTCAACCTCCTTCATCTCCTCTACCTCGGCCATTTGCATTGGCCCCGTCCTCTTCTTCCTCTTCCTGCGCATCTCCCTCGTCCTCTTCTTCGTCCTCATCAATGAGTTCTACATCGTCGTCGTCGTGTGTAGCAGCAACACTGCGACCCCTACTCCTCTCGTAGATGGCAACTTCATCCAACTCGTTCAGATCAAGCGGTTTGTCGCGTAACCACTTCATTCTGGGGCCCGACTTTGCAAATTCGCTGACGCGGAAGCCGTATATGCGCGGATCGTAGATGTTTGACTTGCCGAGGCCGGGGGCCATATTGTCGGCCATGAAGCCGTTGATGGTTTCGGGTTGTGGAGGCAGAGGGAACGCCGAGCTTGTGGATGGTTGTTGGTTGGACGTTGAGGAGACAGAGGCAACGGGGAAGTCGGAGGTGAGGCTACTGCGGCGTTTGCGGTGGGTGTTGGTAGAAGGGGCGGCGTCAAGCAATGCTTGTTGTTGTTGTTCTGACGACGTGTCTGTGGCTGTGGTGCCGGCGACACGCAGATCGGGGAAGGTCATGAAGAACAAGCAACCAAAGGTGGTGCCGAAGAAGGCGCCATCGACAGACTGGAAACGACTGTTGGGCGGCGTGTAGACGTCGAAGCAGCTGGGGCAAAACAGCTTGACGGTGGCTTGGCCGGGAATGTCGTTGCAGCCGACGGGCAGGACTTTTGCCTGGGCGCAGTAGACGCGCGGGCAGGCGCCGAAGTGGCCGGCGTCGTATTTTTGCGCCATCTGCTGGATGCCGGCGCGGGAAGTGATGTAGCGCTGGTGGATCAGGCCGTACAGCATCTCGGCGCTGCTCTCAATGACCGACAGATCCGAGGCCATGCGCATGTGGCGGCGCTCCTGGCGGCGGTAGGCGGCGGCATCGCGCATCTCGTCGTCGTCATCGTCGTCCAGATCGTCGTCTTCATCGTCGTCTTCGTCGTCCTCGTCGCTGTAGTCGTCCTCGGGCTCGACGTCCAAGATCATCTCGAGCGCTTCCTTGTACATGGGCACCTGGCTCTGAAGGCCTGTCAGGTTGAAGTCGTCCTCGACAAAGTCTTCCGACACTTCGGCAAAGTACTCATGGCCCACGATGCTGCAGAAGGCGCTGATCCACGTCTCGGCCACCTGGCTGCTGGACGACATTGCTTCCTTGCCGATGGTGCAGATGCCCTGGCCAGAGGGAGTTGTTGATTGTTGTGACTGCCAATGTCGGTGGGGTGTGGAGAGATGTGTGAGTGAGCTAGACGAAGCAGGAGCTCGAGGATGCGCCTGCCGAGCCTGGATGGTCGATGTTCAGTGCCAAAGCCGAATTATTCGCCCTCTCTCTTTGACTCTTCCCAAGCGTCACGTCACGTCGTTGCGGCAAAGTCCTTGGTGCTCTTTGTATACATGCAGCCTTATCAGAATGCCATGTTTCTTGCAAGCCCTCCAGCCAAGACCTGCCCGACCCTCCTTCGTTGATGCCACATTCCGCAGAGCCGCATCACGTGTCTGCACCCATTCAAAGTACGCGTCCCAATTGGGCTAATTACTGTATAAACACTCTCTCTTTTGAACAACCATACACCATGTTCACAGTGAGCTCTTCATATTCTCTAGAACAAATCTCGTAGGATCTTGCTCAACTCATCTTCACCACCAAATCCACTATCGTCTAGAAGCTGCCCATGCGCTCCTGCGCCAAACGAGTTACCATATCCCCCGGCCGCTTCGAACAGCTTGGTCAAATCTTGCACCATGCCATCTGGTGAATTCGACGCTCCGCAGTCCATGTTGGAGTTCCATCCCCCAGTGCTCAAGAATGCCCCTTCGTCGACCTTGTGCCCGGCGAGTCCAGCCATAGCCACTGCCGCCGAGTGATTTGGGTCATCCTGTCCATCGCTCGTCACCAGTCCGAGTTTCGGCCCTACCTCTTTGAGTGATCGGATAGTCGTCCATAGCCTCTTGCTGATCCAGCTGCCCTTTGATATGCCTCGCACCAGGTCCAACGCCATGTAAAACTCTTCGCGCACTTCTGCAGCGTACCTCTCGGCCATGTGTGAAACTGCCAGAAACAAAACTGCCAACGCTGTGGCGAGAAAGGCATTGAACAAGGATTGTGATGCCTGGTATATTCTGCTCGTTTGGTTGAGACGTGTCAAGACACGAATCGTGTCCTTGGCAATATCCACAACCGTCTGTGCTTGGTTCGGATTGTTCATTATCGACGCCGTCGAGTGTAGCACCGGCCGATGAATCATGACGCGCATCGAGTTGGCCCGTAGGTATAGGATTATGCCGAGTCGTTGTTGGCCTGGAGAGACTTCGCCGTCCGCCAGACCCCAAGTCTCGCGGTCCCACCGCAGCTGTCGAGGCAGATTCCGGTGCCAATTGAGAATTTGAAAGTCGAGATAGCTCACATCGTCTTTGCTGATTTGCTTTCTGTTTGAGTCGGAGTAGATCAGTTGTCGGACCTTATTACCAATAGCAAAGTGTTCGATCATGGCTGTTAGGTAGAGTGAATTTTCACCCTGCACATGACGTTAGTGCCAGTCAGTGTCTTTTTCGGTCGCATGAGCCTTACCGGCTTGGGTAGAGTGGGGTCGATGTCCGAGTCCTGCAAAGCAAAAGGCATACCTGTACCAAAGCTCCACCTCCTATCGAGACAGTAGACTGACCAGAAAACAAGCATTGCCATGAGACTCTGATCTTCGTCCATACGGTCATATGTTTCTCGACGGTGCAAGCCCATCTCAATACACAGACGAGCGGTCAATCCGATAATGCGCCATGATATGCCTTCATTATCGCAGTGGAACTGATACGTTGCCTGTGAGCTAGTGTTAGAAGGCGAATCTTTGCAGCATATCTTACACAACATACCGTGAGTGCGAGCAGCTGTACTCCCTTCAAGCCAGTATCACCGAGTAAGAGAGCGTCAATAGAAGGTTGGACGTAGGCATACATGGCACGTCCTAGATCACTCTTCCCAGACCCTTCTACAACCATGGCCGTGGCCAAGACAATTTTCAGAATGTTGGTTTCCTCGTCATCAATGGCATCAGCCCCGGGGAAGTCTCGCATCATGAGACCGGTCCTTTGGGCGGCCTCCATGAAGTTGAAGAGCTTGTTCACGTACGCGACGAGTTCCGGGATGGATATTAGGGGGTACATGAGGTGCATGTCGTCTTGATATACACAAACTAAGCGCAAAGCCTCGTCGCGAGTGAGGTGCCATATTGGGTCCTTGCTGGCGTGCAGTGGTCTCGGCGATATCACGTTCGGAGCGGGAGACTCTTCCCGGAGCACGTCTTGCTCAGAGGCAGGCGGAGCTATTCCCATGTTCTCCAGATGGCTGTTGGCAACCCCCAGGTTGAATTCCACGCTTGTGGGTCCGCGAAAGGTCGGTCTCCTCTGCCTTGGCTTTCCAACAGCAGGTATTTGATCGAGGGCTTGTTGTTGTTGTTGGAGGAATGGGTCTATCGGAGGCTGCTGTGGTTCAAAGTTGGCGCGTAGAGTGTTCATGCTTGTGAAGAGGGCATCGACCTGGCCCTGGAGCGAGGCGATCTGGGCCGACATGGACCTGAACTCGTCCGTGTCCTTGAAGTTGTTGGTGCAGCAGTTGGGGGCATAGACGCATTCGAGGACGAGGTTGCCGCAACGCTGACATGGGGTTTCGCCATTGCACTTGATCTTTCGACGCTTGCACTCGTTGCTGAAGGTTGGACGTGTCAGCTGCGATATTACGTTTGCCGAGGAATGCGCGCATACCAGGCGATGGAAATGTAGCGGTTGCGCTTGGCCCTCTGTTGCTGCGCTGAGTGGCTGTCGTCGCTCTTGCGTTTGCTGCCGCGTCCGTCCGCCTGCGACGCGGGGGACTCGTCCTCGCGGCCCATGGTATGCTGGTGCTTGCGATGCTCCAGTAGTGGCTACTCTTGTACAATTCTCTCTGGAGATCGGCCCTCGCTGCGGGGAAGCAAGCGGCGGTCCACTCCGTAGATCAAAATGATGCGCCTTCCTTCGCTGCGCTGCTAAAAGTAGGTAGGTGCCCCTTCAGAAAGCCCCATCTGGTAATTGCCTCTTTTAAAGGCATCCGGAATTCCCCATCTCGTAACTGCCTTTCGCAATCCCTACAGAGTAGGTACTGCTTGCAGCCTCCCTCCCCTTCTGGGCCTAGACGAAGATCCACCAAATCTTCATCAAGCTCATCGCTTGGTTTGTATATCGGACAAGCCGGACATTATTTACCTCACCGACACCAACTTAAACCTCGCCAATCACCACGCTTGGTCGTTCCTCTGTATGCCTCAACCTCTTATATCCTGTCTGCTCCTCCTCTCACGGCCAACCTGCCCTTGTTTCCACCAGGCTCTCCTGGCCGAAGTGATGCCTGCAAGAGGCTGAAATGTTTACGCAACAGCAGTTCACCTTTGTCAATGTATCGGCACCCCAGGAATCAAAATCCGATGGCAACAAAAAACGCATCCGTTCTGCTGCCGCTGCCTCGGGATGGGCTCAGGGAAGTCGCCCGAAACTTCCTCCAAAGCTCTCGCTTCAACCAAATACGCCGCGCACCGTGGACCCTTCTCCTACCCTGGCAGAACTAGAGCAGCTCAACAGCAATGCTGCACCGCCTCTCGAAAGCACTTCCGGGCCAGAAAGCGCTACTCAGTTGGCCGTCTATCCTGGTCGGCAGTTCATCTGGGATACGCAGCAAAACCGAAAGGCTTCTCAGTCAGTCGAGGATACAGATGCAAACTCTAACAAATCAAACATCAAGAGGAAGCGAGTCTCCCGCAGCAGCCCGGTGTCGAGCTCCCGTAGGCGAGCGCCACCGAGTCTTTCAACTGATTCGGCCTCTTCTCGATGGGTAGCTGCGAGTCCCACAGCGCGGGTGACGTCGTGGATGTCGTCCATCCAGACCCCCGACACCGGGGAGGCCACGCCGAATTCGTCGCTTATGAGTCCTTACGACTTGGGAAGCGGCGTGCGCGATGCCTTCAATTGCCATCCCATCAACACCAAACCCTGGCATGATCTGGTGCTGCATCATAGTAAGAGGCGGCCTCTTCTGTGCATACTCTTGATGGCTTGCTGATACCCGGTCGTAGTGTTGACCGTCTTTGCTCCCCGCGGCTGGCCGTCGCTGCGTATCTCGAATGCAGAAGGTCTAAAGTGGGAAAAATTCATGACCTTGCATGCGCTTGCAGAGCCCGCACTCTTCCATGTTCGATTGCTGTTCGCGTCCGGTGACTTGATTAGGCTGAAAGTTCTTCAACCTGAAACAGCCCTCTGGTTGCGTGACCAAGCCGTCAGGTCCATCAATGAAGCTCTGAGCGATCCGACACGCGCCACCAGCGATCCCTTGATCCTCGCTGTCGGTCGAATTGCTTTGCACGAAAGCATGTATGGCGACCGAACCGCCGCTAATTTTATCCACCGTCCTGCCCAACATCGCATGATAATGCTAAGAGGAGGCATGCAAGCCTTGGACTTTCCCGACCTCGTCAAGCGTCTCATGAGATGGGCTGATAGGGTCATGTCTATGCAGTCCGACACTCCTAGGTTTCTGCCCGACGAGGATCAACCTTTTTCAATACATGAGAGTGTTGAAGTCTTGGAGAAGTGGGTGCCTCAGGAAGGCTTCCAGCTTCGCCAGAAAATCCGCATCGACGAGACACGAGTCTGAAAACATCATATATCTTCCCAGTGCGTACAGAAAAACTCAATTCCAGATAGAGTTACGCAGCGACCCGGCAGATCAGGTTGACCTGACTCGCAGACTGACTGCATTTTCGTCCATTTACATAGAGCATACTTGCTAGCTAGCTGGCCAAGCGTTCATGCTACTGACTTTATGAATAATCGAACATGACTAGGTACAGAATATGCTAAAGAGCGTTAGATATGTAGAAATGGAACAGCAGTTGCATTAGCCACATCTATTGGCGGTAGATGACAAAGACAAGAGACGGAACATTACGTAGCTGGTTCGTAAAGACAAAAATAATATTGTACCGAGCAAGTCTCCTCATTAAATGAATTTGGAAGAACGGAACAGATCAGGATGTTTTCTCGGAATATCCTCCGACTGAAAAGGTCACTGACAAAAAAAGATTCGAGGTATGTATGTCGCAGCCGTGAATCGAACACGGGGCTCGTGCATGGCAAGCACGAATTTTACCACTAAACCACTGCGACAATGAATAAACTGAGCGTGAGTGTTGACAAATATAATTCACCTGACCATGATTGTACGTGCCAAAGGTCCACGTTTAGCGTGTCATGCACTCCTCTATTCCACTGACAACCATGGCATCTCTAGAACTCCTCTCCAGTATTGCGGAACGAACACTCACTCTCTTCGACAAGCTCGTCCAGGAGAAGAAAATCTTCTACGACAATGCAGCATCAGAGCATTTAAGCATCAATGGCTTTTCGGTAAGCTTTCATTTGTCCACTGTTTCGCGTGTACCTCTTCTCCCAAACCATCTCTGCCATGAAGCAAATCATCAAGTCATATATACACAAGCTGTCCATATCCAAAAGGAGAGAAAAAAAAATCCAGCGAACTGAACTGACATGATCCCCCCCCCCCCGTCTCTTCTCCTTGACTCATTCAGTTCGAATTCCTCATCTCCGACATCCTCAATTCCAAGCCCATCCTCCCTGCAAACGCGCCCAGTCGCTCCTCTGCCACAGCAAGGAATCCCTTCCTCAACCCTAATCCCGAGGAAATCATCATTGAAAAACTCGGGGATGCCCATCGGCTCTTGATAAACAAGTACTGTGTTTTTCGGCCCATGACGGTGGTGACGACGGTAGAGTATGAACGGCAAACCGAGGATTTGGGGAAAAAGGATATGGAGGCTGTGTGGACTGTGCTAAGCGCTTTCGACAAGGATGATGATGGTGTTGGGGGAAAAGCAAAGGGCCAAGAGGGCACTGGGGAGGCAATGATGATATATAACTGTGGTGTCCGGGCTGGCTCATCGCAGGGGCATAAACACATGCAAGTTTTCCCTTTGCGAGGAAGAGTTCTATGGCCTTCATGCGCTACATCGACTACTGGTAAGGCAAAAGGAGAAAAACAACCCATTTTCCTCTGCGTTCATTTTCCAACCACACGGATTTTGTCCGCTAACAGTGTTTTGCTCGCAGATGTCTGCTCACGGATATCCAACGTGCCATTCAAACACCACGTCCTACTTTTGCCATCAGACGCCGTCGCGACAGATGCATATGTCAGCTATCTCAAACTTCTCGCGTTCGCCAAAGCAGACCTGGAGAAATATGGAGAGGGGAGCGAGTGTTATAATGTCGTCATGACGAGGAAGTGGGTAGTTGTCATTCCTCGACGGACTGCCGAGGGTCCCTATGGTGGCAATGCGGCTGCTATGGTGGGGATCATTTATCTGCCTAACAAGGCGGAAAGAGAAAGGTGGACGATTCAGGGGTATACCGAGCAACTTGTCAGCTATGGCATTCCTATGTAGATGGCGTCGCTTCATGTATGAAAGGGAGATATGAGGCCTTTGTTCTATTCTTCAGGCTGGTTCATACCAGAGCGATATTTGACCGCCCATGCTCAGTGTGGCGGTATGGGATGCAGTGGTGTGGCATGATAGCGCACATGGTATGGAGAAGACAGTGTGCCATAGGTAACCAGGTAGTATTTCTAGGAAGAGAGACTGGAGGACTACAGACAGCATATCGTGTCCATGCTAAAAGGCCTGAACTTGTCTGCCTCTACTGCGAGGATAGCAAAAGCTCTCTGAACTTTGGTGCTAGAAGCTTGATGGTCATGTCTGAAGACGGTACTTCAGGCGTCTTGTCACCGACGAGTTCATCAGCTTTCTTGAGATCGACACCAGACTCGTTTATTTCGCCATCGACATCCCGCCGGGCCTCTTGCTTGACGCTACTGCTAGCGCCTTTTCGGACAGGCCCCTTGGCTGTTTCTGGTGTTACCAGTGTCGAATCGAGTAGCTCCTGCCATCTAGAAAGGTAGGTACCGGGACCGTAAGGCGTTGCCGCCTTGTTGGCCAAAACATTGCGGATTCTAGCAGCAGACGTTGCGGAAAGCTTTGCCAGGTACTTGGCTGAGGCGTCGACTTCATTCCGCACCTTTTCCTGCTCATCGGGCTTGAGAGCATCGTAAGCAGCAGAGAGCGACTTGATGATGGTTGAAGAAG
Organism: Aureobasidium zeae; assembly: GCA_017580825.2. Classification (NCBI taxonomy): domain Eukaryota; kingdom Fungi; phylum Ascomycota; class Dothideomycetes; order Dothideales; family Saccotheciaceae; genus Aureobasidium; species Aureobasidium zeae. Next base: position 91,721 of record JAGFJS020000036.1, read on the forward strand.
CATGCTCTTGCTTGAAGTTGGCCGACGCCGTATGTACATAATCCTTGAACCACTGGGTGACATCGTTGCCATTCTTGGCAACCTGATGCAAGAAGCGATGCGAAGCGGCCACATGGCGGTGCATGAGATGCAAAAAGTCCTCGACGCTGGGAGGATGGCTCCCTGATGGCTCCTTTGTAGGCTTAGCTACCTTGACCATGTCATCCATGAATGCTTGGAAGTCTGCGACAGTGGCACTGAGGTCGACTGCCTGGTGAACTTGTCTGATCATGGGCTCATAGGCGGACACTCCGTCGCGCACTGCTTGCGAGAGATGGTCGGGATTGTGGTGGCACAGGACGTCGATGATCTTGTTGCGGTCTCGCACGGCCAGCGTGAGCGAGAGGTACTCCAGGGCCAGTGTGTGTTGTCTTTGGTCGAGGTCCGGGCTCGCGGACGATAATGACAAGATGGTCGAAGCAATTGACATTTGTTGTTCCTGACTCCGTTTCCGGCACTCTTCCTGTTCGTGTCGGCTTGACTCGGTCCATGCCTTGAGTGCTTCACGCTGCTCCTTGCTTGGCGCGTCCTTGTCCCTTTCGATCTTGTCGAGGCGCTTTTTGAGCTCCTTCTTGTCCCAGCCAAGCACTGTAGATATGATTCTGCAACCAGTCAGCAAAGCAAAGTCGTCTCTCATGACGAGGCAACCCACTGTTGCATCAAATTCATGCCCTCGTCTGCCCCGCTGCTAAGGCCCATCCAGTTGGTTATGGTGCCCACGCTCACCTTGGCGAGCATCAATCTGACCATGCCATTAATCATAGTGGCAACATTTCCAATGCGGAGTGTCTGCCTCATCATGGCGTAGGGCGCGCTAGTAGAGCCATGTCAGGGAGGGTCCGCAAAACATGCGAATGCGCTACTCACAGTTTGTGTACATTCTCAATCATGCGAAGCAGCGATGGCCCTTCCGGACTGACGACCAGCGTGTAATGCATGAATGAAGCAAGGCTATGCCATGTTAGTAAGCAGCACTCTGTGAGGCAGGCCGTCAGGCATACTTTACAATGACAAACTCATGAGCTGCTTGGACCAGCCCGTCGTGCTTGGACAAATCCTCAGTCTCGGCGGCTCTGGCAAACAGTTTGTCGAACAGGTCGCCGTATAGTAATTGTTGCAGGAAGACATGCCAGGCAAGCAATACGTCGTCTGGATTGGCAGGGTCAAAGTGACCGTCCTTGAGCGCTGATTCGTCCTTCTGGATGCCTCCCCAGCACCCCCTCGCCGGGTACTCTATCAAGGCTGAGATAGCAGTGGCCAGCGTCTTTCGGATTCCGAGAACGCCTTTGTCGTAGCTCTCGCTCAAGTTCGCGCTCGCCAGCTCTTCTATGATCTTCGCTACTCTAACCTTCCAAAAGTCTGGTGATATGTCGCTTAGTCCTGGCAATGGCAGAATGAACTGTGACAGTAACGACTGCAGGATCGGAGATGACGTCTGTTTGGTGTCTTGGAATGGGATGCCGTATTCTCTGATGGCGACGGGAGACTTGAAGCGGCACACCTCGTCGTAGGTTGCATGATGGATCAACATATCGAACAGAGCGCTGCTCTGCTCCTGACTGAGGGGCGTGGTTGTTGCCATTACATGTAGGCAAAGAATGCGGTTGAATAGACGATACTATGTTAGGCATGTATCTGTGTAGAGTCGATGGTTTCCATGCAGCGGGGCTGAGGGAAACTGGTAGGGAAGGCGCTTGTTCTTTGGGAAGGTGTTGCTGGCAATGCGGCAACCGGTGACGTCAAACTTGTCGACTTACTTCTGCTTCCATGTCATCCGCTCCCAAGTCCTTGAGTATGCCTTTACGACTTTGGCTACATGTAATGCTCTGTCAGTGGCATGGGCCGAGTACATGTAGAGTCGCCATCTGGATGACTTTGTGAGCACAAATGTGTAAATGTGGTTTCATTGGTCTATGTGTATATTTACTGTCTATATAGGTAGCTACCAATTCAAGCTTGCGTCCTTTTATAGCTTTTACATGTCTTGATCTCTCTTCCATCTGAAAACTGCGACATTTAGTGGCAGGCTGAAATAGACTGCCAGAATGGGCGCAAACGCAACCTCAGAGTCAAGCCATTGTGCAGAGTCCAAGTGCGGATGCCTCACTGAGAGACGGCTGAAGAGAAATCATAACAGATGATGAGGGTATCGAGGAAAGAATCATGACTTTTTCTCCTTTTCTTTTTTTTTTCTTCTTTCGATCAGGTTCTGAACGACGCTATCACTTCTCTGCGACGGGAGGGGTTGAAGGACGAGACGGCAGGGGTGTGTCCGAAATGGCAGAACCCTCGAGGCTTTGGGTAACGCCAATGATTTCGCGGAGCTGCTTCTGACGCTCGCGCTCAATGCCGTGCATGACGGCATCCAGGACGTTGGGGACAGTGGCCTTTGGCTCGAAGCGAGGCGTAGTACCGTGCTCGTAAACACCCGTCTCGACAAGGATTGAGTACCAGTTTTGTTCAGCAACCTTGTTGAACTCGTTGGTACCTCTAATGTCGGACTCGGGCGTGTCTCCGACGAAGTAAACAGTGTCCGGAGGAGCGTCAATTCCGTGAGTAGACTTGCGCCAGTGCTGGAGGAGACGAGTGGCAAACTGGAAGGTGCCAATCTGGGGCTTTCCAAAAGCAACCGTCTTGAGTTCTTTGCCAGTGACGGCCTTGTACATGGCTTCCAGGGAGACACGCAGGGCGCCCATGCCGAGACGAGTGTATTCGTGGGAAGCTGACCAGATGATATCGTTGTGCGAGAAGAAGACTGGAGGGCCCTCCTCGAGCGTCTCGGAGCGCGTGTTGAGCACACCGCCCTTGGACATGAGGAGATCGAGGATGATCTGCTGGTCACCAGCCCAGTCACGGCTGTCGGCAAAGACAAAGATGGCTTCGATCTTGACGTTGGTGAAGTCGCGCTCACGCGAGGTTTTGTGGTCCTCCTCGGTCATGGTGCGGAAAGGCGTTGTGTCAGGGTTGGCCTTGATGATATCTCCAGGGGTGACGACGTCCTTGAAGCCGTAGCCCTCGGCCACTTGACGGCACTTGTCCCCCTCGCCTCCGATAACGAGAACAGTGTTGTACTTGGTGGCCATTTCCTTCATGGGCGTGTGGCCGCAAATGAACTGACCAGGCGACACTTCGATATCAAGCTGTTTGCTGAGCTGGATGCATCTCTCCTGCTCCGATTTGCCCCCGCCGTTCGTGAGGAAGATGTAGGGGCTGTAGAGGGTCAGCCAGAGCCCGCACCTTCCATGCCGCAAGACTCACATCTTGATTCCGTATTGATTTTGCCCGTTGAGAACCTTCATGGCCTCAATGGCTTCGGGGATGGGACGACCTCCACGAATCAACACGCCGTCAATGTCAAAGGCGAAGGCATATCTATCAGTGACGCTCGACTCCTTAGGCGTGCCAGACTCGTCGTCCTCGAGAGGACTCGTTGCTTCAATCTCTTGTCTGGCCAGCTCCATGGAAGCTGCAATATCATTCGCTTCCTGATCAACAAGATGGGGAGGCACAACGATGGCGGGACCCCGCGAGAGCAGGTCCGCCGTGGCATCCTCGCTGGACAGTCGGCGCAGTGTGCGCGGTCTTGGGGCGTTTGGTTTCGTGGAGCTCATGACGACTAGAGGCGCTGTGGTATTGGGGACAAGACAGAGGAAGACGGAGGGAGAGATGTTATGAGAAAACGTGTGGGGAAGACAACAGCGCCATTGAAGAGCGTCATCTTTGCAAAGTATGCTGGAGAGCTCGCGTTGAACTTACTAGCCTGACTTCGCGCGATTAAACGCAAAAAGCCTCTGACGAATTAGCGCAGTCGTTCCGATACTCAGCAACTATCTTTGCAGGCGGCACGACTGCTCACTTATCCCGGTCAAGATACATGTCGTGACTCGCTGTGCCGAATCATGCCATTGTTCTGGTAGGACGAGCCTCTGGACTCCCGCACATGTCACCAGAGAGTCAGGCAGAGCTCCTGTCAATGGATACCTACAATACCTACCTTACATATACAAACTTTCCGTGACGTGGTGGCGCATTCCCACGTTAAACCCGGCGACTCTCGGAGGACCCGACCGAGTCTCAACCGATTGGGGCTTGTCCATCTGCCGTCGAATTGCCAACAAACGGCCGAAAATAATTAATCAGTGCAAGATGGAAAAGACAGCATTCCCATTGCGAATCCTTGTCGTCTGTCCTCCAGGCCTCCAGCGCGTGCATCTCGGTCTTAAGACGTCTCACGCACGTGCAGGAGGCCGGGATAGGCACCAGCCATGTTTGGAATTGAGCGAGCATTGGAAGGTACTGTATTGTACGGAAGTAGCGATTGACGTGTCTGGAAGTTATGAGAGCTGCAGTCCACGTGCTTTCTTCTCATTCTAATTAATAGTATTCAGAAGATCTCAATAAGTAGGTATCTCGACTCTGACAACAAGCCATGAACTGGACTGGAGGCCACCTGCAGAGACATTCAAAGAGCAAGGGCAACGCGATCGTCTCCCGCCAAAAGTCACATTTTGCCAAAGCTCGTAGTAAGATCGCCAACACCAGGGGCCCTTCAACCAACGACTGGAACAATGTACCAACACCTGATAATCGACAATTACTTCATCGTCAGCATTCTCCTCACATCAGAAAGTGGTCGGTCGCAAGGAAGTGGCAAAAGCGACATGTGATGGCAGCCGATGTCATACCATCAAAAAACAGTGCCGTCCAAGTTAAGATAGGCAGGCGAGCATTTGAGAGCCAGATCAACACAACTGTTGTTGCAAGTCCTTCGACCAGGATTCGGTCATGCTCGGCGTCTCACTCGGATCGCTCAATGCTACTTGACATGTTCGATCAGCCGCATCGGAAATTAAGTGTAAACGCTATGAGGGTGTGCGAAGAAGGTTACAGCCTAGAACAAAACCCACCTTCTACACTGCCCGAGGAAGAGGTTAGCCAGCGCTTCTCCAGCTCTTCCTTACATGGCTCCCCAAAAACAAGTAGGGCAGGGCATGTTTCGCCGGTCCGAGAACAACACTCAAACACGACTGATACGCATGAAAGTCCCATGAGCTTTGACCACAAGACTCTGGAGGACAAGGATGAGCATACCTGGGGGCAGTTCATCGAAGAGGATGCAGGCGATGATCAGGCAGATATTGACGCGTATTCTGAACCATACCATGCCCAGCGGGCTTTACAGGATGATCTCTACTCTTGGAAGAATGACGTGGAAGAGCCGCTGTATCCGACTAGTCTATGTGACAGCACCCCACACTCATCCTGTACAACGACTCGTCCATGTCTTCTTAAAGCAGTAACTTCGAGGCGAATAAGCGGTGAAGCAAGCGAGCAGGAAACGCATGATGCCAACTTGGATGCTGACGAACAAGTATGGAGAGGATTTGTCCTTGGATCTGATTGCATGGATGCTACATGACGAGGCCAACATGGAGTTCACAGCACGCAAGTATGTATCACACGTCGGAGAGGGAGTTTCCACTATTATCGTGCGTTTCCCTTATGCACAGAGCATCGTTAGAAGTAGAAACACGCCACATGTGGAGAGCGCCGAGCACATGTCATGCGCCCAGCTTGCCAATTCGGTATCTGATTTGACTACATGCCTCTTTTGAAGCTGTTGATGTGAATGGAAAGGGGGGTGGGGTGGCACAGTAATCACGATAAGAAGGCCGAGGTCCAATACATTTGCTCATGTTGGTACCTTGGTTTAGACGAGCAAATCACAACTGGGCGTGATGTGAACGACGCCCAGCTACTTGTCAACACAGGCATGTGCTGTAACGCTAATGCGACATGAACCTCAAGAAGCCCATGTATTCCAAGGCGGCAGGTCGAGTCGAGCCGGATGCATCTGTTAAGGTGTTGCCTTATTATTGCTCAAGAAGCTGCAAGCTTGGGAGAAGCTGTTTCGGATTATGGAGGTTCCATTGTTATTGTGAAGCTTGGAAGCCAGCGTCATCTGAATAATAACCTGAACGAGTGAGCTTTGTACCATTCATCATTCATGCGTGACTACAATTAGAAGCTGCCAGCTAGCCCTCCAGCATGCACAGTAGATGTGTGATTCTCGTGACAGCAGAGCAGTTTGGAGCGGCAGATGGATGTGGTCATGCCGCATGGTGATTGATAATACCTTATGGAAGTGAGTTTGGCTGACGGATGACAAGCATGAAGCCGGCTAGGCTAACCGGTGTGTGTGAGCGCATCAATACGGCATGTCGCATAAACTCATACTTGAACGCGGGGGAGTTTCCAATCAAGAGATGCGGCAGATTACGATGGACACGACCTTCGTTTCAGCGTTAAGGGCTTGGAGCGGGAGCGGCCGGGGATAGGCAGAGGGCTCGTCTGGTCTTACGTAGGCCGGCACACTTTGAATTTGCAGGCCATGGGTGCATGATGGTGGTGTGAGAATGCGATTCGCGATCGTGTCAGTGAAAGACAGCATCAGACAAAGCGCGGGCGCCGGGCTGGCTGTCCGTCGAGAAATAACAAGCAGCAGATTGATAGAAGCATGTCCGTTCTGTGGCCCAGAGAACGGGGTTTCGAAGCTTATGGTGGAGCCTGTCAAACTATTTTAGATGGTACAGACTTGGCGAGCACCGGTCGACTGGTCAGAAAAGAAAGCGCCCGGCGGTTGAAGGGATCAAGTTCAGGAGTGCGCCAAGTTGCTGATGGGCATGAAGGATTGCATGGGTTGTTATTATTATGATTAGATATTATTGTGGCAGTTGGATGGGGGCAGCTCCTACAACTCGGTTGGCGGAGGCTAGAGTACATGTAGCCGGGGGGGGGGGGGGGGGATAATACCAGTAATAATTAGACCAAACCTCCTTCCTTCTTTCTCGCACCTTCCCCCTCCGGCGCCGCCTCTCCTTTGAAACCCGACACTCCTTTCCACACGCCCATCGCAAGTGCAGAATTTATTTTGGCTCCTGCAACATCTCCCTGCAGCTGCGCACGACCTTGCCGCATTGCCAACTCGCAGACCGGATAGGCTGGTCCTTGGAAGATGCATCACTTGTCGACATGAGCCTGAGCCGGTCAATCACCGCCGAACGACATCGCGACCCACACGACTGTGCCTTGTCTCTGTCCCTTTCGCCCTTGGCTAGCCATGGCCGTCTCTATACCACCGCCCGCCCTCTTCTGATCTTCGACCCCTCAATCACGTCTCATCCAAACTGTGCCTCTCCGTTCCCCGAGGCTGCTCCCGCAATGTCCTCCACCCCGGCGTCTGCTGCGTCAAAGGCCTCGACGGCTGCCAACAGCCCTCAGGATGCCTTGTCCATATCGCACTACCAACGCTCCGTTGACCGCCCTGCGCCGATTTCCCTCCCTCCTCCGGCCATGTCCGACTACCCGTCCTCTTCACCCGTCCCCATCTCGTCTTCGTACAGCTCCATGACTGAAGCCTTCGCCATGTCCAAGGGCACCGGCCTGATCCGTCGACTGTCCCGTGGCGCTCACAACCGACTCAGGCGACGACCGTCCACTACCCAGACAAACCGCATTCGTGATCAGAGCGCTGGCCCGGTCTTGGTGCGCCGAAGGAGTGACAGTACTGGCCAGTCAGATCTCACTGGCGAAATGTCGGATCTGGACTTGGAACGCACCTCGGAAGACGGCAACGAAGATACCGTCACCACAACCTTCCCCCCTGCAGACTCGACGCATGTCCTGGGCGCTCTCGCCAGTCGCAAGGCATCGGCAGTGCTGGCCGAAGTTGGAGTCGCGCCCACTATATCCTCCGTCCTGGAACAAGGTACATGGCTCACAAAGGTCACCAAGAAGAAACGCAAACTCCTCAAGTTCCGCCTCGACCCGTTGGCGGCCAAAGTTTGTTGGAGCCCCTCGGATCCCTCGAAACAGTTCTACATAGACGACGTGCGTGACATCCGAGTTGGCGCTGATGCCAAAACATCACGTCAAGACATCCAGATTCCTCCCGACCAAGAACGATGTTGGATCACCATTGTCTATGACGTATTGGAGCGATCCAAAGGCAGCTCCATCAAAACCATGCATCTCATTGCCCCTAACGATTATATTGTCAAGCTTTGGACCGATGCATTGAATGTTGTGTCGCGTGAGCGCATTGAGATTATGAATGCCCTCTCGCCTAACCCTGAAAAGAGCGAGCGAAGCATGCGTATGGCGTGGAAGCAGGCCACCTCACGCAAGAACCCCGACGACGAACCAAAGATTGATTTCGAAGATGCAAAGTGGATTTGCCGCAAGCTTGAAATCAATTGTTCAACCAACAACGTCCGCACTCACTTCAATCACGCAGACCATGATCTTGTTGGCATGCTCAACTACTCCCAATACCAGTATTTTGTCAACCTGTTCAAAATTCGCAAGGATGTCCAATCCCTCTACTACGGCATCAAGCGCTCGGATGAAGCTGAGCTCAGCCTTGAGGCTTTTCTGGAATTCCTGCGCATAGAGCAACGCGTCGATGTCGAGAAAGACCGTGCCTCGTGGGAAGCCAAGTTTGAGCTTTACTGCCGCAGCGCTTCTGGAAAAGCCATCGATCGCCAATCACCGCCGACCATGAACCTTCAAGCCTTTCAAACCTTTCTCTCATCTGGCTCAAACAGCGCCACTGCATCTATCAAATCCGACCCAACTCTGGATCGTCCCTTGAATGAGTATTTCATATCGAGTTCTCACAACACATACCTGATGGGCCGTCAAGTCGCAGGCCTGTCCAGCGTCGAAGGATACATCTCTGCCCTAGTCAAAGGTTGTCGGTGCATTGAGATTGACTGCTGGGACGGCAAGAATGGCCTGCCCATTGTAAATCACGGCCGAACCTTGACCACAGAAGTCATGTTCGAAGACTGCATCGCCGTCATTGCACGATACGCCTTTGCGTCGTCCGTTTATCCCTTGATCATCTCGCTCGAAGTCCACTGTAACCCAGATCAGCAGCTGCACATGGTCAATATCATGAAGCTCTACTTTGGCGACGTATTACTTACAGCTCCCTTGGTCCCAAATGCGTCGGTGCTGCCCTCTCCTGAGGAGCTCAAGAACAAGATTCTGATCAAGGTCAAAGCTGCCTCACAGCCATACGAAGCCCAGACCTTCGCGGATGACGCCAGTACGCGCCGTCAACGCAGTTTCAGTTCTCCATTCAGCCGCGCTGTAGACAATGGGGGTGGCGTTTCTCCGTCGCCGCTGCAGCACGCCGTGAATGGCAACAGTAGCGGTATTGCTGAGAGGCCATCTAGTAACAACGCGTGGTCTGTCCTCCGCGGATCGTCTGCACAGAGCACTGTACCCTCAATGTCAAGTTCGTCCGATGACAGCGACGCCACTCCCGCATCCGTTGATTCGAGGAAAAAGAACAGCAAGAAAACAAGCAACATTGTGCCGGCTTTGGGTGCTCTCGGCGTCTATGCTTGTGGTATCAAGTACTCTGGCTTTTCCGCCCAAGAAGCACGTACGTATAACCACATCTACTCGTTTGCCGAGAATACTTTCGATCGCATCTCTCGAGATAACGACGTCAAGAGTCAACTAGAGAAACACAACTCGAGATACCTCATGAGGGTGTATCCTGCAGCTATTCGTATCGACTCTTCGAACTTCAACCCTCTTCAATCGTGGAAGCGCGGGGTGCAAATGGCTGCGTTGAATTGGCAGACATATGATATTCACATGCAGATGAACGAGGCCATGTTCGCTGCCGGTACAGACCGGACTGGTTACGTTCTCAAGCCTGAAGAGATGCGTCACAACAAGCAGCCTCAGGACAGCGTCTCTCTACTGGACAGTCTCAAATTTCACAAAAGGGACAAGCACCTGGTGCAGTTTAGCATGGACATCATCTCTGCTCAACGCCTACCCCGACCTCGTAATCACAATCCTGAGCTCGGCATGAACCCTTACGTGGAGTTCGAAGTTTACGCTGCTGAAGACAACAGGACGCGCGGGTATGCCAAGGTTGATGGTGGCATTGATATTCTACCTTCAGGCATGGGACCTTCAGTCAAGCGCCGGACCAGACTGATCGAAGGTAATGGCTTCGACCCAAACTTTGGCGACGGCATAAGAGTCTCTCTCGAGACCAAGTATCCGAGCCTAGTTTTTGTTCGATGTACCGTCTGGAACTCTCCAGATGGGCGCAATGTGTCTTCCAACAGCACGCTGCTTGCCACATTTACCGCGAAGCTGACCAGTCTGCAACAAGGCTACCGTCATCTGCCTCTTTTCAACTCATACGGCGAACGGTATCGGGATGCCAAGCTGTTCGTGAGAGTACGCAAGGACTCACCTATTGCCTTGCCGCCTAGAGAGTCTACTGATGAACCAACGTCCGCAAATCCAAGCCTGCGGACCGAGTCGACACGACAAGGGACCAGGCTGTGGTCAAGAGGCATCTTCAGTCGTGCCTCGAGCGAACGCAGGAGGCGCTCGCCATGGCCTGAATGGCAAGGTCCACTCATTCGGAACTCCAGCAGCGAGAGAGTGATATGATCAGTCATATCTACGCATGCCCCTTCATCTCTTTTGTTCTTTTCCTTCTGTTTTATACCCTGCTCGCTCTAGTGTGGCGAGAGATGGAAGCTACCCAGAGAAGCCACAGTTCGGCGCACGATCATCTTCAGGGTACCTTTCCTGTTCTGTCTCTTTAACTTGATTCATCTACATGGGCCTTCTGGTGGAGACCTGGACACCACAAAGCTTTCAAAGCCCAGGTGGCGTCTTGTATTATTAGTTAGCATCGCCGTCACTCGTTAACCTGGGTGTCTTTATTCTTTCCCGCTGTATACATAGACGCGTCGGCAGGCTCCGGTAGCGAAGGGGATCTACTGAGCTTGAGGATTGCTAGAGCAGTATTCGAATATGAAATATTTGCACGCTGCACTCGAGTACCGAAGTGACTGACGCTTGTAGAGAGGGAGAGAGAGTGAGTGAGAGAACTGCGAGACTTTGACTAACTCGATGTGGTTAGATGATTGAAGCAAATGTGTCTTTCGAACAAGGTATATGTTTGTTTGTCCTTTTGCTTATGTACCTATCCTGTATATGATCGATCCTCTTAATGAGTCGAAGATATGTCGCTGCCGTGCCTCAACCAGGGCCAATACGCTTATGACAAAAATCGGATGTTTGGAGCTCTCTGCGTCACCAGATGATCGCCCCCGCCCGCAGTCACTCAAGGCCCTCTCAGGCTTAGCCTCCTACATCTCACGACACGAATACCAAAGCTCTCGAATCAAGAAAGAGACAGCTGATCATGCAAGAAATGGATGTTCTCATCCTTGGAGCAGGTTGGACATGGACGTTTCTGATTCCACTTCTCAAGGCGCGAAACTTGACATACGCTGCAACGTCAACCACCGGACGCGACGGGACCATTGAGTTCAAGTTTGACCCCGAGCAGACGGATCCCTCTTATTTCAAAGCTTTGCCTGCTGCTCGCAACATCCTGATCACCTTCCCGTTGACAGGTCAGGGCCAGAGTCAAAGGCTAGTCTGGTCGTACAACTTCACGCACCCGCGCGTGTCGCCCGGAGTGCGCTACCTGCAGCTGGGATCTACTGGCATCTTCCAGATTGAACGAAAGACAACATGGGTTGACCGTCACTCTACCTACAACAAGGAAAATGCGCGGGCAGTCGCAGAGGACGAGCTAATGTCTATTGGTGGCTGCGTACTTAACCTCGCAGGGCTATGGGGCGGTCAACGACAGCCCAAAGACTGGGTGGGTAGAGTGGCGAATACCAAGGAGCAGGTCAAGGGCAAGCAAAGTCTACATCTTGTGCACGGCGAAGACGTGGCGCGAGCGATTCTGGCGGTTTTTGACAAGTGGGAGCAGGGCGGGGCTTCGAAGAATCGATGGATCTTGACAGATGGGCAAGTGTATTGCTGGTGGTCGTTGATGGTGGGCTGGGCAAAGGTTGGGGATGGTGCAGATGATGAGCCTAGTAAGCAGAGCAAATGGGTGTATGAGCTCATGCAGGAAGAGGGCGTCAAGGCATTGCCTCGAGACATGGAGACGCTTGGGAGATGCTATGACAGCCGCGAGTTTTGGGAGAAATTTGGTCTGAGTCCGCTGAGGTCTCGGGCTACTTGAGACAGATGCTCTAGTTTGTATGCACGCCCCAAATGAGGGACAAGCTCCTGCTGCTGCTGCTGCTGCTGCTTTACCACATAGTTGGTTAATGAACATCAATGATAATTGGCAGGGACGCCCCAAATAAGGGACAAGCTCCTACTGCTGCTGCTGCTGCTTTACCACATAGTTGGTTAATGAACATCAATGATAATTGGCAGGGACGCCCCAAATAAGGGACAAGCTCCTACTGCTGCTGCTGCTGCTTTACTACATAGTTGGTTAATGAATATCAATGATAATTGGCAGGGACGTCACGTGAGAAAGAGCGGAAGACAGGTAATTACTAGACCGTGCGTCATGTTGCAACGCTTGGCGGCCAACGTCAAGCAGCAGAGCAGCGGTTGCCTCCCGACCTTTGAAAGCATCACCACCAGATCGACAGACGGACGATCAACATGGCTACGCCCAAAGATTCGTTGTTCCGGTCGGCGGACATGTCGCTGACGCAGCTGTACATGGCCAACGAGATTGGACGCGAGGTTGTGAGCGCCATGGGCGAACTGGGCATCATGGACTTTAGAGATGTGCGTTGTGTGTGCCGGAGACGAACTTGTGTGCAGGACTGACCTTGTGCAGCTCAACTCGGAGACGACCGCCTTCCAGCGCACCTTTACCCAGGAGATTCGAAGACTGGACAATGTCGAACGCCAGCTGCGTAAGCCGCGCGCCCCCTTGCTGAGCGCATGAGACTGAGACACGATGCACAGGTTATTTCAAGGCTCAGATGGACAAGGCCGGCATCCCCATGCGTTCCATGTACGAGTTTGGCGACCGGCTGGCCGCCCCCTCGGCGTCCGAGATGGACGAGCTGGTGGACCGCAGCCAGACGCTGGAGCAGAGGATCCAGTCGCTCAACGACAGCTACGAGACACTCAAGAAGCGCGAGATGGAACTGACCGAGTGGCGCTGGGTGCTGCGCGAGGCCGGCGGCTTCTTCGACCGCGTAAGTCTGACTGACGTGCACAAGTCCGGGACGCAGAGACTGACGTGCATCAAACAGGCTCGCGGACAGACGGACGAGATGCGTGGCTCGCTGGATGAGCACGACGACGACGACGACGCACCGCTGCTGGCCGACATGGAGCAGGCGGGCAGCGGGGACGCGTCGTTCAGCGGCATGAACATTGGCTTCGTGGCGGGAGTGATTCCACGCGAGCGCATGGCGGCATTCGAGCGCATCCTGTGGCGCACGCTGCGTGGCAACCTGTACATGAACCAGAGCGAGATCGACGAGGCCATCATCAACCCCGAGAACAACGAGGAGATGCACAAGAGCGTGTTTGTCATCTTTGCGCACGGCAGCGAGATCATCAACAAGATCCGCAAGATCTCCGAGTCGCTGGGCGCCGACGTGTACAAGGTCGACGAGAACAGCGAGCTGCGGCGCGACCAGATGCACGAGGTCAACACGCGCCTGCAGGACCTGGCCAACGTGCTGTCCAACACCAAGCGCACGCTGGACGCCGAGCTGACCATGATTGGCCGCAGCCTGGCCGCGTGGATGATCATCGTGGCCAAGGAGAAGGCCGTCTACCAGACCCTCAACCGCTTCTCGTACGACCAGCAGCGCAAGACGCTGATCGCCGAGGCCTGGTGCCCCACGAACTCGCTCGCCCTGGTCAAGTCGACCCTGCAGGACGTCAATGACCGTGCCGGCCTGTCCGTGCCGACCATCGTCAACACCATCAAGACTTCAAAGACGCCCCCGACCTACGTCAAGACCAACAAGTTCACCCTCGGCTTCCAGACCATCATCGACGCCTACGGCACCGCAAAGTACACCGAGGTCAACCCCGGCCTGCCCACCATCGTCACCTTCCCCTTCCTCTTTGCCGTGATGTTTGGCGACTTTGGCCACGGCTTCATCATGACCACCGCCGCCTGTGCCATGATCTACTGGGAGAAGCCCCTGCTGCGCTCAAAGCAGGATGAGCTCTTCTCCATGGCCTTCTTCGGCCGCTACATCATGCTCATGATGGGCATCTTCTCCATGTACACCGGCCTCATCTACTGCGACGCCTTCTCCAAGGAGATTGCCATCTTCCCTTCCATGTGGGAGATCCCCGACTTCAAGGCCAACGAGACGGTCGAGATGGTCCGCAAGGACGGCTACACCTACCCCTTTGGCCTGGATTGGCGCTGGCACGACACCGACAACGACCTGCTCTTCTCCAACAGTTACAAGATGAAGCTCAGTATTCTCCTCGGCTGGGCTCACATGACCTACTCCCTCTGTCTCTCATACGTCAACGCCAGACACTTCAAGTCTCCCATCGACATCTGGGGCAACTTTGTTCCCGGCATGATCTTCTTCCAGTCCATCTTCGGCTACCTCGTCTTCACAATCATCTACAAGTGGTCCATCGACTGGTATGCCATTGGCGCCAACCCACCAGGACTTCTCAACATGCTCATCTACATGTTCTTGCAGCCTGGCACCATCGAAGAAGAGCTCTACTCCGGCCAAGGTGTCGTACAGGTCATTTTGCTTCTTGCTGCCGTTGTTTGTGTGCCTATATTGCTCTTCCTCAAGCCTTTCTACCTGCGCTGGGAACACAACCGTGCCAGAGCCATGGGCTACAGCGCCGTTGGCGAGAGCCAGAGAGTCAGCGCTCTGGACGATGACGACGATGAACATCACGGGATGAACGGCAATGGCAGACAGAGCTTTGGCAGCGACGACGGTGCCGCCATCATCACCCAGGACATCCACGGCGAAGAGGCCGAGGAATTCGAGTTCTCCGAAGTCATGATTCATCAGGTCATTCACACCATCGAGTTCTGCCTCAACTGCGTGTCCCACACTGCATCATACCTCCGTCTGTGGGCCTTGTCGCTTGCTCATCAACAGCTGTCTATCGTGCTGTGGTCGATGACTCTTGCCAACGCCTTCAGCTTCACTGGAGTCGCTGGCTCCTTTGTGATTTTCGTCTTCTTTTGTCTCTGGTTCTTCCTTACCGTTGCCGTCTTGGTCATCATGGAGGGTACCTCGGCCATGTTGCACAGTCTGAGATTGCACTGGGTCGAAGCCATGAGTAAGCACTTTATGGGTGACGGTGTTCCGTTTGAGCCTTTCAGCTTTGAAACCCTGCTTGAAGAGGAGATGAGCGATTACAAGTAGAAGACGACTTTCATCTGGTTGTTTTTCTACATGCGTGATTTACTTTGTTTTGTCATTTTGTATGTATGTTGAAGACTACCGTATACATGAGACACTTGTTCTCTTGCATTATTTTGCCATCTCTTTTTGTGCTAAGGATCTAAGTATGCCATCAATTTGGTCTTGCTGATAAGAATCGGAGCTGTAAGGTGAATCGATGGCCGTCACATGATGTGTCGCGAGCAATCGATTAGATGAAGTACGTACGGATCTACCCTCTGATCCAGACGCGTGGGACTTTAGCCGCTTGCTTGCGTGGTCATGCCACATGGACGGCACGACTCTTCCGGGATTAACGGATTTAGGCAGAGCTGTAGGTGGGGTCAAGAGATATCACATCTGTTCTAGGAAGGTGGCGTGCTGGCTAGGGTACAAAAACCAAAGCTCCCTCCACCATCGGTCCACCAACTTCCCACACAACACCTTCAAGATGCCTGCTGTCGAATCCAAGTTTGATCCCAAGGACATGATCTTCCGGCATCTGGGCCCCTCCGGACTGAAGGCGAGTCAATCAAGGCCGCAACCTACGCTACCTTGCTAATTGAGCCTTCGCCTTCAGGTTTCAGTCTTCTCCCTCGGAGGATGGCTGACTTATGGCGGAACACAGCAGGGCGATATCGTGAAGGAGTGCATCCAGAAGGCTTTTGACCATGGCTGCAACTTCTTCGATACCGCAGAGGTCTACGCCAATGGCCAATCCGAGATTGAGATGGGGTGAGTTTTTGTCCAAAAGCCTTTGATTAATTTCAGAGAATTGACGTGATTTCGAAAAGACGTGCTTTGAATGAGCTTTCCTATCCCAGGGATGAGTATGGTACAGCCTATTCCTCCCATAATTCAAATTCCTGCACTCACCTAATTCAACAGTCCTCTCGACCAAGATCTTCTTCGGAACAGGCCGCAAAGAGCCCAACACCCGTGGCCTTTCCAAGAAGCACGTCATCGAGGGCCTGAAAAGCTCCCTCAAGAGACTGAACCACGACTATGTTGACATTGTCCTGGCTCATCGTCCCGATCCCGCAACTCCCATGAAGGAGATTGTCGAGGGTTTCACTCAGGCAATCCGCAACCTTAACTTGGCCTACTACTGGGGCACCTCGGAGTGGTCGGCCACTCAGATCATGGAAGCTACGCAGATTGCAGACAGATACAATCTGATTGCTCCCATTGCCGAGCAACCTCAATACAACGCCTTCCACAGACAGCGCTTCGAGATCGAGTACGCTCCTCTCTACGAGCAGTTCAAGTACGGCACTACCATCTGGTCCCCTCTTGCCTCTGGTCTCTTGACCGGCAAATATAACGATGGCATCCCCGAAGGATCTCGCTTCAGCACCAACAAGGACTTTTTCGAAAACACTGTCAAGCAACTCCAGAGCCCCGAAGGCAAGGCCAAGATCGACAAGGTAATTCACTCGTGTCCGTCAGTATCCATCACAAATACTGACTTTACTACGAAATAGGTCAAAAAACTAACCACCGTGGCCGAGAGGCTCGGCGGCACCGTTACTCAGCTCAGTCTGGCTTGGGCCGCAAGTAATGTTAATGTTTCGACGGTCATCCTTGGTGCTACCAAGGTCGAGCAGCTGGAGGACAACTTCGGTGCCTTGAAGCTGATTAAGAAACTTACCCCCGAGGTCCTGGAGGAGATTGAGCAGATCCTTGACAACAAGCCTACCGGCCCCGCAACTTTCGGCCGCGACAGATAAGATGAGTGTTGATGTATATTTCTCGTCCTGATGAGAATCAAAATATTTAATAAGCATCCATGAGAATTGAATGATTTGGTGTGCCCCTGTTGTTCTTGGTGCGTCTGGACCTCACGCTCCTAAAGGTGAAGTGACTCTGATATATTTCGCGAAACGTGCATGCATTTGTGTCGACTGATCGAGGAAGATACTGCTACAAAAGTGTACCGGATATCCTTGTTTCCTCACTCTCTGTCGCCATTCGACGTCTCCGGCAGTCCGACCGGTGATATGGATCCTCGTCGCAACGTGATAAAGCCATCACACAGCCTGAAGGCACTACAAAGAGAAGATTCTCCTCTTTTCGAACCCGAGTCTGAACGCGAGCAAGAGGTATTTTGAAACGTCTTCGTTTCCCGCACTGTGCTCAGTTTACTTATAGCATTTTAACAGACAACCACGGCACCCGTCAAGTCCACAAAAGAGAGCAGCAAGAGCGTCACAATAACCACGTCCAACACCAGATCATACCGGGACAACAAGGGTGTCAAGCGCTTTATCTGGCAGCCCGGCGACCCCGACGGCGTCAGAGACAGCGAGTTTGTCGACGGATCAGTGACGAAGGAGCGGTGGCGCTTCTTCCAGAGCGACCTGGGACCTATTGTGCGCGGCTCCAACTCACCCCCTCATTACGTGGTCCTCGATGACAAGGCCGCATTCGATATCATGCAGTCCAAGGCGTACACAATCAAGGAGCGCGCAAAATACTGGCCGTTCGACTTTCTGGGCACTGGTCAAATCCGGACTGCCAGACCCAACCGTGGTAGAGCAGCAATCGTCAGCGAAGAAGAAGAAGGCGATCAGATCGATACGAACGACGGTCAGGGAGTAAGAAACATCGGCTGGAGCACTACCGGCAGTAACGTAAACCGCAAGAAGTACTGGTTCACGGGGGAGAAATGTGGGTATCAAGAGGTCAAATTTGAAAGTCCAGTTGTCAACATGGACGAAGCAGGCAAAGTTGGGGAGGGTTCGACACCGAAGCGCAGTGCTGGAGAAGCCCTCAACCCTCGACACAAACGACCCAGAGTGGGCAGATACCTACATGCAACCCCCTCTCCACCTTGGCCTGGTAACGGGAGACACGAACCGACCATCCAAAGCCCCTCGGGAGGTAGAATGAACACGTACGCTCGTGCGCCTGAGCGCGTCAACGGCCGTATTGTGGCACCTGCAGGAGCAAGCGACGCAGAGGCTGGTTGCCAATCTTACACGACAAACTCCAGCCAAGCAGTAAGTGAGACATCAGAACAGGAGGGAGAGGCAGTGTGGAAAGCGGTCAAGAAAGTCAGCGATGAGCTTCAATCTGCGCGCGGCCTTTTGCGTATGCGTGACGAAAAGATGCAGGGGTTGGAGAAGGAGGTGAAGAGCTTGAAGGAAGAGATTAGGGCGCTGGAGAGAGAAATCAAGACGCTGAAGGACGATAAATGGGGCGGTCAGTAGCAACCAAGCCTGAATGAACTGGATGCGATTGATGGATTGAATTGATGAATTGGATTGATTCGTCACTTGAATCATGCCAATGGAGCTGGGGGCCTTTGGCTGACTCATGTGGACCCGACGAGTTTAAGCTAACGTCAACCGCTGCGACTACTGTACTCCCTTCTGCCTCTTCCGCTTGGCATCTCGACTATATTCTTGGCTCTTCTGTAATATATCTATTGGTTATCATGAGAGGTAGTTTCTCCGCTTCGGACGTTCCCTTGAACGCACCTCATGGGGCCAAGGAAAGACGTTTCTCGTCCAGCAAAGAGCCTACGGACAGCGGTAAGGAAGATTGTCAGGCAGATTGAATTCCGAAAAAACTAAAGCCTGGCAGAGCTGAGCTCTTCTGTGCATCGTCAATTCCGCAGCGCTCATGCAGGGCACAAACCGCATGCTGGACTAGACCCCTCTCGAGCTTCAACCGGAGTTGTGTGGACCACCGAGAGAGCGTACGAGCATGGCTTCCTCGACCACCCCGAGCAATGGGCCAACTTGGGCCAGGGCGCTCCAGAAGTCGACGATGATATCGAAGGCTGCTTTGAGAGACCCCATAACATTGACGTGTCGATGGCTGGACGTGAATATGTTTGTCCTCGTTGGCGCCGTCTTCACAAAGCGCTGGTTCTAATGCATTCAAACAGGGGCCGACTGCCGGTATCAAGCCCATGAGAGAGGCAGTTGCTAAGCTCTACAACGAGCACCATCGCAAGGGCAAAGCCAGTCAGTACACGTGGGAGAATGTAGCCATCGTCCCGGGAGGGAGAGCGGGTTTGATCAGAATCGCCGCCGTCTTGGGTAACGCCTACCTTGGCTTCTTCTTGCCCGACTGTGAGTTTGCTTGCTTCTGCTTTGCAGCCGTGTGTGTGTGTGTGCTGACGTGACACGCAGACACGGCCTACAACGAGATGCTGTCGCTGTTCCGCAATTTCAGCGTCATCCCCATCCCGCTGTCAAAGGCAGATGGCTACCACATGCACCCGGACAAGATTGCTGAGGAAATCGCTCGTGGCACTAGTGTCATCTTGACCAGCAACCCGCGCAATCCCACTGGTCAGGTTCTGACCAACCCTCAGTTGGCCGAAATTCAGAACATTTGCCGCGATCGCGCCACTTTGATCATGGACGAATTCTACGGTGGCTACAACTACACCACAGACTGTGACGGCACTGTTGTTTCTGCTGCCGACAACATCGAAGACGTCGACGAAGACGATGTCATCATCATTGACGGCCTGACCAAGCGATTCCGTCTTCCCGGCTGGAGACTGGCCTGGGTGGTCGGTCCCAAAGAATACATCAAGGCAATCGGCTCTTGCGGCTCCTATCTCGACGGCGGTCCAAACGTCCCCTTTCAGGAAGCTGCAATCCCCATGCTCGAGCCCACCAAAGTCCGCAACGAAATGCGCGCCCTGCAGACGCATTTCCGCGAAAAGCGAGACTACGTCATTGCCAGGCTTAGAGGCATGGGCTTTGAGATGCCTCTGATCCCCAACTCGACCTTCTACATTTGGCTCGACTTGTCCCGCCTTCCCGAGGGCATAGACGACGGTTTGAACTTCTTCCACGCGTGTCTCAAGGAAAAGGTCATCATTGTCCCCGGCATCTTTTTTGACATCAATCCTAGTAAACGTCGAGATCTGTTTGATTCACCCGCCCACAAGTATGTGAGACTGAGTTACGGACCCAAGATGGATGTCCTGAAGATGGGTCTGGACGGCATTGAGAGAGTCGTCAAGAAGTGAGTGACTCCCATTATAATCTGCTCTGCTTCAGCCATCAGTGGCTAACAAGTATTCTAGGCACCGCGGTGATGCTCAAACCACCAAGAATCATGGTCCCTCGCAGCAAGGTCAGCATCCTTAATCTGACGAGACGCGCCGGGTGTAATCCCTACAATCCTAGATAGCTTAGGTCCTCTGACTCTTCAATTTGCTTCATGGACGGCCGCATCTCCACAACCTCCCTACTGATGATAGTATGTTATGTAGATGTAATAGTGCATGTCCGGCAGAGTATGATACTTTGTCGGCACCAGAAAAGGGCAATGCACAGGATACGATAAGCTTTTGGCGCACGAGTAGATCCGCCCCAATGATTATCTAATCTATTTTGCCCGCGACTCTTCTGCTACACCTGCTTGTTGTTGAGAGCAGCAACACAAACACATCATGGCCACCCTGCGAATATTACGTCCCACCGCTCGTTCAGCGAGCATCCGTCAACTCGGCACCTCCCCTCGCCTCAGGACTTACTCGGCGCCCTCGTCACCCGCGTCGCCGCCGCCTCCAAAATCCTCCGTCTCGGAAACAGAAATGTCGCATTTTTCCGCCCTCGCCTCATCATGGTGGGACCCCGAAGGCCCTTCTCGCATCCTACACGAAATGAACCCTCTGCGCCACGTCTTCATCCAACGCTGCCGGTCGCTCTACCCGAGAGACGTCACGCAACCGCAAAAGAAGCTCCGCTACCTTGACGTGGGCTGCGGCGGCGGCATATTCGCAGAGTCGGCCGCTAGGCTCTCAGACACCGAATCAGTGACTGCCATTGATCCCACAAAAGAGGTGCTGGCTGTGGCCAAGAAACATCAACGGACTGACCCTTTGCTGTGCGAGCCGGGACGCTTAAACTACGTCAACACCGCCATTGAAAACCTGCCCTTGCCCTCTACACCGCATCAAGGCGTCGATGTGCTGTCGGTCTTCGAGGTCATCGAGCACGTCACTGATCCGGCCCCCTTTTTGGCAAACTGCATGCCTCACGTCAAGCCCGGAGGTTGGTTGGTCCTCAGCACCATCAGCAGGACGTGGGCGAGTTGGCTCACTACAAAGCTTGTCGCCGAGGACATCATGCGCATTGTCCCGCCCGGCACCCACGATTGGAATCAGTACATCAATGTTGATGAGATGAAGGCATGGGCCGCCAAACAGCCTGGCTGGAGTAACCCCATGACGATGGGTCTTGTTTATATCCCTGGCTTTGGTTGGAAGGAGATTCAGGGCAGCGAGGGCTGGGGCAACTACTTCTTCGCCATCCGAAAGAGCCCTCAATAATCTATATCTTCCTTCAAAAAAAATATATATCACGAGCAGCTAGCTCCAGTTGACAAACGAAAGTGAATGACTTGATGCACCATGCTAAATGCTTACTTACATGCCTCCAGCCCCTCCTCTCATTCTCTTTCCCGCTCCTTCATCGCCACCCTCATGTGGGCGCTTGTTTCCTTGTGTACCTGGTGCTCCTGGTGTGAATTGTGGTGCACTGGGGTTTATGCCTCCTCTACCTCCGCCTCGTCCTCGAACCGCTCCACCTCCACGGCCAAATCCTCCACGTTGCCCTTGACCTGCAGCTCCTTGTACACTAATGCCTTGACCTGCCGCGTGCGGTACTCCAGTCTGCACAGCACCCCCTCGGCCGCGGATTCCCGCACCGCCTCGAGGCAGCATGCTTACGCCTCCTCCTCTAGGTATACCTGTCGGGATCCCAGTAGGGATATTGCTGATAGATGGCACTCGCACAGGCGCCGCGCCTGGGTTTTGTTGATTGGGTGTTTGTCGTAACTGAGCTCCGGGGATTTGGGATGTTGTGCCAGTCGCAGATTGAGCATGAACGGGACCATTGCCACTGACTGCTGCCGGAGCAGTTTGCGCTCCTCCTTGCATTACCTGCTGGCTTTGGTTCCCGAGAGGCCCTTGGTCAGCAACGAAACTAGGCTGGCCAAAGCTGGCACCTGGCTGGGCTGGAGATGCTCCAAACTTCTGCATTCTGGCTTGCATCTTATCCGGTGGGGCTTGGGTGCTTGGAGTAGGTTGCAAGGGCTGAGAAGGTTGCGGAGGCGGCATGCCTGGCGACTGAGGAAGACCGGGACCAGTTGCCTTGAATGGAGAGCTCATAGGAGATTGAGCTGGCTTGCTTGCTAGCGCAGATACCGCGGCAGGAACGGGCTTGGTGACTTTGGCAATTTCCCAAACTTCAACAACTGCTCGCTGAGGTGTTTCAATGGCAGCTTTCTCGACAACTTCCAACTTAGCTTTGGCTGCTTTCGTCTGTCCTTCAGCCATACCGAGCTTGGCCTTCTGTTTGATAGTTTCCATGTTGACGGCTTTCGTCAAAGCTTGCTCTCGCTCCTTCTTTGCTTCTTTTTCCTTTTCCTGCAGAGCCTTTTCGAGCTCCTCGGCCTTTTCCAGTAGCATCTTCTCTTGCTCTCTCTTTGCTTCCTCGGCCTTCTCTTGCAAGACTCTTTCGTGCTCCTGCTTGAGCTTGGCTGTCTCTGATGCAATCTTGTTCTGAATGTTTCTCGACACGATACTGCGAATGGTTGTGTTTTTGGCAACCAGTTCGCGAGCTTGTTCGTCAGTGAAAGCCAGCGATGCTGGGTCTGAAGCAGCCTGGACCGGAGCAGATATTGAAGTCGAAGCTGGTGCTGCGGTATCATCGGTGGCGATACTCGGGGCAGGCTTTTCTTCCAACGGCTGTGCTTGCTGTTCTTTCACATGTGCGCGATCGACTGCAAGCTGGCCCTCTTTGATAAGTCGTTCGACTTCCAAACGGTGCTCCTCCTTGAGCTGCGCTATCGCAGCCTCGTGCTGCTGGCGGAGATTTTGGAGCTCCTCGCTATGCTTCACAATAACCTCCTGACGGCCTTCCTCTTTGAACTTCTCCTTGTCTTCCCGAAGCTTCTGGTTGAGCTTCTGCTTCATCAGGTTGGTACGGTTGTTGTACAAGGTCTCCAGCTGCTCCTTGCTGAGATTGTGTTGCTCCTCAAGCTGCGCTCGCAGTTGAGAGACCTGTTCTTCCACCTGTTCTGCGACAGATTTGTCTTCCGTACTTTCACCCTGAGTGAGTTGGGATGCTACCGCTTCAAAAGGCTTGTTGATTGTAGCGGCCTTGAGAGCTGCAACTTCTTGCTGTGCAATCGAAAGCTCCTGTCGCAATTTCTCCACTTGTTCGTTGTTGTCGTCAGGATGAGTCGCGGTCTCTTGCATTGGCTGGTCTCGGCTCTGTAGCTCTGCGAGATTGGTTGTGCTAGCCTCGAGCTGCTGTCCAAGATCGTTAACTTGACCCTGAAGCTCGGAAATTTTGATGTGTAAAGACTCGACCTGAGCGGCCAAACTAGCAGCCTTAGCAGCCTCTTCAGATGCTCTAGCTTCAGATTGCTCCAGTGCTTGTGACGTCGCCTCTGCTTGTCCATTCTCCTGCACCTGACCCTCTTCGGCTTGAGCTTGAGATTGAGTCAAAAGCTGCTGGGATGCGGTCTCGGCATTCGCTGCGGCCTCATCTCTAGCAGCCTTGGTAGACTCGAGCTCTTGATTTGTCTCAGTTAACTCCCGCTCGAGACGTTCTTTGTCCTCCTTGATGCCCTCGAGTTCCTTTTCCAGCTCTTTGATCTTCGCACTTTGCTCACGAGACCTCGCCTTCGCCTGCTCGACGAACCGGGCCTTTTGTTCCTTCCAGAGCTTTTCCGCGTCATCTTTGACAAGTTGCATTTGCCCTGGGATAGCGTCGAGCTTCTCTTGTAGTTCTTGCTTCTCGCTCGACAGTTGATCGCGTTCGGCTTGGAGGTCTGAAATGCTTGTTTTCATCGCCTCCATCTCTGCAGGATCAACTCTGTCATACTTGGAAATTATGTTTTGTGTGCGGTCTCTCCAGCGATCACGGTCCTCCTGCATCAGCTTCATCTCGCCCGCCTTTGTTTCAAGCTCGTTCTCGACTTCCTGCACACGACTTTGGAGAGGCTCAATCTGACTGGTCAAGCTCTCGATCACGCTGAGCTTCTCCGCGAGCTGTGTCTGGGCCTGTCTCGCCTCTTGACGCAGAGTGGTACTGCTTTCGCGGAAGACATTCAACTCGTTGATTGTCTGCATGAGCTTGTTGTGACTGACAGCGTTGGACTCGTGGTCCGCATGCTTCTGACGCTCTTCGCTAAGCTTCTGTCGTGTCTCGTCAAGCTGTGTTTGTGCGTATCCGAGTTGCTGCTGGAGGCGCTTGCCCTCCTGAATAGAGAGTTCGTACTGAACATCAACTATCTCCTTCTCCCGGCGCAGGTACTTGATGACTTCTTGAAGGTTGTCGAACTCGGTACCTTGAATGTCTCCGTGTTGTTCCTGCTCAGATGCGGTTCTCTTTTGCTGCAGATTAGAGATTTGATTGCTAACAGACTCGAGTTGTTCGTGAAGAAGCTTGTTCTGTGCCTTTAGGTCCTCACGGCCAACCCTGGCTTCGTTCAGCTCGCGCTCGTATCGTTCTCTGACTTCAGCCCAGCTCTCCTCACTCTGGGCAAGAGTGATTTTGGCAGCCTCCGCTTCGGCCTTGATGGCAGCAACTTCAGTTCTGAGCTGATTGTATTCGGTACGAACCGATTGGAGATTCTTTGCAGCGTCTGCGTGTTTGACCAGTTCGTTTTCGTAGCTCTGTTGAGCTTGCTGGGCAATCTCTGCCTGTGCTTTGAGATCTTCCTGGTGAAGCTTGGCAGTCTCTGCGTAACGTTCTGATTCGTCACGAAGGCGGGCGATCTCAGCCTCAAGTAGACGCTTCTGGTCGTCCAGCTGGATGGCGTTCTCTTCGTGCTGTGTGCGCAGGTTAGAAAGCTCACTGTTCGTGGTAGAGAGCTCAGCGCCCAGCTCCTCAATTCTGCGTTCCAAGTCGTGGATCTTCTCGTCCTTCTCTGCGATGGTAGAATCCATTTCCGCGCGGTATTGGTCGCTCGTTTCGTTGAGGCTTTGAAGTTCCTCCTCCGATGCGTGGCTAATACTCTTGTATTGTTCAACCTGGACCTTCGCATTCTCAAGATCGACACGAGCCAGCTCAAGATCGTGCTTGAGTTCGGCAACCTCCAACGCCAGCTCTTGCTCACGAGACAATCTGTCATCGTTAGTTGACCCAGCTTCCGGAGCCTGATCCGCAAGAGGAGCCGGACGAGGTTGGAGTGCCTGCACGCGTTCTTCAGAAGTGCGAAGTTCGACCTTGAGCTCTTCGACTCTGGACTGAAGTTGGTCTCGGGTGGTTTTGGCTGCTACGAGCTCCTCACGAACGCTTGACAGGCTCTTCACCAAATCGTCGATTCTCGTGCGACTCTGCTCCTGGTCGTACTCCTTTCTCAAAGCCGCCTTCTTGCTTTCTTCGACCTCGGCATCCAATTTTTTCTTTGTTGTATCAATCTCTGATTCAAGTGTCTCGACCCTGTTTTGCAGCCTACGGCGAGTCTCGGACTCTGCCAATTCGCGTTCGTTTTGTAGAGTTTGAAGATCCGCGATCATCTTGTTGAGGCGACTGCGTTCGTCCATGAGCGAGCGGTTGTCTTCGGTCATGCGAGCCTCAATCTTCTTCCACAGCTCACGTTCGGCCTTGAGATTGGCCGTATCATTACGCATGCTGTCAGCAAGACTGCGAGCCTCAATAAGCTCTTCTGCGACCTGTTGTGTGCGAAGGTCCTGCTTGGCCGCCACCTCGGCGAGAGACTGAGATCGCTTTTGCAACTCCGAGTTTTCCGATTTGAGCATGTCGTAGTTGGCTTGTAGCATGCCGTAACGTTCATGGGAAAGAGTGATTTGACCAAGGGTGCGAGCCACCTCTCCTTGCAGATCGCCCTTCTCACGCGCGAGTCTGTCGACTTGTTGCTTCAAAGTGCTAAGATCTGTTGCGGCTTCATGTCTGTAAGCATCAAAGTGGGTTTGCATCTCCTTGAGAAGTTTGGAGTAGTCCGAGAGCTCCTTTGAACGGGGTGTTTCTGCAACGTCTCGTGGCATACCGCCAGGTGGAGGGGTCGAGGGAACAGGGCCTACGGAACGACCAAAAGCTGCTTGGAGGTCGGTTCCGTGCGGCATCTGTCCGCGATGGGTGAGCATACGTCTGAACATGTCGCGCTCGCGCATGATGCTCTCGGATTGTGTTGTCATGGATTTGATCTCGTCCTGATGCCTGTGAACACGATCGCGAAGCTCGTCGAGCTCCTGCAAGGCTAGCTCCGTTTCAGACTGACGAGCCTTTGCGGCTTCGCCTTCCATACGGTCAGCGAGACCACGGTTCAATTTCAAGAGCTGCACGTTCTGTTCCTGAAGTTCCTTGACATTTCTGAAGAGCAGAAGTCTCTGACTGATCAAAGCACCAGCAGAAGTCTCCTCGGCGCCCATAGAAGTGTCGTCGAGCTCGCCGTTCGCAAGCATCTGTAACTGCATGTGGCCCGCAGCATCAAGAGCCTCCAAGCCCTGGTCGCGGGCCTCCATCTCGACCAAGAGTATCTTGATTTGGGCACTGAGATCGCGAAGTTGTGTACGAAGTATGACCCCTTCCCTAGCGAGGCCTTCGGTTTGGCCTTTGAGGTTACGGGCTTCCTTCCGGGCTTCGTCGCGTTCGGCAGAAGCTGCATCAAGCATCGAGGACATTTCCAGAATCTCGGCCTCAACGCGTTCTTTCTCTTGTCGAAGCTCTTCTTGTTCGGGTCCCCTGTTTTCCAAGTCTTTGATCATCTCATCGAGCTCGTTACTCAGAAGGAAGTTTCGGCGCTTCTCTGCCTCGAGGTCGGATTTCATGGTGCTGTATTCGCTGTAGAGTTGGGTGAAATTCATGTTGCCCTTCATACGAGCCGAGCCGGGGGTAAAGGATGCTGGCGAACCATCGCGCCCAGGAGTAGACGGTGCAAGACCATTGGGATTTCGCTTGGGAGTGGCCAGGACGGAGACGTGATTCTGAGCCTCAGAGGCGGCAGCTTCAAGACGTTCGATTTCAAGTTCTAGTTCGGCCAATTTGGTTTCGACGGCCTCGCGGTCGGCTCTCTCGGTCTCGATCTCGGCCTGCAGCTGGCCAACCTCCTCGGCAGCATTCTCTTTGATCTGTTCAATGGTGTTCTGGAGATCGAGGAGACGTGCCTTGGCGGTATCAGCACTCTGCTTTTGCAAGTCGGCTAGGCGTCGGGCGCTGTCCAATTCGACGCGGAAAGATTCTTCGGCCTTGGAAGCGCCTTCCTGCATCTGCTGGATCCTGGCAAACGCATCATCGGCTTTTTGAGAAAGCTCTTCCAGGCGTTGGCGAAGGGTTGCCTCTGTGCGCTTGGCCGCTTCGACCGTGGCATTTGCATCCTCATTGGCACGCTGCAGCTCGGAAATGCGGGCATTCTTTTCCTTGCGGAACTTTGTGTGCTCAGCGGTGCGTGTCTTCAGCTCTGATTCGTGCCATTCGTTGTTACGCTTGAGCAGGTCGATTTCTTGCTGCAGCGCCTGCTCCTTGAATTTTGTGCTGGAGGCAGCGTTTTCCAACGACTGATTCTTCTCCTCCAAAGCGGAAATGTCGCGACGGAGAGAAATGATCTTCTGGTGTTGGGTGGCAAGCTCTTGGGCGAGATTGTCGTGAGCGGTGGATTTTGCTTCAAGCACGGAAAGAGTCTCGCGGTTTGAGGTCTCGAGGGATTCTACGCGAGCGCGCAGAGTGTCGAGCTCGGAGATGGAATCGGTCGAGGAAGCCTTGACAGAGTCAAGCTCTGTCTGCAGTTCTGCACAAGAATTCTCTAGGATCAAGGTTAGTTGCAGCGACAACTGATGAGTGATGAGTGAACACACTTTGATCGTCGAGGGACTTGCGGAGGTCCTGGATCTCGAGCGCGTTTTTGCTCAGGGTCGACTTGAGAGCCTTGACTTTGGCTTCTCCGGATCGCACAGTGTTCTCGAGCTCGACGTCGGATCGAAGCTTGTCGGCTTTGAGTTCTTCAAAGTCCTTTGCTCTTGCGGTAAGGGTTGACAGAAAGTCCTTGACCAGGTCCTGAGTGGGGGCATCCAAGAGCAAGTCCAGCTGCGGCTCATCTATGGCAAAGACCTGGGCGATGAGGGCCGTGTCGACAGCGCCGGCCTGGGCGCGTGTCCTCATTGTCGCGATGGATCCAGTCTACTGAGCAACCATGAAGCTGCGGTTCAAGAGTCAGGAGCGCGTAATTATGAGCTGTGATGGCGCAGTAGTGAGACGGAAGGCGTGACGGACAGTTCAAAGCGCGTCGTTGTCAGTCCGAGACAAGGCAACTGCTGCACAAAGAAGCGGCGGCACCAAGGAAGGAAGCTTCAACTCTTGACGCCAAGCACCCGTCCGTTTGCGTCCCAGAAGAGATCTAATCTAAACGCCGAGGATCGAAAAAGTTCCACTGCGCAATGCAAACTTCAAGTGTCGCTTTTTTCCCAATCAGAATTGCAATACATTTGTACAAAAATGAGCAACGACGACATGCAAATCGACGCCGAAGTGCCCGCTGGCGTCAAGACTCGTCTGCCCGTGACGGTCGCCAAACCCATTCCTTACACATTCGACTTGGGCAATCTCCTCTGCAACGATGCAAACCCTCTGCCACCCGTCAGCACCATCTCCGAGTCCGACATCAAGGACGCCGCCCGCGACTGTGCCCAGGCTCTCGTCAACCAGCTCCTGTCCACATGTCCCATTACCAAATCAGACGACAGCACCAGTGTCACCCTGGGTCTGCCCGCCCCAACCACCATGCTCCCGCGTGAGAAGCGCATTCCCGCAGACAAACCCATGACCAAGTGGCAAGAGTTTGCCAAGAAGAAGGGCATCAAGGACAAGAAGCGCGACGGCAAGCTGGTCTACGACGAGGCTTCTGGCGAGTGGCTGCCCAAGTACGGTTACAAGGGCAAGAACAAGGAGGGAATGAACGACTGGCTGGTCGAGGTCGATCCCAAGAAGGACAGGAAAGATGGCGGCGAGCACGATGCCAGAAAGGAAAGGAGAGAGGAGAGGGTCGAGCGCATCAAGCGCAACGAGAGAAGGATGCGTGCGAACGAGCGCAGAAACGACACCAACAGCACCTCATGATCTCCTTGCATGAAACTATGTAGCTGCGTAAACACCTTCTCAAAAAGGGCAAAGCGCGGGAAATGGGTACTTGATAGCGGGCGTTGATTGTTTTCGGAATGCATGGCATAAAAAAAGGTACAAGATATATAATCAACGATTAGCGGTATCTCAAGTTTCAACGCAAAAAGAAAATAAGAGAAAACACGCCGCTCCAAAGTCTATAGACACAGATGCTGAGAACGGCCGAGGAGAAAGAGTAAAGAGAAGCAGAAACAGAACGACTAGAGATCGATAAGGCTGCCCGACTGATCTTGTTGCTTCTGACCGAATGGGTTTGACGGCGCATAACCTCCGTTGGCGGGCCCGGTCTGTGCAGGATATTGCTGCTGAGGCATGCCGGTAAACTGAGACTGCAAGAACGGATTGTTGCCGGTGCGTGAAGCCTCGAGCTTGGTCAGCCCTTGGCCGGCGCTGTTGACAAAGGTACCGGGAGCCGTGTGCTGGGCCGGAATACGCATGTTTCCGACATTGCCAAACGTGTCCTGTCCCTCGCCAGATGCAAGAAGAGCGTTGAGCTGGGCGCGGTGAGGGTCCATTGGCTGGGCGGGCTGGGCAGGCTGTTGGAAGGGCGCGGGGGCAGCAGCAGGCACGGGGGCTTGGTAGCTTGTGATGGGGTTGTAGGAAGGCTGGCTGAACTGAGTTGCCGTCTTTTGCTCTTGGAGCGCTGACAAGGTGGGTGCTCTCTGCTGCGTCTGCTGAGGACGATTGAAGGACGAGGCGAAGGGGTTGTTCGAGCCGGTAGGCTGGGGAAGCAGCGCATCTTGCGAGGCGGGAGACGAGAGAGCCCACGGGTTGTTGGAGCCGGGCTGGGCCGTGGGTTGTTGTTGTTGTTGTTGTTGTTGTTGCTGCTGCTGCTGCTGCTGCTGCTGCGGCTGCTGCGGCTGCATCTGCGTGGCCCAAGGATTGTAACCGGTCGCTTGAGGTTGCAAAAACTGCTGCGGTTGCTGGTAGTACCCAGAATAGTCTTGGGCTGGGAAGGCCGTCTGCTGGGCGTGCAGAGGCTGTTGGTTGTACGCATTGTTGAGAAATCCGGTCGACTGGGGCTGCTGCTGCTGCTGCTGGCCCATGGGGTTGCCGAACCAGTCAACGGCCGTCTGCTGCTGGTAGCCCTGGTTGAGGCCTGTGGGCTGCGCCATTTGAGCTGGTGTGTCGTCGTCAAACAGCGAGCTGGCATTGGCCTCGTCAAACTCGCGTTTGCGCGCTTCCTCTTCTTCTTTGCTCAGGCGGAGCGCCTTTGCCAGATCGTCGTCTTCGTCCGGGCCTCTGTTTTTGCCGGCACGTCGCCGGGCATCTTCCTCGGCTTCGTTCTTGCTGGCCTCGAGGGCAAGTCTGTACTCGAGATCTTCGTCGTCAGTGCGTTGTCGGCCGGCGCGCTCGCGATGTTTTCTCGGTGTTGACTGCGTCTCGCTGTCGTAGCCTCCGTGGCCAGCCATGTCTTCAAGGCCCGTCACCCTCGACTTCCATGAATGCCTGTTCTGCCTTTCGGCGCGCAGACGCTCCTCGTCCATGATCAGCGATGTCAACTCTTTGGCCGAAACGCGGACTGGAAATCTTGTCAGTTTCATCAACGAATCGTGTCGGGCGCATGCGCAACGTACTGTTCTGGCCGACATCGCGACCCTCTTCGTCGATGTAGATGAACTCGCGGAGAGTGCGCACAATATAGATGTTTTTGCGGGCCCATGTAACACAGAGCTCGGAGCCTTCGTGAAGACAGTAGTCAAGAACCTTGAGTGACTTGAGGACGTGACGCCAGTTCTTGCCCTTGTCATTCAGCCGCTTGTCGAGCATGTCCATGACCTCGTAGAAATCCGTCGAGCTAAAGCCACCATGTCAGTGCTGTTCATGGGCGAGCTGTGGCAGAGAGCGCAGACCTGTTATAGGTGATCTTTGCGATGTCGGCCATGTCGGTGCCTGTCGGACCCCACGGGTCGTTACTGGTCGCTGCAGATGGCGTCAGAAGGGGCCGGCGGACTTGACGGGTGACTGACCATTGCGGACTTTGACCTGCACGGACGAATATCCCTTGGTGACATTCTTGACACTCCTCAGCATTGACGACATGGTGCCGCGATCTGTTGTGTGTGAAGAAAGGATTGGGTGCGCGTGGCTCGGATACACGCGTCGTTATGGATGGATGAGCGCAGGCGTTGACGAGGGCGCGGGATGGATGCTGTTGATGGTTGCGACAATAACGCTGAATCTCCGGCGTGCATACGACGACGAAGACAAGGCGTGTGTGGTGGCAGGAACCTCCCTTCGTCATTGCGTTCGTCAGTGGCCGTCAGCCTTGGCGCCAGTCCGACCCTCCGCCTCCCGTCAGGTTGCTGCGAATCATGCATCACTACTCAAGCACATACACTCATTAAATACCTTGGGCAGTACGCAATCGTTGGTGGACCCCTCGTATCTTTGATGTGTGCAGCATAGGATGTTTTGTCGCTGCATGAGCAGCCTCTACCTATAATATATAGTTACACCCCGACGTCAAGTCATTACCAGCTCCCGACGCAATATTTGCCCTGCATATTTTGCCACAGGAACCTCGAGTCGCCAGCGACAAAACTTGGAAACCAAATGATAAAAGAATGATTATCATCGAAATGCCGCTTGAGTAGCTGCAGATACATACCTTATGTGTGCATGTGTATGAGTGTGGAAGCAGATGAATAGGTAGCAAAACGACCATGCAATGAAAACAAACTCCTCCCCTCACTCTGACACCTTTTGCGCCTGTTTGACCCAAATTCCCCTCCTTCTATTTGCTATATCCGTCCTTGATTCCTCAGCATCCAAGCGCCTTCTTCATTGTGGGTGCTGCGCCCAAAGCTCCTGGCCAACATGGCCGATGCGCTGTGCTTGGTAGGGATCCATTGGATCCGTGCTCTGAGGGCGGCGCATTTGGTTCTGATAATACAGGTTCTGCGCGTTCTGGACGTACTGCTGGGTATTCGGGTCGGGGTACGAGTAGTCTGCCTGTTGCGCGCCAGGCATAGACTGATGGGCTGGAGATTGCCAGCCGGATCCGCCCATGTGAGGGCTTCCGCCAACGCTTCCATTTTGGCTGGGGGGGTTGGTCGCGGGCGGCTCCAGAGTCGAAGGCAGAGGGTATGCGTTGGGGTGAGAAGTCAATGGCTGACGTGCTTGGCTGGCCGAGCTAGGCATCGAGTAATGCGAGTTTGCAGGAGAGGCCGAGCGTGGGCTGTGGGTAGCCATTTCGTTACGCATGTGAGGGGGCATGGTCATACCACCACCGTTCATAGCATTCATATAATAGTCAGATGTCTGGCGCTGGAGCGCGGCGACGCCGTTCATGCCACCAGCGGGCGAGACCGAAACTGGGCGATCGTGTGGAGAGGGGGTAGGCATTGGTGACTTGTTCTCCGAGTATTCTTCTCCATCTGAACGCGATCCACGCGTCTGCATTGAAGCGCGCGAGGCAAGGGCGGCGGCAGTAGCGGCAGCCGACTCTTCAATAGTTCCGGTGTGGTGGTTCTGGTGACGTGTAAGGGTTGTGCGACGCGTGAAGGTCTTTTGGCAGTCCGCGTAAGGGCACTTGTAAGGTCTCTTGCCAGAGTGGATTCTGCGGTGACGCGCGAGCGATGAAGAGTCGCTGAAGGGCTGCAAGAAGGAACATGTCAGCGCCTCGAAGAGTATCAGGACATGGGCGAACGAACCTTGCCGCAACGTTCACACATATGGGGCTTTTCGCCAGTGTGGACACGAGAATGCACGGTGAGGGCAGAACGCTGGATGAACTGCTTGCCACAACCCGGGTAGTCGCAAACATGAGGGCGTACTCCACTGTGGATGCGTTCTGGAAGATCATCAGCAAATGCCGCGCCATCAACATACAAGGCACATACCGTGTCTAGCAAGGTCACTTCTGCGTGCGAAGCCCTTGCCGCAGGTCGAGCATGCAAAGGCTTTTGGCAGACCACTGCCAGAACTGCGCTGGACACCTTCTTGTTGCGGCTGCTGATCCTGCATTGGAGGGGGCGGCGCGTTCATGGGAGGCTGGGCGTATCCTTGATCATTCGGGGCAGGGTGATAGCTGTGTTGGATGAGGGGCATCTGCTGATGCATCTGGGACGGCGAGGGGTAGCGCATGCCGGGAGCGAGGCTGTTGATGCCTTGGGGAGGATAGGCGGCAGCGTGGATAGCGGGAGGAGCTTGAGATGAGTAGCGCGACGAGGGGTCCGAAGGGTGAGGCGATACGCCGCGTTCGGAACCGTTCTCAGACTTGATCCTGCCATTGGGCACGTATAGATTCTGAGGATACTGAGGAGCGGGCGCCGACGACGACATGTCGTGGTGGGCCGGAGGCGGGTAGTGAGGAACTTCGTACTGCATGACTCTGTCGGGAGTGTCTGATGGAAACTTGTTAGTATTCAGGATGCTATTCAACTTCATTCTGCCAACGATGCCGCTGTCCCTCCGCGTGCTGGGCCACAGCAGCGAATCGATCCGAGGGAGCAACATGTGAGCGTACGAGACGTGTCTTGTGCAAAAAGACGCTCGACACACAGCGTGTGTGTGGGACTACTGACTGAAGGCGGGATTTTTTCTTCTTCACTGCGCGCGTCTCAAAATGCGCAAAGGAGACGCAGGGGACAGCAAGTGAAGAAAGACGCGTCGGTGATTGGATCAGATCGTCGGCGGTATAGGGGCTTCGAGTGGTGGCTAACAAGAAAGGCGGTCAAGGCTGGAGTGAAGTCGTGTCAGTGCCTATTATTGGGAGCGGTCGAGGGTGAAAGTGAAAGTGACAGCGACAACAACAACGCGAGCGGGTGATGGAGCGGGTGATGGAGCGACCGACAGAGGGCCAGCATGAGTGAACAGGCGGCCGATGCTGCGCGGTAGTTGCATCAAGGCGTAAACCCACCGGACACAGGGCTTAAGAGGGGACGGGTGTAGTGCGTGGAGCGACGGGTGCGGGCAGCACGCGTGTCGATGGGAAAAAAAAGACCAGCGACGAGGGCGACGACAGGAGGCGGCGGCTAGGCGACGACGAGAAACGGAACATCACGTACCTGGTTCGCAAATACAAAGACAAAAAGCCTCCGCACTGGTATAGAAAAGGGACAGAAGAGAGCGTCACAGACAACAGAGATGCTCTTGTTCTTTCTTGTTGCAGGTGGTAGGGTTCCAGAATGGAAGGAACAGATGAGGGCGCTCAGGCCTTTGCGAAGTTCCTTCGCAGTTGTGGCTGATGGAAGCCGCTAGTAAGCGCGTTATACCCGATTAGGTGTAGATCTTCGGATCCAAAACACTGGTTGGACTTGTATATTCGCGTCTGGGTCTCCCTGCTGCTATTCTGCTCGAATTGCAGTCCTGCTGTGGTGCCTCTGAGGAAATTGCCTCGTGTCAGATTCGCTGCTCTGCGGTTGGCGGCTCTCCTGTCTGTGTTGCAGTCTTCTCAGTAGTAGAGATCGTCTGAGACGAGGGTCGACGGACGTCTTCCGAAACGCTGATAACACGGTCCTTTTTTACAGTCTTCGAGAAGGTCGAGCGAAAACGCCCCTTGCGTTGTTTCACTCTTGTCGCGGACGTCCTGGACCGAAATCCTGGGTGTTGTTGGAAATGAATCGCGGTTTCCTTTCTTGCTCTTCCCACACTCAAACGAATCTTCTCTGCAATCTCGCAGCACTTGCCGGGATTATGCGGGTCTCGATTCGGGTGTCCTTTCTTTCGTGTCAGTGCCGACAAGATGTCGATCTGCTTTTTTCCCTCTTTCCTCCTCTCTTGTTCTTTTTTTCCGTTCTCTTTCTTCCTCCTTGAATAAAGTATTCGTATCCTTTCCCGTAGATTAGGTAGGATAGCGCCTGTAGGGATTGACGTCTTTTTACCATGTCAGAATAAACTCCGGCTACTTCTTTCACATTGTGTCTTACCCGCTTCGAGGTGCTTTGCAGACACACACCGCCAGTAGTTGTGAATAACTCAACTGAGTATGTTTTGTTCAATACGTTTCTGATCGAGACTGATGTTGCTCGTGCCCGTGAATTAAGGTTTGATGGATAGAGGATGGCTGAGTTGTCGTTCAAGACAAATGATAGCACGCAGTTCGAGTTGAGTGGAAGCTTTAGAGTTAAAGAAAGAAAGATTCTCAAAGATCACAGGACGTGGTCAAGTTATGGAGGATGTAGCGGAATAAAAGCAATTCGAAGCCTTCTGTGACCACGGTCAATCAAGCTGATCTTTGGCGTATTCTGCTCATGCATCTTGATCTGAGCGCCCCCCTTCTTGACCAGTCCTTGAGCCGATTCAAAATAAGCATGTATACTCTGCACCCGCTGTTCTATCAATCTCACTTGGATACGGGTACGATGAACGCATCGTCCATCTCAAAATGGATCGGATTGGACAGGCAGGACATTGGCGGTCGAATCATATGCTCACCTCCCCCACGCCATCTACCCTCTGATCAATGCGCTGAGGTGTTTATTACCAGGCTAAGTAGTTGTTCAAGCAGCCAGAGGATCGTGTAGTGGTCGATGCTCTCCTGACACCACCGAAAAGATTGACAGAGGGGTGATGCATGCAGCAAGCGAGCGCGTCTTGGGACAAGTCAGTTCCGCCACCATCCACCGGATTGGTAAGTTGGTGGCTACAAAAAGTATGCACACCTGCATGGAAGATTTCCCTCTTTGCAAATCATCTGTGCCGAGCAAGCTTTGGGCGACGGCGGGACGGCCAGCCTTGCCCTGACAGTTCAAGGGCCAACGACATCAGAAAAACAAAGATCAGAGCGCACGCACTGTGCGCAGTCGAGTCTTAAGATTTAGATACACGGCAGCTTCCTTCGCAGGTGCTGTTGGTGACAGCGCGCCGGACCGGTTGAAAGTTTACTGCCTGCCACAATGTCATACTCCCGTCGGAAGCGAGCAAAAGCCATCACCGCAAACGGCCATGGCCGTGGGTGAGTGGGTGGGTAGCGGCCACCGTTTCTGGGCAAGAACCTCTATTCACGACATGGCAACCGTCATGAAACACTCGCCAGAATGCACAAAGACGCGTCTCTGCAGGAATATCACGCTCATGGTACTCTGTATCTGTAGGCATGCACGCTCGACCACTACCATCAGACCCTTGTCATTCATCACGGCCTGTAAGGCTTCCGAATATTATAGCTGAATTGGGTAGCACTAATGTCTTTCTGCTCGCTCGATGTGGAGCGACCATTGGGTTAGCTGGCACTGCGTGCTTGACCAACCATTCAGACGAAGTAACATAAGGTAAATCACCCTAGCTTTGAGCGCAGCGACTTCTGGTTCTGCACTCGAGCGCCCTTGAGTCTTCGAATTCCTAGAAATGGTGACGCCATTTGCTGTCAAACGATGGCGCAAGGAAAAGAAACATGCATTGACAGCGGGGTTGCCAGATGGGAGGGACCGTCCAAAACCTGGCAGACGTCGGTGCGCCTCTCAGTCGTCTCGTCTGTCTTGAGAGCCCAGCTACCTGGATTTGCATGGCGACATGGGCGATCGCGCCACGAGCTAGTCTCTCTGTCCGTGTGTTCCCCGCCGCCATGCTCTACCAATGTGCAGTTACTGCGGGTCGTAGTGCAGGTCTGTTCTTTTTTGTGGACCGCGCCAGGGGATAACGCTTCGCTATCGACTTGCAAAGTGCAAACGAACTGAATACTATGAGGAGCGCATATGGAGATAACGGACAGGTTGAGGCTTATTAGAGAATATGGTGGTTCACGCTGCTCATATCACGGCATTCGTTGGGGATAGTGACAGTAGTACCTGACCTACACGGACTACGCTATGCGTAATTCAAGTCTGTCGGCCTCGGTTTACGAGCTAAAGATTGCATATCCAAACTTCAACTGCGCCCACCACTCAATGGGAAACCTCGAGCTATCACGGTCGGGCATGCATGTGGAAGATAGCTTCCTGCATGCAAGAAGTACCTACACAGGGCTGACCATTCACAAGGTTCCGGGGAGCAAAGACCAACGGTGACCGTCGCCATGACCATGCCGAGTGGAAACAGAACCGACACTCTCGACCAGCCGCCAGCGTCATGAATGTAGGTTTCCACGTACTGTATTGGATACCAACTCGAGGAATACAATCTACAGAGATCATCATCGTGCGAGATGGCAGCGTTCCCAGCCAAGTAGTGCACGTCGATGCATACCTACTTGAATGTTGATCTGGCTGTGAAACCGAGTCAGGACCTGGACATCAGACTTCTAATCATCAGTGTGAAGAGAAGCACGAAAACAGCTATTCAAATCTTTCTACATGCTGCTTTACATCCGGTATGTGCGACTGTATTTATATCACTGTCGGCCTAATCTGGACGTGCGAATCCGTGAGGTCCGTACTTGAATCTACGTATTGTAGCAGCGATTCACGATCGATTTCCGGAATATTGTACTTGTATCTTCTAGATTTGCCTTACGCACGTACTTCTGAACTGACCATTTTGCCAGTAACCAATGAGGATTGTTGATCACGACTTAATATATCAGAACGAGCGCCGCAGATTGCCGCATAGATCACCATTCATCTCCTCAACGGGGGACGTAACGCAACCCACTTCCGCAATGAGTCTCTTGCATCTGCTTGCATAATGAATGTCTCAAGCCTGCCTCCTTAGAGTAGAGTCATCTCTCTCGACACGGAGTGGAACCTCTGGAAAGCAACAGCGGACCTTGTGGACAGCTCTCCGCCGCACGTCCAGCTCCAATCCTGTGGGTGGTTTGCTTCTTCTAGAAGAATTGATGATCTAAAATCCATATTGGTGTGGCATGAGCGCATTTGAGCTCTTCCCACACCGACTTTTTCTGCAACTCCTGAGTAAAAAAGTCTGGATTATTTGCCGCGGCAGCGTGTGCGAACGGCCGTCATAAAAATCTGCGCTGTAGCAGTTTTGTATGCGAACTGGATACACGGGCTTTTCCTGAAAACCTGCCACCGGTCCATTGCCATATCTGGCGTGCTTTGTTCAACTGTCCCAGGTCGTCAACTCGACAGCATTCTGCCATCGTCATAGAGAGTTGATCGGCTGGTCGGAGCTCCTCTCGGTGTTGATTACGTGCGTCTTTTGAGATATTAGGACCGTCCTAGCCTCGTACAGTAGCTGCAACTGACCGTCAATGGCCTCATATGGATGCTATTGACACCTACACCTGGAACCCTGATTGTTGGAAGGGCGGCACAGCTATCAATCACTGCCACATAACCAATGGTCGAGATGAATTGACTGCCCAATCAACGTATTGTAGACGCACGACCAGACTGCATACGGCATGTGAGGTGAAACCAAAATTGGCTTCACAACCACATGTGGACCCTACAGAACAACGACTCGTCGTTTCGGAAGTATACTACTAGGTCAGCTTCATATATCAGGCCTCACGTCGTGCATGGCGGATAGGTCTTCGCTCTTGCACCCTGCTTCCATTGTGCAGCGGTTCCCAGGGGTTCTCGAGGAATCATTGGGTGGCGTGGGATGCCTCACCGCGCATTTCTTTGCTGCATGAGCCCGCAGTTCTGAAGGGCTGGAAAACAACTGTATGCCGGCTTCCTATCAAAAGCAGCGTATATCTTGAATGTATGTGAGAGGTTCGCATGTTTGGAACATGTGGAGTCGATTGCAGTGCTGTGCTCGGAGTTTTTGTTGAAGCCTCTCCGGAGACGCGGCTATCTTCCGCGGATCGTCATCAATACTGTCTGAGAACGGAGGTATCATGGGACTGCTTGGCTAGTTCCCGGATTAGACGGGGTTTGAGCCATCTCCTTTATGTTTGGTCCGGTGGTTTACAGTGATCTCCTATCGGAAGACTGGGTTGAGAAACGGTATCACAATGATGGTTTCATCGGCTCGACAAGCGTGCAATAACAAGAGTCCCAATGTATGTAGCCTACAACGATTCGGCCTTTTACATATCTGCTCCATGGTTAGGATAGCTTTGTCAGAAACAGGTGTGAGATTACTATTGACCATATTATCGATGGAAACTTGGATGTGAGCAATGAGCCAGGGTCACCCAAAACGCATGTGCAAACGGCTCGGGAACACCTTATGGTGTATAGTTTGACTCGAAGAAGAGGAAAGGATTGGGACTCAAAAGCATTGATGTGAATAACATGGCGAAAAACATTCATTTTCTTGAATACCAGGCTTGGCCTTGCGGTATGGACGTGTGGTAGTCAGTCTGTAGCTTTAGGCTCTCGGACTCGGATAGATGATCGAACCAACCCCGAGAAAGTCGGGTCAGACATGTCGTCACAATTGGAGCTCCCCGAATCGTGAAAGGCAGAAGGATTGTTCACCGGGCATTGGTATATCTAGCGACGCTGCTACACCCTCCATCTCGTCTTGTCACAGTCACCATGACTTTGCTAAATACGCTTCTGACCTTGACGAACTTTCGTTCACCATTCCTGCGGACGCTTGTGCCCAGTATTGGACTCGCATATGCCATCCAGGCCGGGGTTGCAGTGCCCAGCATCTTTTACCAGTCTGAACGATACTACGACCTCAGTGGGTCATTGACGTATCTGTCTTGCACGGCCCTATCCCTCTACTTGCCGACTCTCAGAGCCCGAGCAGCTGCGGCGACCGTCTCTGCTGGCACTGCAGCGCTTCCTGGTTACCCGAGCTTGCTGGCCAGTCTGACCAGCAAAGGAGGAGTGCAAGCCTGGAACTGGCGACAAGTTGTTCTGAGTGCAGCCGTAGCCGTCTGGGCTACAAGACGTGCGTAAAAGTCACCTGTGCATCTAAAAATAAGCTAACATGTGACTGCTCACGTACAGTTGGCTCCTTCCTCTTCTCGCGCATTTCTGCAGACGACGGCCGCGACTCCCGCTTCGATGAAATCAGAAAGTCTCCTCCAAAGTTCCTCGGCGCCTTCTTCGCCCAAGCAACGTGGGTGTCCCTGTGCCTTCTTCCCGTACTGGCCTTGAACTCGGTCCCTGCAACCACTCTCTCTGTCCTCCCCTTCCTCACACTCACCGATGTCATCGGTGTCTTGCTCTATGTAGGCGGCATTGGCTTTGAAGCAACCGCCGACAGGCAAAAGTCTCAGTGGATGCAAGAGAAGAAGAACAAGAAGCACAATGAAGACTTCCTTACTCGGGGTCTTTGGTCCAAGAGCAGACACCCAAACTACTTTGGAGAGAGCACGCTCTGGACTGGTATCGCTACCGTTGCTGCCGGCGTACTGGTGTCCAATGTTGGTCAGGCCGGCATGGGCTTTAGCGGAAGTCTCCCTGCGAGACTTGGCGCTCTGGCTATGGCCGGCGTCAGTCCTGCCTTTGTCACCTTCTTGCTCTTCAAGGTGTGTAGTGTTCTGACTGTGTGGTCTTGTGAGTGGTATGCTTACGCGCCGACAGGTTTCTGGCATCCCTCTCAGCGAGAACAAATATGACAAACGCTACGGTGACCGCAAGGACTATCAGGAGTGGAAGAAGGTGCGAATGCCATGGTTTGGAAACATTATGTATTCACTGCTGACTCGTGACAGAACACGCCCATGTTCTTCCCCAAGTTTTGAAATCAATATCGGGCATGTCCAAGCTACCTGGGTAATGCCCTTGGTAAAGCCATCGAGCTCAAGCCGCGACATATAAATGGCGTGGTTCCGACGGAGTGTAGTTTTTGATCAATGCCTTGTAATTTGTCGTGGTCTCGTATTTCTTCGTGTCAGCTCCGCTTTTGCTCATATCCATGTGCTCCAAGTCGAGCATCTGATGAATCAGTAGAGCTATCCAATCAATCAATCAATCTTGGCGCCTGCCAGTCCTCTTGCCCTGGGTTTGGTCCCGGGTGCTTCAAGCACGTTGGACATCCTGATGTATCGCATTCTGCCATCGCCAGTCTGGGCCACTGGGAGTCCGTCCTTGTGGAGACGCTGCTTTGAGTGTTTCCGGAGTCTGGCAAGCTGATCAGTCTGGTTGTCCGGGCAGGGGGTGGCATGTTCGACGAACCGTTTTCTGGCCACCATGACAGGCACGCTGGATTTGGTCACCAGGTAGTTACTGAATGAGCCGAGCAAGACACCTTTGAGCTGGGAACGACCTCGCGATCCAAGAATGGTAAGCGTTGGGGACAGGAAGTCAATCTACGTCGTCGAGTCAGTGTGTGATTACCGCAGCAGACGCCATGTATACCTACCACTTCAGTGATCATGTGCCTGGGACTCTTGCAGTGAAAGACTTCGACTACAACACGGACCTGGAGCCTCGTCTTGCGAAGCAGTTTGACACAACGCTGGCTGATATCCTCTGCGGCACGGAAGCGGTCCTGTTCAGCCTTGGACATGTCTTTTCTTTCGGTAAAGGCCATTCTGGCCGTGCTGCTGTCTCGCGGCAGTGTCGCGGCCGTCATGCTTTCGGCGGTCATGGAGCGTACAATGGTAGCCGTGTCTTTGACCACATCGGCACCATGTCCAATCTCGACACCTTCGCCAACGCCACCAGTGCCGCTTTCTTCATCGACAGCATAGACGGCCAAGAGAGTGTCGCCGTCACGCAGAACAGTGCCAATGGTCCACTCGAGAGCGTATTCGGCTTCGGCAGACAGATCGGTAGCGACAAGGTACACTCTTTGCCTCCTACGGCCTTCTTCGGCTTGACGCTGGAAGTAGAGGTAGTCGCCACGGATGATCTGACGAATGACGCGATGCGCCGAGGGGGTGCTGTGGATAGGAGAGATGTTGAGCGAGAGACGTTGGGCGCGACGCAGGTCGGAGAGATGTTCTTCGTCGTCCGAGTGCACCGGCGTCGACGTGGACGATGCGGCAAAGTCGAAAGCGGTGCTGGGGTGGACGTCGGGCTTGCGAGACGCGTACGAGGCTTGTTCAGAGGATGGCGGAGTGACGGTGATGGTGGGGTCCGAGTTTGCGGGAGGCGAGGGCTCATCGTCGTCGCTGTCGTTGCGGGCAAGGCCGACAGCGTTGCCGGCCCTTGTGCGAATTCTGCCGCGCGATGACTCGTGATCCGTGTCTTGGTCGTCACTGTCGTCGTCACTGCTTGCAGGCTCATTGTCATAGTCTTTCTGCAGGCGCGGGCCGCGATCATCGAGCTGGGGACGGATGGAGCCAGCGTCAGACAGCCTGCGCTGAGAGGGAGACTTGTCCGAGGCGGCTAGAGCGCTGGTGCCGCGGGTGGGGCTGAGACTACGAGCTGCGGAGCGGGTGCCGTCAGAGTTGGGCGGCCTGGTGTTGGTGTGGCGGGGGTCGGCGGGGCCCAGGTCACCGGGCAGTCTTGAGCTGCGCCGCGGGTCTCCCGGGCCCAGGTCACCGGGGAAGGCAGGCTTGTAGCGCGCCTTTGCGGATGGAGTCATACGGCGGAAGGACTGGGTGGGACTGGCGCGGCCGGAGGGAAAGGTTGTCGTGGTAGTGGCAGAGGAGGCCGGGGGTGGCAGAGGCAGCTTCCGGCGTGAGTTGTTCTGCTCAAAGTCCCGTCGCAGGTCTTTGGCCTCTTGGTCGATTGCTGCTGATAGCGACATGGTCTAGCCTATCTCGGGAGACGGAGATGTGTGAGTGGGTCTCGGATACGTGGCTGCCGGCAGCGTCGATTGTTGTTTCCTGCTACAATTCCAAACTGCGCCTTTGTCGTCGTCGTCGTCGTCGCCGCCGTCTTGTTTGCTGTCAGAACAGTGGTCCTGAGACGCATGCTGATGGATGCACCACGACCGCTACAGCCAAGCTACCTACCAAGACCTGTCCAAGACTCTAGCGTGGCTTCCCTTTCTGACGCAGTGACTGCCAGTACTTGTAGACAAAGTGCGGGGCATCCTTCCTCCTGGCCGTTGTTATTCTTCTCGCGACTCCTCCAAGGCCTCCGAACCTGCTAATAATGAATCAATCGGAAGAGAACTGTCATCCACGATTCTTCGTCCAAGCTGCTGCAATCTGTTGATGCCCTGATCCCGCATTGTCCGAAACTGCCGTGTCACTACCATGTTGACAGCCTTTCCCCTCAATCCCCGACGGACATTCAGTCATTCTCAAGTAGCCTACGTTTAGGTAGTATATATAAATCGTCCATTTCTGCAATGCTCTCTCCCTAATCTATCTCAACCATCACCATGTCCTTCACTGCCCCCACAGAGCACAAGTGGGTCATCGGTGA
This sequence comes from Aureobasidium zeae, assembly GCA_017580825.2. NCBI lineage: Eukaryota > Fungi > Ascomycota > Dothideomycetes > Dothideales > Saccotheciaceae > Aureobasidium > Aureobasidium zeae. The sequence continues at coordinate 135,236 of JAGFJS020000036.1, forward strand.
CAAGTTTGACCAAGTACATCCTCATCTAGCATCGATCCAGGCCTTGTGGGAGAAGAAGTGGGCTTTCCCTTGTTCAAAGTCCCTTTACCCATTTCACGATGGAAAGTTCGAGGACTTTGATCCAATCTTCAAGACTCTGATCTCCAAGAATATCAATTCTGGGTACACGGACGAGTATACCCGCGAGTTTGTGCCCACTGCAGAAGCTCTTGTTGAACAAGCAGACAAGCTGGTATCCTCGGACAACAGGACCGCCGTAACTCTCTATCTGCGTGCCTGTGCTGTCTACCGCATCGCTCGCTTCCCTTACATCAACTCAAACTACAAGCGAGAAGTCTACGAGGCGCAGAAGAAAGCGTACATCAAAGCTTCTGCCTTGTTCGAATGCCCCATCAAGGACGTCACTATCCGTCACACCGCAGCAACTTCCGCAGACGCAGACTCGATACCACTTTACCTCCGTATTCCTAAACATGCCTCTGAATCAAAGCCTTGTCCAGTCATCCTCCTGATGTGCGGACTCGATGGACACAGACCGGACAATACAACTCGGAGTAATGAGTTTCTCCAACGTGGATGGGCTTCTGTCATTGTCGATATCCCCGGAACTGCAGATTGCCCAGCTGATCGAAAGGACCCAAAGGCTGCCGACAGACTCTGGACCAGCATCCTTGACTGGATGGCTAAAGAGAGTCTCTTCGATATGAAGCGCATCATCACCTGGGGTCTAAGTGCTGGAGGGTATAATGCTGTAAGTAAAAGCTTCAACACCTCTATGTAGAGCATTCGAGCTAATGAGTCGGGGGGAAAAAGGTTCGTGCAGCACACACTCATTCCCAGAGACTGATTGGTGCTGTCGGCCAAGGTGCCGGTACCCACCACTTTTTCTCACGCGAGTGGCTGGAAAAGGCTCAGCACAAAGAGTATCCTTGGAATGCTCTGCCCGCTCTCACCGAGAAATTCGGTTACGATAACCACGATGATTTTATGGACAACGCTCAAGACACATGGTCGCTCGTCAACACTGGCATCGTCAATCTGGAAAGCTGCAGACTCTTGCTCATGAATGGAACGTTGGACGGCTTGATGCCCATCGAAGATTCTCTGCTCTTGACCGAGTTTAGTTCTCCCAAGGAAATGAGACTGATCAGCGGAAGATTGCATATGGGTACGTTGTCAAAGATTCCATCGTTTCGCGACCATCGACTGACGGCATGGCACCAGGATATCCCGAGGCCAACAAGTACGTTTACACTTGGATGGAGCAAGTCATGGCATCGATACATTGAGTAGCTAATCAAATGAGTGAATAATAAACAATTTCTCCAGTTCTCATTTTCCAAGGCCGTTAAGACTTCAATTGCCTGTTGGGACTGCAGCGAGTGTGTTTGTCAAGGATGGTCAAGATTTCCAAAGTTCCCCCCCCATACCTTATCAAGAAAAATCCTGGCAGCAGACTCAGATGTAGAAGGTCTTCTCAGCCAGGTTCGCATGAACACCCTTCGTCCATTCTGCAGTTTGAGCATTGTAAGCCGAGCCAGATGCACTTTGGTTCTCGTTCAAGGTCGAGTAGAGGTACATGCGGCCTCTCTCGCAGATCAAGTCTGCATAGTACGCCGGTGGACAGATTGATACAGCCTTCGTCGCTCGGTTGAACATGTAACATTGCTTGTGTACGAAATCTTCAAGCTGGTCCTGGCTGAAGTTGAGTTCATCCTTGATCACGACGTAGTGAGCAGGTCTCGCGGTCCCTTGAAGACCTTTGTGTGCTTGCAGGAAAAAGTCCCACAAATAGTGATCCTAGAAAATTTTGTCAGCAGTGAAATGATCGTTGAGAATGGGGACCCTCGTAGAACATGGTTCAGATTCAAGATATCTCCCCAACACCCCCGACACCTAATGGATTAGTCTAGCAATGCAATAGCATCTCTCAAATTGCTACCGCCACAGAGGAGAAATCCATGATGGAGTACTCTCATTGGCAGTAGTAACAGGCTCGAGAAGCTTATTGCATCGCTATGCCACGCATATAGTGTCAAGGCGCCAGGGGATGGTTTTCCCCTTCAAAGTGACCGTCCGTTCTCTAAACGTCCCGTGAAAGGCACTTACAGTAACTCCGCGATCGACCACAGTTCCAGGCATTGGGTTGCCACTTCTCTGATCCACAGACTTGTTGTCGGTGGGATAGAACCTTGTGTGGTGACGCTTTCCGACAACAATGATAGTGATTTTGGGCCATTTCTTCTGGTCGCCATAGAGCTGCTCAAAAGCTTTCTGAATGGGCGGCAACTCGTGCAAGAGAATTAGTTGGTACTGGCCCTCACTGACTCCGTCTCTGAAGATCATGATCTTTGAAGGTAGGCTCTTGTTACGCTTCTGCCACAGCCTCAAGCGCTCAACCATCATTTCTGTAAGGCCTTGGACCATTTCTTCTCTGCCCCTTTGACAGCGCAGCGATCCAGGCCACTGTGACAGGTGCTCATCAACAGACGCTACGACTCCAGCAATACTGGGGCTGTTCTCGGCAGATCCGGGCGAGGGGTGGGTAACATCAATTCCGACCAGCATGCAATTTGTGTTCTTCCCATCAAGCGGGTACATGTCACGCTGAGTGTGATTGACTCCCCCGCCTTTGATGTTGAACTTCAGTGCCAGGTTTCCGAGGTATTGATCTGAAGGTGAAGGTACAGTTAGCAAGGTTCTGTGAGAAAATGGAATGCGGTACTTGATCACCTTGGCCTCGCGGCTTCTGAAGCTTGGATCCCACCGCATTAATCGTCTGGACGCCATGCTTCACGTCACCGAACCACTTTATACGTGAATAAAGCCACTTGTCTGCCTCTTTCAAAACGACAAAGAGTAGTTCAATCTTGGCCGCGGCGGCTTTGAAGAAGACTTCGTCAAGTATTTTGTCAATCTCGGGGCGGTTAACGTCAGTCGGCCGGGGAATCATCTTCTCCCGAGTACCAGCCCGGGTGCCCATTCGAACGTTGTAGGCCTTAAGGTGGTGTTCCAAAGCGGCCAATAAACCTCCAATATCAAGCACCGGCATCCCCTGTATCTGGCCTCCGCCATCCTGAAGCGCCTTCCCTCGGTTGTCAGTGCCGTAGTTGAGCACCAGGCAGCTCCAGTTTTGGAAGGAACCGGATTTGGCAAACTTGACATCCCTCAGATTCCACGAACCCTCTCGTGCTTGGATGTTCTTGGAGCCGTAAGAAACCTGCGGTGTTGGAAGGATTCGTCCAGGGACACTGATCAGGTCGGTTTCCACGCTGAATCCAAACTGGTTCAACACGTTCGCCTGGGCCGGTCCATTGAACCCCATAACCTTGAGACCATTGCCGGGATTACCAGCGATAGATTCGGCATTGGCTCGAGGCGGTCTGGCGGCAAAATTAATCATACCCGTGGTCTGAGCTCCCGAGAGCAGTCGCCTCACAGGCTGACCGGGCATAACATCCGCAAGCTCGACGGGAAGATAGCTTGGATCAGTTTTCGAGCCAACATTTAGTACGGGCCAGTCCGGGTGCTTGAGGGTGATGCCGTGTTGAGACTTGAAGTAGTCGAATACAGTGATTTCCCGAGCTCCGGGCTTCTTGGGGTCTGTCCATGAGAATTTGACCTGTCGTGCGCTGCCATATCTTGGCCTAGTAGCAAACGCAAGGACAGTCTTGAAGCTTGGGACGGTCTGGGATTTGCCATTCGCGTCCGTAGCCTTGAGATAATTCGTCTTGACACGCAGCAATCGAATAAACGCCTCGATCTTGGACAAGTCTTGAGCCATCGGAGGACGGTCACCGGGCGTATCGACAAATTCGGAGATCAAAGCCATGAGCGATACTGCTTTGTAGAAAGCCGCGCTCGCGACGTTGAGATTGACCAAGATCCTGTTTGACGAGGTACGAACACTGGAGTAGTAGCCTCGAAGCGCAAGAAGGCCCCCTCCAATAGGACAAGCCTCCATCAAGCTGGGATGACCCATGGGGTAAAACTTGTTGCTGCCTGTAGCAAACACGTGGTCTGTGTCGTTAGGGACCTTGCCAATGATGATGTTGAGCAGTTGCACTACTTCGCCTTTGCTGCCGTACCACGAGCCGGGCTGATGTGCCTGAAGAGCGCGAACAAGGTCGGACAAGCTAAACTCGCCAGTAGATTGAATCTCATACTGCTTTGTGCGTCGCAATTTGGCCTCCTTGGCCTGAGGAGTCTCGGCTGCCTGAGCTACTTGAGCAGGGTCGATGAGCTCTACCTTGTCTTGCTTGCGATTCGCAGGACCAAGATCCACTTTCTTAGTCGTGACGATTACACTGGCATAGTCAGTTGCCACCTGCATATTGGCGAACACTGGATGCTTGATTATGTTCTGCACAAGCTTGCGCATCTTTGCCTTGCTGAGTTTCTCGCCGCCAACTGTGCCTACTGCGTAGCGAAAGAGGGGGATTTCCTGCTTGCCGGTTTCGAAGGCGGTCATGAGCCGCAGATAGTTGGCCCTGAGAACAATGGTTTGGCCTTTCGTGCCGTGACCTGGACGCGATGGAAAGTTGTCGATGAGCTGGCCCTTGGTTTTCTGAACGCGAGCGTCCTCCAGAGCCTGAACAGCCCGATCTGGTTGAGGAACATTGCCCTCACTGCAGATTGTCAGTTCATTTGGAATCAACAAAGGGGTATGTGACCTCACAGATAGATGCTGTAGTCGGGTGGACCAGAGCGGAAAGGGACCGAAAAGCTGTCGCCACGGCCCCGGCCAGCCCCACCTCGACCACCCCTGAAGCCGCGGTCGCTCTGAGATCCGCCACGATCACCTCGGTAAGAGCCGCCGCCACGGTCGCCCCGGGAAGAGCTGCCGCCACGGTCGCCCCGGTGAGAGCCGCCGCCGCGATCGCCTCGGAAGGCACCACCGCCGCGATCACCTCGATGAGCGCCAGAGCTGTCTCCTCGACCTCCACGTCCGCGACTGCCACCGCCTCTATCTCCACGTTGAGGAGCTGACATGATTTGAATAGCTGAGTAAAGAACAGTGTATTGACGACAGCGAGAGTTTGATCAGATATTGGACCGATGGATAGGCGAGATTTCCTTGAGAATATATGCCTTCAATGGATAATGGGTTGTTCCTTTTGTTGGCAGCAAACGAAAACGGAATGTGTGTGGAATGTCCTGGTCCAGGACTAACCTATGCTCAGACAAGTGATGAGAATGTGGTAGCGATGGAGCAATAAAGCAATAAAGCAGTGGAGCGATGGAGCAATAAAGCAACTTGAATGGAGCGATGGAGCAATGGATATACTTGTCCTGGGCTAGTTTGTCTTATTCAGAAAAAGATGCCCTTGGAGGCTGAAGGAAGGATGGAGATGCGTGAACATCAGGCAGCAGCATGGCCCAACACGTCGACGCGAAGACGCGCTACAAGCTCTCGCGCCAATCAACTCAGATTGATCGTCATTGCGATGTGTTGACAGATAAAACAAACATCTTGTATGCTGGTTCGCCCGTCAACTATTGATATGTAAAGCAGCGAAGGAGAATCTGCGATGTTGTCAAAGCAAGACTTGTGACACTCTGACACGCACCAACGTCGGATGGTCTGAGTGCTTCCGGCTTGAGAAACTTGCATGTTGCTTGTGGCACAGCAGAACTAGGCGTAACACGAGAGAACCTGGGTCTCAGCGCCATCAACCATTTTATCCAGGGCTATCACCAAATTGTGCAATGCAGCCTGCCATGTCCAGATTCAAGATCTGACCTGTCAGATGAATGGACCTCTTTGTCCAGATCTCGGCACGCGCTGATGGACGACTGACCTTGCGTCGAATGCGCCCTAATTAGCAGGAGAATATCGTCAGAGGATGTAGCGAACACAGCAGAACTCACAAACGTGCGGTGAGTGGATGTTCCAGTGTTTAAGGCAGGCGCTGCCTTCCTACAGAGTCTGGATATTGTCATCGACGAGCTCACTTCCACAAGACATCGAAACCTTGCAGCGACATGGAATTCATCGCTTGTCGATTTTTCCTGTGACGAGCAGGAAGAAACGGCTCTTAATTCTCTATGGCGTTTCTGTCCAACTTGGGCTACCTCCTTGATTACCAGCGCTCTGTAAAGGTTGTCATTGGACCTGTCTCTATACACACTATGTCAAACCTGGCTGAAAGAATTGCCACTACTCACCAAGTCAACTGACTAAACCCAAAAGCTACGGCAGTAATCAATCAGGCTGCTTATGCACTATGCCATTATTTGCTTGGGACTCTTTCAAGATGCAAGGCGCATTGCAGTTCTCTCCCTCTGCAATTGATACCAGAAAGCGGAAGGTGTTGATCAGTCACAAGACATACCAAAATCTCACTCTTTTACATATTCTGCATCCTCTGACCCGACTGATCACAAGTCGATAATCGGCAGGGTTTATGCGGCACGCTTGTTGGGCTATATAACCTCACTCTCCCTGGGCGACCTATGTTATCAGATAACCACTAGACGCCCTCGAGATGGGGATCCGAATCCTTCGTGGGATAATCTCCCTGGTTGATATCTTCTTACTTGCTACGGCCGCACCTCTCGCAGATGAGGGGAGCCATTGCTCTTCGGCATCATCTCTCAGCTTCGTTATTTCATCAGCAAGCAGTTCTGCTCAAGCGATCTGGGCGGGCCAGCCTTACTCATTCTTCCCTACCGCCAGCTTGACATCTCTCAGCTTATCAGCAGTCCAGACTGCTGCATCCGTAGTCTCGACTCAACCTTATGGAGTAAGTCGCTCACTTTGTTAGACGTTCTTCGAAAGTCCTGGAATTTCGTTGGCAATTGGTCTGGAGAATGATATACTCTCGTTCAGTTGCTCGTCTTGCCATTTCCGAAGACTGACCACAATTTAAAGAGCGTCATCTCATCATTGGAAACCTCTGGCAAGAGTTCTGTACTGCCATACCCCACTCCATTACTCAACATATCTATCGCATTATCACTCGTCGGCACCGTGAGCACCTCATCACCGAAGCCAGCAGTGACTTCGGGACTATCAGTGAAGAACATCTTTCTGCCTTTTGCAAGCGGAGCGCCCCCGTCTCGAATCTCCGAAAGAGGCGACCATCCAGTGCCAGCCTCCGCGATTGCTCCGCAGACTCGCAGACTCCAGACGAACAAGTTTTATGGAAATTTCTATCTGGGGGATCAGAGCTTTCCAACCTTTACTCATCCCTATTCTGTGGCTTGGGTGAAGGGCTTCGGTGCTACTAGGAGCTGGGGACTAGCAGTAGCCCACGCTGAGAGATCGCAAACAGTTTTTGGACCAGGGAATCCGAGTCGCTTTTTCGTCAATCCTCTTGGTCTGCAGTCGATCGTACTTTCCGCGAACGAGCTGCAGAATAATACTCAACTCACAATGGATTCACTGGATGCCTTTTCTGCCAATGTCAATCTTCTGCCAAGTGTTGGCGCAACACCAGCTGTCACATATCCATTACTGCAAGGCATGGGCTTCGTCACAGCTGTGTATCATGGCAGTACGCCGCGTATCGAAAGCGCTTCCTTTCTCAACGTCACCTACATTGGTCCGGTCAAGTCGGATTCAACTTTCAAGTATTTGGCTGAACTGGCAGACGGGACTTCGTGGAACATTTACGTCACTGCTCAACCAGGGTATCCGGTCAACTCTTTCACCTTGACTAGTGCACAAGTGCTGCAAGGTGCTCCTGGCCTCCAAGGCTTCATCCAGGTCGGAAAGGTCCCAAATCGCCAAGGTGTTAATAGTAAAGTCATCTACGACGCAGCAGCAGGAGCGTATCCTGTGTCCGCGACTATCAGCGGGTCCGTGATAGGCGCAACAGGAACGTACAATCTAGCCTGGACCAAGCAAGGAGATTTAAATACTACTCTGCTCATGTTTTGCCTTCCTCATCACCTGGAGATTCTGTCTGCATCTACTGTCACAATAACAGACATCAAGCTCCAGACCACAACCAAGGGGATTGCTACCGGTATTCTCGGCGATTCTTGGTCCTTGACTGAACCAAACCTTCCGGTGACCATGGGCTTTGCTCCATGGTCGCCATCACTCGGAAGCGTGGATAAAGTCTCAGCTGCAGCTGCACACCTGATCAATCAAGCAGGTGCAAGTGAACTGACCCAGAGTATCAAGAACCAATCCAACCTCAACTCGATGTACTACTCTGGCAAAGCCCTTGCCAAGTTCGCATCTATAATCTACGCGGTGCACGATATTGCCGACAACAGTACTCTCGCCATGGCTGGCCTAGAAAGGCTGAAGTCCGCTTTTGACGTTTTCGTCCGCAACGATCAGATCTTCCCTCTGGTATACGATTCCACGTGGGGTGGCGTAGTGTCAGTGGCATCCTATCTGAGCAGTGACGTCCAAGATTTTGGCAACACATATTACAACGACCACCACTTCCATTACGGCTATTTCGTGTACGCCGCGGCGGTGATAGGATACCTTGATCCAGAGTGGCTGAACCAAGGTATAAATAAAGAGTGGGTGAATACCTTGTTACGCGATTACTCAAACTCAGTGACCGACGACTCATACTTTCCATTCTCACGCTCCTTCGACTTCGTCATGGGACACTCTTGGGCAAAAGGACTGTTTGAGAGTGGTGATGGCAAAGACGAGGAAAGTTCGTCTGAAGACACACTGTCGACATATGCCATCAAGATGTGGGGGCGCACGATCAAGAACAAAGAATTAGAGGCCAGAGGCAATCTCATGCTCGCCATGCAAGCGAGATCGCTACAGCATTACTTTCTTTACACGTGGGCCAATCAAGACCAGCCGGCAGAGTTCATTGGCAACAAGGTCAGCGGCATAGTACGTATTTCCAAAGACAGACAAGACCTTGCAAAGCGTTCAGAGAAACGTTGATGGCTGACATTCGAGACGCAGCTCTTCGAGAATAAAGTAGACGCGACGAGCTACTTCGGTGACCGCCCAGAGTACATTCACGGGATCCACATGATCCCCGCGGGCTTTCCGTTTAGCGCATTCATACGCACAAAGCAGTTCGTCACTGAAGAGTGGGACGCGTTCTTCTCAAACGGGCGGGCCAATGTTGATGGTGGTTGGAGAGGAATTCTGTATGGAAACCTGGCTACCATAGATGCGGCTGCGAGTTATGCCTTTTTCTCAGAGCCAAATTTCAACACTACTTTCCTTGACGGAGGAGCTAGTTTGACTTGGTATCTGACCTGTTCGGCAGCTTTGGGGGGTGCTGCAGCATGAGAGGATACATGTTAAATGGATAGAAGGGTTGGCGTGAGCATGTTGTGTAGTTTTGGAGGTGCGTTGATGAAATTAGCTAGTGCCGGCCGCTGGTTGGGGGGGATAAAAGATGCTGGCCATGCTCAAGAAGGTTGAAACTCAATAGATTGGCGCGGTGACAGTTTCCAGAGTGGGTGATGTATGTAAGGTATGGATTAGAGGAATAGAAGATGGCGAGGCAGGCAGGCAGGCAATGCTCAGATACCACCGCCCTGTTCCTTCCACAGTGCAAGATACCTCACGCCGGTCATGGGGCGTCCCTGAGCTGGGTCTCTTCTGATTTCTTCGGCGACAAACGGTCTCAACTATTGGACGAGGTCAGCCGGTGCAATCAAGCAGCATGACAAAGGGCGCAACATACAACAAACCCTTCCAGATCCGGGACTCTGTAGGTGCGGACCTTTGACCAGTCGATGCGGTAGTCTCCGTGCTTTGTGTGTCTGCCCATGGAGCCAGAGCCGGTTCCCTTGTAGTAGTCCTTGCCGGCATTCTTTGTTGTTAACGCAAGGCGGCGCAGAGCGCGTCCTAGAGGTGCCGTAGGTGTGAACATGATGAGTTTGATTGACGAGTCGTGGTTGTCTCTTTGCTCTTTCCATCTCGGACGTGCCTGCGGCCTCTACTACAAACCTTGGCGTGCCAAGACGTTGATTTTTGCCGCTACCAGGCTCCTGCCTTGGGGATTTTACTTTTATTTTGGATAAGTTTTGTTCTGCTCCTTCCCACAAACAACTGTCGCAATGCCTGCCCGTCAAGCTCGATCCAGTGTGGGCAACGCAAAACCCACAAGCGCCCGTCAAAAGTCTCAAAAACGAACCCTTGACGCCTTTGCAATCGCCTCACATACTGCCCCCGATACATACAAAGTCCGTCAGCACCGCCTCGGAGATTCTATCGGCGAGCCCCGCCAAAAACGCAGACGTCTGCAAGATGATGAAGAGGCCGACGACGATGAGGAACCCGCCAGCAACGCTCGTCGATTGCAGCAAAAGACCGTAAGGAAGAGGGGCGGTCTGGATGAAGAGACGGACGAGGGGAGCGACAGCGAAGGCAACGAATGGCGTATGGGCGGTCATATTGGCGAAGAGAGCGATAGTGATCTCGACAGTGACGATGCCTTTGGCGAGAGCGACGAAGAGCGCTTTGAGGGCTTTACCTTTAGAGGCAGCTCCACCGGCCCGCTGAAAAAGAAAAAGAAGAAGCCGCAACCTGCTACCTCTGACATGGATCTGGACGAGGGCGACGACAGCAACGACGACGAGTCAGCCAGCGACTTTGGCGACGAGGGTGTTGACCTGGCGACTATGCTCGACGAGGACAACGAACAAGATCTCATGCAGACCGAGGAGAAGCATGATGACGACTCGGAGGACGAGGACGAGTCAGAAGAAGAGGAGGAGGAGGAGGACGACGACGACGACGACGATGACGAAGAGTCTGATTCCGAAGACGACGCCACCAAGCTGTCCAAGCTGCAGGATCTGGTGGCATCGCTGAACAAGGACAAGCCCGAGAAGCGCATCGGCGAAGACGTGCACGAGTCACAAGAACCCTCAGCATACGGCCTCTCGGCCTCGCAGAAGCTCAAAATCTCCGATCTGCTGCCTACCGTCACTGATCCCGCACTCCGTAAATCCCTCAAGCTCCTGACCGCCGAAAAGCCATCCAAGCGCTCAGGAATCCCCGGAAAACTCGATGCTCCCCTCCCCAAGAGACAGCAAGATCGTCTGGACAGAACTGCTGCTACCCAACAAGCCAAGAAGACCCTCGACCGATGGCGCGACACGGTCATCCAGAACCGCCGGGCCGAGTTCCTCCAGTTCCCCCTGGCTGATCCCAATGCCATCGAAGCCGTTGGCACTCAAAAGATGCTGCCCATTCAACAAGACAAACCTGCAAACGACCTCGAAAGCGCAATCCAGAACATCCTCGAGGAAAGCGGTCTCAGTAACAAGCAAAAGAAGGGCCAAGAAGAGGACCACCTGCAGCAGTTTGAGGAACTCCAGATGAACAAGATCCCCATCGAGGAGGTCATGGCTAGACGTGCCGAACTCCGCAAGACCAGAGAACTGCTGTTCAGAGAGGAGGTCAAGGCCAAGAGAGTCAAGAAGATCAAGTCAAAGGCATACCGCCGTGTGCACCGCAAAGAGCGCGAGCGTGCCGAGGCCGCCGAACGCGACTATCTCGTAGCCGAAGGCATTGAGGACGAGGACGAGAAGGAAAAGCAGGACAAGAGACGTGCCGAAGAACGCATGGGCACCAAGCATAGAGACAGCAAGTGGGCCAAGGAAATGAAAAAGACAAATCGTTCCGTCTGGGATGAGGATGCCAGAGACGGTCTGATCGACATGGCCAGACGAAACGAGGAGTTGACGAGGAGAATCGAGGGCAAGGATGTTTATGAACGCGAAAGCGATGACTCGGACGTCAGCATCAGCGACGACGATGAAGACGAGTTTGATGACGACGAGCTAGAAAGGGCCCGCTTGTCCAAAAAAATCGACAAGCTCAGTGCCAAAGATGGCGAAAAGTCAAAGATTGGCAACATGGCATTTATGCTTCGAGCCGAGGCGTCACGGAAGGCTCAGAACGATGAAGATATTGAACGCCTTCGAAAAGACTTGGCCGAGGAACAAGGCGAGAGCGAGGACGAGGCAGAGACTACTGTCGGCCGTGCCATCTTTGGTCCCAAGCCCAAGCTAGGCGCCGCGAATCCCTTCAAAGCAGCACCTCGTGGGGAGCTCGAGGAGAACCCGGCTTCTGATGAGGAGGATCAGCGTAACGCGGCTGTCGAGGCTGAGATCAACGTCGGCAACCAGGCAGATACTAAGCCTGTTGCACAAGCCAGAAAGTCGAGATCTTTCCTACAGAACGCTCAAAAGGTAGTCCACGACGTTGACGAACAACCCGTCAAGGAGGCCGAAGAAAACGCCTGGTTGACCGGCACTTCAAAGAGCAAGAAGAAGAAGAACAACAAAAAGGCAGCCGACGACGAGATTCTGGATCTTTCCAAGCGCGAACCGGCACCTGCAAAACCGATGGCCGCTGGTAAAAAGGCCCAAGCGAAGGAATCGAGCAAGTCCATCACGGTAAATGAAAGCTCTGCTCCATCAACGAATGGTTGGGAGACGGTCAAACTTGGCGGCGACCAGGAGGAAGCCGATGCCGACGAAGACAGCAGAGTCAACCCCATGCTCGCCTCAAAGGACAAGCAAGCGCTGTTCCACCAGCGTGCTTTTGCCGGTGACGACGTAGCCGTTGACTTTGAAGCCGAAAAGGCAGCACAGGTGCAAGACGAAGACGACAAGGTCGAAAGCAACTTCCTGCCCGGGTGGGGCAATTGGACTGGTTCAGGTCTCTCAAAGGCGACAAAGAAACAAAACAAACGCATGGCACACAATCCGCTGCATAAAAAGGTCACGCAAGGCGTCAAGGCGGCCAATCGCAAGGATGCAAAGCTCACCAATGTCATCATCTCTGAAGCCCAGCAGCGAAAGGGCAAGAAATACCTGGCCAGCACGCTGCCACATGAGTTTGAGAAGAGGGAGCAGTATGAACGAAGTCTGCGCGTGCCTGTTGGTCCCGAGTGGACGACCAAGGAGACTTTCCAGCGCAACACAAGACCCAGGGTTGTTGTCAAGCAGGGTATCATTGCACCCATGGAGAAGCCTCTGGTGTAAGTTGAATATGCATACAACGTTGTCATTGTCCCCAGGGGTATACATAGCAGTAGTAGAATCGGAAGGAACGGATAAGAAACTCGATCTTCTTTGTAAAGCTATTTCATGCACTTGTGCAAGCGGTGAAGACAATCGAATAGCCTACTGGAAGCGCTTCTCGGCAGCCTTCCAGTTGACAACGTCCCAGATGGCATTGAAGTACTCGGCCTTGCGGTTCTGGTACTGGAGGTAGTAGGCGTGTTCCCAACCGTCGACACCAAGAATGGGTCTGAACTGGCCGACGACGGGGTCCTGGTTCGCGTAGGTCTTGATCTGGATGGCGCCGGTCTGGGTGTCCTGGACCAGCCAGGCCCAACCAGAGCCTTGAACGCCGGCCAAGGCGGCATTGAACTTTTCCTTCAAGGCATCGAGGCTGCCAAAGTGCGTGTCGATGGCGTCGGACAGAGGGCCGGATGGGGGCTCGCCGCCGCCCTGCGACTTGGGGGCCAGGTTCTCCCAGAACAGAGAGTGGTTGATGTGACCGCCTGGAGCTGTCAGCGGTGTGGTCATGGATCAGAAGCTCAAGACGCACCGCCGTGGAAGTTGATCAAGGGCTGGGTCTCGATCTGGGTCTTGATGTCGTTGTTTGCACGAGCGCTCTCCATCTTTTCAAATGCGGCGTTGTACGAAGTCACGTAGGTGTTGTGGTGCTTGGAGTGGTGCAGCTCCATGATCTGGCCGCTGATGGCGGGCTCGAGGGCACCGTAGTCGTCTGTGCAGGGAATCAGCCCGGAGCCATTGCGCGGGAGAAACAAACAAGTCAAGACGAACAAGGCAGGTCGGGCAGAGTGGCCTTGCCGCGGGTGAAGGTGGTGCTGGCCATGGCGGCGCGCTTGGTGGCACTGGCCCTGAGGGCGGAGCGCATGGCAGAAGTACGGAAGACGGCAATAGAAGACATTACGATGGTGTTGAGGATGTGATTGTTGGAAGAAGAGAGAGAGAGAGAGTCAAAAGTGCTGCAGCGTCCGGTGCTTCGGAGAGCTTCAAGCTGCGTCATCGTCTGTCTGGGCTTTCCAACATGACGGCGCAATTACCAAATCAATCAATCTCTGTTGAATCACTGCAGTTAGGCAGCGACCATCTAGTCGTTTACTCTGCAACATCTGTAGTTCTTATCAAAGCAATTGAGCACTCGCCGATGCAAATGCTCGCTTTTGGTCAATACGGGTCGATTGGGAAGGAATTGGCATACAGACTCTAGGCTACACGCTTTTGTTTTACCGCTCATCTAGAGGAAGGGGAAGAAGAAATAGTACATGAAGGATGCTGTGTACAGAAGAGTGGTATCATCGGCCTCGCGTGTCGTTTAGCGGAGCTGCTTGAACAACTTGGGCGCAGCGCAGGCGGTGACGCAGTGGGCGAGGTGGAAAACTAGACAGCAATCATCAGTACCGCTGCTTTGATCGTCGATCGCATTGGAGCATCACTCACACTCTTCGACGCAGTCCTCCTGGGCCTTGCCCGTCTCCTCCTGCTGCTTGGTAACACGCTCAACGCACTCTTCGTAGTGGTGCTTGGTGGGAGCGCACTCCTTTGACTTGGCACACTCTGTTGTAATGCTGTCAGCCATCGAGTCTTCTGCTAGTCGATTCAATGCCTTGTCCAACATACCGGCTTCAATCTTGGGCATAATGTCCTTGGGCTCGTCATCATCCTCCTCGTCCTCATCCTCGTCCTCTTCCTCGTCGTCGTCGTCGTCATCACTTCCGACGGGGCCACCGTGAGGACCGGCGTTCTCGCGACCGACCTGGCCAGAGCCAGCGCCGCCCGAACCGGCGACGTGACCCTTGTCGCTTGAAGACTCGGATGACTTGGCGTCCTCCTTGTTGGCATCGGCCTCTGAGCTGCTCTCCTCGTTGGTTCCGGCGGCGGGCGACGAGGTGCTGACGCCTCCTCGGGTGGTGGCGCCGCGAGTCTGCTCGGCCGTGCCCATGCCGTTCTGCTGGTCCTTGGACGAGTTCATGTCGCCCGAAGCGTACTTGTGGTCGTCCTGGACTTCAGCCTCGCATGACTGGATCGACAGGGACGAGTAGAGGTCGGAAACGTAGTCGAAGATACCCATGGTAGCGCTGCTTTCTGAATGTATTTGACAGTCGAAGAGGCGGCGTCGAAAGGTTCAACACGAACTGTATGGGCCCGTGCCTTGTCCATCGTGAATTGGCCAATCAAAACTCGTCATTTAGTAGCACTCGACAATTCATCTTCCATTACACTTCTTGACATGACATCTGAATCTGTAGAATCTCATCGTGAATCGTTTCGGTGGCATTGCTTCATTATTCTAGTTTCGTTGCATGGACTGCAGAACACTCATGGCCTCTTGCACCGAGTAACCAATAAAGACAGGCCCGGTGAAGACCATTTGCGCCTGTTGCTTCTGCTCGCCAGCTTCTGCCTTGATAAACACTGGCCGGTCCCCGTCAGATGCTTCTACACCAGCTGGAAACTTGTGCTGCCGCGTGATCTTGGGCTTGCCGCCAGCGTGTTCGGCATTTTGCATAACCAAATCCTCTTTCGCTGGCTCATCCAGTGCTGCCCCCTCCTCGTCCTGAGCAGGAACTTTCTTCTCGTCAAATCCGAACGGACATTTCCCTCGGGATTTCTCTGCTTGTGGCTGAGGCATAGCAGGCGTCACGGCCGCATCTGACACGCTCCTGCGCCGCTTGCCCGCGTCAATGGGCACCTGGATGCCCCAGGGCCGACTTGGGCTCTCTCCCAGTCGAACTTCTTTGAGTGGCCGATCAAAGCGAGGCAGTCGTTCTTCCTTTCCTTCTGCTTCCTCCACATCTCGTTTCCGCTCTTCAACTCCATCATCGGCGAGAGCGTTCGGTCCTGTACCAACGGTACTGGCCCATTGGCGTATCTTCTCATGGCTAGCACGCTCATCCTCGTCGAGATCTCTTTGTGCCTGTTGATGTTCATCGCCCAGATTTTCGGGCAAGAGAGATACATGCTTTTGGCCCAGTCCTTGAATCATACTGACGATATTACCGTATTTAGCGTCGAGCTCTCGGATTTGGTCTTCGTTGCTCTGGTATCTCTTGACGCAGATTTCGTGACTCCTCGGCAGTTCGTGCTTGTGAAGCTCAAAATATGCGGCGACCTCTTCGGGACTGTGCTGATCGAGGAAGCGAATGGGGCAGACCTTGTCGGCAGAGGAGCCTTGGGCTGAGGGTGGGACGAACTTGTTGTTTTTGTGTGATTCCATGGCACACACTTCTTTTATCGGGTCAACAATCGAGTTTCTTGCGCTAGAAGAGGCTCGTCCGGTCACACGTGAAGTAGGAGTGCGCGCATGGCGGACGGACTCTGGATTATAACGCGATACGACTGAAGCGGCATGCGAGCTCAATTTGCGCCTTTCCATGGAAGCAAAAGGGCAATCGAGTCTGCTTGGAGTGCCGGGGACGGTGAAATCTTGTTCGAGGGGAGACTCGACGATGGAGGGCATGGCAGATGAGGTGGGAGCGGGAGGTCTGTCGGCTGAGGGGCCTGAGTGAATTGCCACGCTGGGTGAGCGGAGGGAAAGCAAGGTACGAGAGGCGGCAGTGATTTTGTCACGACGGGTGGCGTCAACTATCTTAGAACTATTTATCAAGCTCTCGAAATCGACAGGCAACGGCACGGCGGCCGAAGTTGTGAGCTCGAGAGGCTCAGGCTTGGAGGGACTGAGTTCGGCGAGGCGCGCATACTGTTTGAGTCGAGTCAGCGATGGGCTGGCATGGAATGGGGTTTGGTAGAGGCAAGAGTGGAAAAGGAGGGAAATATCAGGAACATGCTAATGGTTGGTTGTCTGTCAAGGCTGCGAACAGCTGCAGGTCTAGAGCTACATTGTTCATCACATAAAGGGAAGAGGGGGGAGCTGGGCAACACGAACCTGTGATCTGGCGATGGCCATGTTGGCCTCGAGAGTGGCGCATCGCGAGTAGACACGCTGGTATTCGGTTCGCAAGGCTTCAAAGCCATCGAGCAAACTCTGCAGCTGCGTTTCAACGAGAGACGCCATGATTGCAGACAAGGAAGGAAGCACGACGACGGGCAGGCAGGCAGCAACAAAGAGAATTCGCGGCCCGGACGAGTCTTGGCGGGGCGGAGGGAGGTCCCTGAACGGAGTGAAGCACGCCCCGGCTGGTGAGTCGTGACACGTAATTGTGGCCCATGACATATTTGTTCCCTACCATGGCCTGTTGGAGTTGATTGTCAGCAACGACATGTCGTCGGCGCACTTGACTCGGATCCGCCGATGGATGCTGGCATCACCGCCTGCCGAATGGGCTCTGCAGCGAGTTAGAGAGCTGCTGATCGGAGCACTACGTCAAGGCCCAATCCCCGGCCATGTTGCCTTTGTCATGGACGGCAACCGTCGATATGCCCGCACCCACCACATTGAGACGGTCGAAGGACACCACCTGGGCTTTGAAGCCCTCGCCCGTGTATGCCCGCGCTGCCTGCCCAATCCAATTGACGCGTGCTGACGTTTCCATCTAGATCCTCGAGGTGTGCTACAAGTCAGGCGTCAAAGTCGTCACAATCTACGCCTTCAGCATCGAGAACTTCAAACGCTCAAAGTACGAGGTCGATGCTCTCATGGACATGGCCAAGGTCAGGCTGAACCAGCTGGCCCAGCACGGCGAGCTGCTGCACCGCTACGGCGCCCGCATCCAGATCCTCGGCCAGCGAGACCTCGTGCGCCCCGATGTGCTCGAGTCCATTGACCAAGCCGTGCGCTTGACCAGCAACAACACCCGAGCCGTGCTGAACGTCTGCTTCCCCTACACCTCCCGCCACGAAATGACCCACGCCATTCGCGAGACAGTCCGCGACTACTCGCTTCCGCTGCGTCCTGTTGTCAAGCGCCCATTCTCAGAGTCCAACATTACGCGCCATCTTCGCACCACTCAGTTGGCCCAAGTGCACGAAGAAGCGTCTTTGCCCGACGATGCTGACGACACCGACGACTCCACCGCCAGTGCCGCCTCGACGGATGGTCATGCTCCTTCTTCCTACACTTCCAATTCCGCCCATTCACCATCTCTAAACCCCACCAAGTCTCAGCCCATCTTTCCAGACCCTGAATCAATCACCGCCGAAACAATCACCGCCCACACCTTCACCCACGATGCCCCGCCCTGCGACCTGCTTGTCCGCACATCTGGCGTCCAGCGGCTGAGCGATTTCATGATGTGGCAATGCCACGAGCACACCAGCATTGTCTTTTTGGAGTGTCTGTGGCCCGACTTTGATCTCTGGCAGTTCCTTCCCGTGCTCGTCGAGTGGCAATGGAAACAACGAAAGCTCGACAATGCCCAGCCTCTCTCACGCCCATCACGACCCTTAAAACTTGCTTGACGGACAAGTCTCTTATACAAGAAAGCGAGCGACATGATACCCTATAAACAGCATGCCATTCTGGTCTTTTTTTGATTGGCTTCTTCTTGGCGATCCTGGCGCTTGTAGCAGAATACAATCATCAATCTACTCCACTAGTTCAAGATAAACTCTTTTTTCTCATGACAGAATTTGATCAAGGTGAGCCAGTCTGTTTTTTCCGATGCGTCGAGCCTCCGTCTCCTCATTCGTTGTCTTGTCACAATTGTTCGCTATCTAAGCGCCGAGTCCACAGCCACGCGCTACGCTAATGCAGCTGCCCGGACATTCACTTTGACTGCCACTCCCAATCGCCAACATACATCTAATAGTCGCTCCTGTCCATGCTGCCGCTTTGCGTTTTGTTCCTCATGTCTTCGCCAGGAGCAGCGCCCCGCACGTAGAGAAATATGCCATATATCACCAGGCCAGGTCCTATATTTCATCACATCACCTGCGCCTCTCTGCTGGCATCGCTCGCACAAGCAAGTCTTTGGGCGGTCGATATTGATCATGATCCGGCGCCTCCACCTGAAAACGGACCTCCTCTTTCTGCTCATGCTTCTCGAAACCGCGCCCTGCTTCCTGCACAAATCTGCGGCATAGTCGGCGCATATCTACTGACTGTACTCTTCCTCGGCAGCATCCTTCTGACAGTCGGGCGACGACTGCGGCGAGCGGCCCTATCCTCGTATCGTTCTGCTCCTACAGAAATGGTCAAGCTATCCATCAAGCAGTTTGATGAGTCCCCTACAAGCCCTCACTCTCAAAGGTCTTGGTATAGCCCTCGAAAGCTGAGGAGGCAACGCAGTATCCCGGGCAGCACCAGAGCTGCCAGCAATCCAAGCAGCCCGGCTGTCCAAAGCATCGTATCTTTTGATCCCGATGTCCTTGAGGCAGACAGATTGGCCAGGCAGCAAGAATTAGAGCACCTTTACGCTGCTGCATTAGCGCAGGAAGCCGTCGAATCGAGGAGAACCTTCACAGAGGACGAGTCGATCGAGCCCAATTCCTCCAGGTCGAGACCACAGCCTTCACGACTTCTGACTTCGGTGCCAGCTTTGGCTCATCTGAACTTGCAAGATGCTCAAGCAAGTCCTATGTCTCCAAGAAGTCCCATCCGAGCCATCTATCCTCCCAAATCACCTCATTTTGATGCTCCATCACCCATGCGAGCAGACTACGGCCAACAGAGTCCCTCGAGACAACGTATGCCAATATCTCCCGACGCTATATCAACGCGCACCCGAACCTCTTCATTCGGCTCTCAAACTGATGGCAAACGAGCTCGGAAAGGGCTGCGCAATCTGCGAATACAGCACCGCCATCATCCAAGCCAGACTTCTGACGAGGAAGCTCGCACACCGCTGACACCACGCTACTACACTGATCCGGGTGCTCCGCCCAGCCCACCACCACGGAGTGAGGCTACTACGCCAGGCACGTACGAGGACTATGGCGGGACCCCTGTCAATGTGAGAGACTTCGACATGATCAGAGCCATGCCTCAGCCCGAGCCACAGCGAGCTCGAAGTTATCAGTATGAGATGCCACAGACTGTGAAAGGACACCCCAAGCAGACGGAGCTCAGACTAGACACTGCAGTGTCCGTGGGACATGGCACGAACCGTACAAACATGTCTGCCTCGTCACTTGGCACGTTGCCGTTCCGCACTATGACTCACCCTGACGGGTTGCCGTTACAGTCTCCCGGTCCCTTCACGAGGACCACGTACCTGGAGCGACGCCGTGACATGCTGAGTGCTCCTCGTACGGGAATGGCTACGCCATATAGCCCGTACATGCCATTCACGCCCGTGACGCCCGTCACACCGCACCTGACGAGCAGAGCAGAGAGAAGACAACACGAGAGAGAACGAGCCAGGAGGGCTCCTGCTGCAGATGACCAAGTCATTGACGAGGAAGAGATGTGGGGAAGTGGATATTGAGCTGTGGTGATGGGACTCTGTGGATCTCACAAGAGCGTTGTTGGAGCGAGGTGGATTCCTGGGATTATCTAGGTAGGCAATCATAGCAGAACGAATGGATCCGGTGTCTTTTGTATCTCTTTGCTGGACGATCTGTGCACAAGGGAAGCCAGAATGGGGTGATAAGTGGCATTGATTAGAAAAAACAGAAGCCGCATAATGGCGGACCGAATAAGCAAAACTAAAGCTATTGGCCGGCTGCAAACTTGAAGTCTTCATCATGCACCCACCTACCGCGGTCGTATCTGAATAGCGAGAGGCCGAGCACAGTGCCGTGACAGCCCTTCCACTCATTCTGGACCTTTTCAAAGGCTTCATGCACTTCCTCCTCGTCATCGACTTTGTTCATGATGGTGTAGTGAGCTGCAAAGCCTCCGGAATCTTGTTGGCTGAGGACGTCTCCCCAAGCTGCCTTCAACTGCTGATGAACCAGTCTCGCGTCTTCTCCCCCCGATGATTTGGGCAGACCAATGGCGATGCCCTTGTTCAGTCTGAATGGTTTCGCAGCCAACAGGTGGAATTGCTTAGTTTTGCTCGACACTTCTCTCAAGGTGGGTTTGATGGACTCTTCAAGCATGCTCCCGGGTAAAGCGTGGAAAAGCGTGATATGTGCGTCTAGTTTGTTCAGTCGGGGTGGGAAGTATTTCTTCCGTGTTTCCGTCAAGATGCGGTGGTGTTTGGCATCTGTCAGGAGGGTCAAGACATAGACAGCGTCCTCTGCAGACGGCGTTTTTGGGACGTGCGAAGGCGATGGCACACGTCTGTGTGACGGGGTACTATTTGCGTGCTTTGGTTGATTCGTGGGTGGGTGAGATGCATTTTGGAGGTTGGTAGGGACTGGTTGCGGCTTTGGCTTTGGGATGTCGGCAGATCCTGCAGCTGCAGAGTAAGACATTCGAGCACTTTCCGACATGGTCGTGCGCGATTGCCTGTGAATGCTGCGCCGGAAGAGAATTGAGGAGTTGGAAAACATCGTCTCCAGATAAGTCTTTGGGTTGAACAAGAAGAGTTCCCAGCCGTTGCGAATATGACGTCGTTGACTCGATGCAGAGCCGGTTCAAGAAAGCCACTTCATAGTGTTGCTCGGTATCAGACGCTTCAGAGTGTCAATATGCATGGATTGACCCTTGAGCTTGAGCTCTCTGACGTCTGGGCGAGTTTTGGTAGTGGCATCCACACGCCTAGAATGATTGTCGCCGTAGACAATCGTGTAGTCGGGCACATGTTCCATCTGTATGTTACAGCATGCAGAAATCTTGCAAAACTGTCACTTGAGTGTCAGCAGGTGGTCGTGTTGGACTACGAGCCGGTCTTTTACCTTGCCGATGGTGACGCCGGGCCCCAGGGTTGCATTGGCTTCTACCACACTGCCAGAGCCTACCTTTTCGGCCTCTATGGCCGAGCCACTCTCAACATGGACACTTTCTTCAAGCTCGACACACGTTCCGGCAAACTCCCCAGCAGAGTCATTCAAGCCTACTGTAGCACGGTCCCCAATAATACAATTCCTTGCAATGCGGACAGCGCCCGTGTTGGATGTGATTTTGGCAAAAGGGTGAAGTACCACGTTCTCGCCAATGGATACGGGATGCGTACCAACGATCACGGCCTTGTCAGAGATGATTGCAGATGGATGGATCGAACACGGCGGTCTCGGGCCTTGGGCAGCTGTGGCCTGGCGACGGACGCTGCCTGATGCCGAGGACATGATGGGATTGATGGAGATGTTGACAGTTACTACCCTGCCTTGTTTGAAGCCGAGTGCCCCGTGCCACACTGTGTGTGTGGGTGTTGCCGAAGAAATCTCAACCTCCACCACACGAACTCTCGACCTCCTCTCCGTCACCGCCGTTCTATTTTTGTCTGCTGTTCGCAGTGGTTCATGCTCGGAATGCTTACGAGTCGGTGAACAAAAACATCGAGCTGTTCGTCTTGAACAACAGAGATGTGACGGCTTGTTCTATGGGACCTGCCGTTTGCTGCCGCTTAGAAAAAGTTGCTCTTGACTGTTTGTGTTGTGGTGATTCCATTTGAAAGTGTAGGTAGGTGATTTCCAAGTGGGAAGGAACCACCAGCTCGGCAATGGATAAAAAGGTAGTTACGTGACGACAGTACCTGTAGGTTGAACAGAAAGAGAGAGAGAGAGAGAGAGAGAGAGAGAGAGAGAGAGAGCCTTTCTCTTCAAATACATCGGTCCAAGAGTGACTGAAAGAGATTTGCAAGCTTCAGTCGCTATCACGTTGTTTTGCATCTTCTGTTTGTCGCGTTGTTTACCCAACATCGCAGTGTCATCAACCACACTCTCCCACTGCACCTTCAAATCAGACCGCCGAGAACATGGTCAAGTCTAACAAGTTCGATTACAGCGGAGTAAGAGGTCAAAACGCATCAGAAGGAAAAACGCCAGGGCTAATGTGATAGCGGTGCAGCGCACATCTTCGGGCCCCAAGCTGGGCAAGTCGATTGCATCAGACCTAGAGAAACGCGCCGACAAGAAACAGCGTGAGGCCATCAAATCACTGTCGTCCGGTAGACTTCCATTCAAGTTGTCTGCTTCGGCCACGCGCAATCCAAAGAAGGAGCACTCCAAGCCAAAGGACAGAGGTCGTGACGAGGACACAAAGGACAGTGCCATCCACAAGCTTGATCTCAAGGTGCCCAGTAAGGCCCTGACGGACGAGGGATTCTCTCTTCTCGCCGATGGTCTACAGAATGCCCTCAACACGTGCCAAGATCTGGCCCTGGTTGATCTCAATCTGACCGACAATGAACTCACCACCTGCTCTCTGGCCCGTCTCGCCCCACTGATCCACGCATCTCGCCACACTCTGCAGACACTAGACCTGTCCAACAACAACTTCAGAGTGTCGACGTCCGTCGAGGCCCACGACTGGGAGCTGTTTCTTCAATCTTTCCGCTCCTGCATGACTCTAAGAAGACTCGATCTCAGCAACAACCCCTCGCTCGGATCCCAGGCTTTCGAAGTGCTCGCTCGTGTCTATTCACGTGAGCCTCCCGTGGAGCCTTTGCCGCCAACAGGCAATCAGTCCTTCATCACCTTGCCTGACGGCTGTTCAACCTTCACCGCCAGCGAACTCGATCTCGGCAGCTACGACGGGGACTTTTTCCGTGACGGAAACGCTCCCGATCTCCCAATGTGCGCCAATGGAAAGACTCTGGCTGATCCTTGGGTGCTCACATATCGTTGCGGCCTTCGGTCAATTCCTTTCTTGACTTTGTCCAATGTTGGCTTGAACGACACTGGCGCCCTCTTTCTGTCTTATGTCCTGGGACAGCACTACTATCCAATCCAACTGGTCACAGAGAACAACGCGACCGAAGCCACGAGCAGTGTCCGTATCTACCGCCAAGACACCATCACAAAGGGTGTCGATTGGGAAAACAACTCCGACTACCTGTCCAAGGACGGTCTGCATCTGCTTCAATGTGCCGAGAAGTTCAGGAAGAAGGTTCTTCTTGGAGACTCTGACAGCATAACCAGTTCCTTCATGTCGGCAGGCCAGTCAGACGCGTACGATACAACCTCTGGGTAAGCGAGTGCAGAAATTCTTGCTAGTCTGGGTTATGACTGACTGTCTACTGAAGCAAGAACTCCGCGGGCAATCTGCGTCGGACTAGCATTCGATCCGTGGATTACAGCATCTATGACAAGTCTGACATCAGCAGTGCACGCAAGAAGATCCAGCGCAACACCATCGTGCAGGCCGGATGCCAGAGCGTAGACTTGTGGCGTGTCTCCCTTGCTGCCATCATACTTTCCCGCAAGATCTTTCTACTCGCACCTGTTTTCACAACCGCTACGACCAACCATGTCGGACAAACCAGCGCCACAAGCAGCCCTATTCCGGAGGCCAGAGTCGTCGCTCGAGCCGACATGCCTGATGCCTTCAGCCAGTCTCTGCGTGATCTGTCGCTGCGCTCTGACCTGGTAGATCTCGATGAGATGCGAGAAAAGCGCTCCTACGCTGCCACTCTCATGACCAGCTCACCTACCGACTCTCTGGAGCCCGAGACGGCCGTGTTGGAGATGACTGGCCACTCCACAGGACCCGCCACACGACCTGTTAGGAAAATCCTCTATCTCAGCACTTCATCTAGCGACCACTCTACACAGTCGGAAAGAAACAGCTCAGAAGGAACTGGCCAGCCCACCAGCCTGCCTGCTGCCAGGTCTGAAGACTATGGACGTTACCAAGAAGAACGAATGGCAAGGCTCAAAATACACCACGGAGGTGAGAGCAGCGGCTACAGAGACCTCAGCCTGCGTTGCCAGTTGCCTCTTCCGGTGTGTCTCCAGATCCTGCAGCACAGCATGGACACATATGAGCTTGACATCCTGGGTCGTGACAAGCAGAGAAAGGCTTTTGCATGGGGTCAGAAGAGAGAAACGCTGATGAACGGTTACGAATGGAGGATGAAGGACGAAAGCTCTCAGCTTCTCATGCTTCTTGCCAGCGCTGACTGTGTCGAGTACTGAAGAGCATCGGTTGATTTGTGCCGTATGAGCATTGGCACAAGTAATATGGTCTTCCAAGTCCGAAGTCCGGAAGCCTGAAAGAGTTAGACAATCAAAGTTACACGAGTAGCAAGTAGCGAGTAGCAAGTAGCACAAACTGTACTTATTCCGGCTCAATGAACAAACCCATTTGGTGCCTACTGGACTCACCTGGTTTTTTCAAATTCATGCAGGTTGATCCTATCTTCTCTACGATAACGCTCGCTCCGATCGCTCCTTCCATTGTCTTTTGAAAGCTTCATAACGAGGGTGATGTGACAAGAGTCTCTCATCTCTCATTTGCGCGAGCAGTTTTGAGCGTCCGGCCTCTGCTTGGTAGTGAAAGCAACCCAGGAGTTGCCATTGCATCTCTATGCCAGGTACCCTGTGGGGCCCTGTGGGGAGATCATGAAAGCATTGTTTATGTGGGGATAGGCCATGGTTGTGGTGTTATCATGGATCAAAGACGAGAGGCGGTCGCGTTGAGGGGTGGAGATGTGGAGATCGTCCGTCCCTAAACTTTGCGCAGTTGTAGTTTGTAGATTCTTTTGAGATCACAAAATTGCCACGATACATCCACGACGTAAAACAACAATTCTCCTAGTTGCTGCAATAGTTCTAGCAGCAATAAATATGGTCCGTCGGTCTCAAAAAACAGTCGATACGGGCGACAGCACTACGA
Organism: Aureobasidium zeae; assembly: GCA_017580825.2. Taxonomy (NCBI): domain Eukaryota; kingdom Fungi; phylum Ascomycota; class Dothideomycetes; order Dothideales; family Saccotheciaceae; genus Aureobasidium; species Aureobasidium zeae. The sequence goes on from JAGFJS020000036.1 coordinate 160,776, forward strand.
CCGTCACAGCGCCAGCTTCCGAGGTCGAGGCTCCGTCTACCTTTAATGATGGACTACCGCTGCCTCAGGTCATGGTTTTTGATCTGGACTACACACTCTGGGTGAGTTTTAATACATTTATTTGTGTATCAGAAGTCTTTCTAATAATTTGTTATAGCCATTCTGGGTGGACACGCATGTCACGGGCCCGCTCAAGCCTACCAAAGACGGCCTTGTTGTCAGGGATCGCTACAACGACTCGTATGGCTTCTACTCAGATGTGGCAGGTATTCTGGTAGCGGTGAGCAGAAAGTCACAATCCGGCGGTGTATATGCAGACTGACAAAACCCAAAACAGATCAAGGACAAGAAATTGACATTATGTGCGGCATCACGAACACAGGCACCAGAGCTGGCACGCGAGATGCTTTCATACCTGCTTGTGCCCTCATCAGACTCATCATCTTCGAGCCCGAAAGCCATCTCTCTTTTTGACGAGCTCGAGATCTACCCCGGCGACAAGAAGACGCATTTTTCGCGCATACATAAGAGGACGAACATCCCGTACGAGGAAATGTTGTTCTTTGACGACGAGTCACGGAACAAAAACGTCGAGACTTTGGGTGTAGTGATGAAGCTGATACGAGACGGCGTCACGAGAAGAGAAATTGATGCAGGGGTCAAGATGTGGAGGGAGAGGAACAACAGGTTGAAGAAGGAGGACTGAACGATGCCGTACGCATTGGGCCTTGGTCCATTTTATGAAGATAATAAATACATGTACATGCAGACACGCTCAATAAAATAATGCCCGCTTTGTGCATGAAAGCATGTGCATGAAAGACCACGCCAAGACATGATGTGAACAACGAACAGCCCGCGTCACTTCCTTCTTTCCTTCACCCCAATCCGACCAAGACGCTCCAGCGCCGCACGCAAAGGCCCAAATTCGAACGCCTTCTGTCGCCGTCTGGACCGGCCGACAGCCTCGCCAGCATGTCCCTCTCGGCCTCGTTCAAGACGTTCAACAGCGAGTTCTCGGCCGCCACCACTCGCAACACCCAGCAGAAACGTCCCAATGCTGCCGTCGTCGCTCCACCCACACAGCGCTCCTCGACGCCGTCCGGCCAGAATGCAGAGCTGAAACGCAAACGGCAAGATCTCCCGCAGAATGCAGCCTACTCTCAGCCTGCCGACACGGGCTCAGGCCGAGAGGTCATGACTCAAGTCGTCTACGCCATCGACTACCTCAAGTCCAAAGACCGCGCCGTGAGCTTCAGCGACATCTGGAACTATCTGTCTATTCCCGCCAACCAGCAGCAACATCGTCAAGTCTTGCGCCGGGCACTCATGGAGCACCCCAAGGTCGACTATGACCCCAAAGGTCTGGATGGGCAGCAGCCGTCTTTCCGTTTCCGTCCCATTCATAACGTGCGGTCGGGGGATGATCTGAAAGCCTACCTACAGCGCCAGTATACCGCCCAGGGTATCAGCGTGAAAGAGTTGAAAGAGGGCTGGCCAGACGCTATTCCTGAGATAGAGCGTCTCGAATCAAAGGGCGAGCTTCTGGTTGTGCGGCAGAAGAAGGACAACATCCCCAAAATGGTCTGGCCGAATGACCCCTCGCTCGACCAGCCTGTAGATCAAGACTTCAAAGACTACTGGTTCAAGGTCACGTTGCCTGCTAACCCTGGTGACTTGAGGGCTGAACTCGAGAAAGCCGGTCTTACTCCCACCAGTCACGTCAAGGAGGTCATCAAGGTCTCGGGAGCCAAAGACAAGAAGAAGCGCACCTCGAGAAAGGTCGGAAGGAGTACAAACACTCATATGGTGGGAATTCTCAAGGACTATTCTCAAACGAAGAAGTAGCGATTTTTCTTTATCTTTTTCTTTATTTTTTTCTTTATTTTTTTCTTTCTTTTTTTCTTTCTTTTTTTCTTTCTTTTTTGATTCATGTGATTTTAGCGCGGCGTTGGTTGAACATAGCACAACAAGGGGCTAAGGGCTGCCTCCTCGGATGCACCGGCAGCAAGAAAGTGGTACATGTAGTTACGCGGCACGTCACAGGAACATGCATACCTTGCCTACACGAACAATAGCAGAAACAGTTCTAATGCTTTGGATCTTTGAACATGTGTATGTCTTGATGAGCCTGTTTTACCACGCGACTCCTCGTGCCTCGAGCAACCTCACCTCCGCTAGCGTGTAATACAGTCTTATTCCATGTCATGCGGATGTGTGTCCCTGAGCTCCCCACAAACGCATCCCATGCAGATCCGCGTGGCTTGCTGAGGTGTAGAAAGTTTTGAGGTCATCACCTGCTGCTTCTTGTGCTCGCTTTCTCCTATAGAAGTTTGCGCTCTGTTGCTGCGTCTCTCGCCCATGATGGACTCACGCCGCTCTGCCACCCTTTATGGGATCCCGATGAAGCATGTTTCCCTAGTCACCGTATGATAGCGCGCACGCAGTACGTCGAGGATGCGTGGCTAATCCCCCTTTGCAGTTGACCTTCCAGAACTCGGCCTTGATCTTGGTCAGCTCGACTCAGCTCTTCTGCAATGGACTGCGCTCACGTCTCGATTAGATCATGCACTACTCTCGTATCATGCCCACTAGAGGCAGCCAACGCTACTATACCTCGACCGCCGTGTTCCTGAATGAGGTCATAAAGCTTGCCATCTCGCTCACCATGGCTCTCTATGATTTGTCCCAGAACATGCCATCCACCACATCCGTCACTGCTCTATTCTCCGAGCTTCTTCGTCGCGTCTTCACTGGTGACTCGTGGCGGTTGGCCATACCAGCCATGCTCTATACCTTGCAGAACACTCTGCAGTACGTTGCTGTCAGCAACTTGGACGCGGCCACCTTCCAGGTCACCTACCAATTGAAGATCCTGACCACCGCCATTTTCAGCGTTACAATGCTTGGGCATACTCTAGGGCTGAAAAAGTGGTCCTCCCTGTTGTTGCTCATGGCCGGTGTGGCCATAGTCCAAATCCCAAGCGGCTCGCGGCCAAACATGCCTACTCTGAGGGAATTGAGAGACGCCAATGCAGGCTTGCACTTCCCGCGCACACTGCAAGAGTTGGCGCGTCTTGGAAGCAGTGCTGCTGAACGCCTGACCAAAAGATCTGCGACCTACGAGGGCATCGACAAGGACTTTGCCATGCAGCACCCTCAGCTCAATGCTTCTATCGGCCTAGCTGCCGTTCTGGTAGCCTGCGTGCTCTCTGGCCTCGCTGGTGTCTATTTTGAAAAGGTTCTCAAAGATTCCAACAGCAAAGTGTCATTGTGGACTCGCAACGTACAGCTGTCTTTCTACTCACTTTTCCCGGCTCTGTTCATCGGCGTCCTTTTCAAGGACGGCGAAGACATAGCAAAGTATGGCTTCTTCTCAGGCTACAACTGGGTGGTCTGGTGTGCCATACTTCTGCAGGCGTTTGGTGGTGTCATGGTTGCGCTGGTCGTGAACTATGCCGACAACATAGCCAAAAATTTTGCCACGAGTATCAGCATCGTGATCAGCGGTTTGGCGAGTGTATGGTTCTTCAAATTCGAAATCACCACGAGTGTAAGTTTCAAAACTATGCGACAAGAATCGTCTCAGGTCGTTAACATCGTGACACAGTATTTGCTCGGAACTGCTGTCGTTCTGTTGGCCACGTACTTGTGGAACAGTGACCACAGTCCTCGCGCCCCCAAAATTCTAATCGCCGACTACGAAAAGACCACCATCGGTCATGACGAAACGTACAGTGATTCTAGGGGAACGCCTATCAAAGGACCGAGATTAAGCATGAGGAGCGAAGCTTCAACGACCAGCAGACCCAGCACCCCCAACTTCGAACGTCGGCATCTGAGTAAACGAGAAGAATGAAGCATCTAAGATCTCCATAGATTAGCTACTTGCACCAAAGCAAAATTCATGTCTCATCAGCCACTAGCATGAATTGTGTTTTTCTCTAGAGCCAGACCATCTGGTAGTGCCCCAGAAGTCCCTTTTCTCCTTCCTCTTGTGGAATTTTTTTGCTCACGGTCTAGGTCATCACGTGCAAGAAAGTGCTACCGATACATGCCTTCCCGCCTTCGCGCCTTCCTCTTCAACAGATCTATGGCTCAACTCCCCAGTCCTCGAGATTTCACCTAAGTTCATACCACGAGCAACGACCAAACCCTCCCAAACGCTATGTCTTACAGTAATCCATACAACCGCTACAGGCCACGCCAACCGGAAGAAGGCGGCAGTGTAGACGACATCATACAGAGTGCAAGTTGGGAGAATGAGCTGAGCAATTATGGTATCGAAGCTGAAAGCAAAGTATTGGATACTCGCTAATCTAATCAGGAGATTCGCGTACATGTTCGACAGATACTACCCGCCGCAGTCAGGCCGCTGGTGGGATGGCTCGACTATCCTTGCCGCTGCCATTGGCTGCAGGTCCCGACCACGTGGAATACGCGTCCTATGAACACATGCCCCCTTCAACCCGTGTCGACTATGGAAGAGACCATTTTCTTGGATCCGCCGAAGAAGCGAGGCCACCATTCCACCCCTATCGTCCGCCCTTGCAAGCATGCCCAAAACCGTATCATCATGTGCCTCAGCACGAAAAGGACTCATCGTCATCAGAGGCTTTGCCTTCGAGTCCTGCTTTTCGAGCTAGCCAAAGACAGCAGAACCCGGAATTTCTCATTCCAGCCCGATCACACACTCTCTCGACCCAAGCACAGCAGAAGAGAACGGATCCAAACCAGAGACCAATCGTTCAAGGAATCCAGCTCATCCCTGTGTATGCTCTTCCCGATCGTTTCAGAACCATATTTCCGTTCACCATGTTCAATGCGGTGCAATCGGCTTGCTACGAAAGCATTTACGAATCTGACGACAACTGTGTCTTCTCTTCTCCCACAGGTAGTGGCAAAACAGTGCTTTTCGAAATTGCAATATGCCGTACGCTTCGTCGTTGGCAAAATGGATCCTTCAAAGTTATCTACATGGCGCCCACAAAGTCTCTGTGCTCAGAGAGAGCTCGTGACTGGAAGGAGAAGTTCGAGCCATTGAACTTGAGGTGTGAGGAATTGACGGGTGATTCGGACATCAGCTCACTGCATCACGTCCAGAGAGCCGACATCATCGTGACTACACCAGAGAAATGGGATTCAATGACAAGAAAGTGGAAAGACCACGAAAAGCTGGTCCGTCTGATCAAGTTGTTCCTTATTGACGAAGTCCACATTCTCAATAAAGACCGAGGTGCTATACTCGAGGTAGTTGTTTCCCGAATGAAGTCTATAGGCGCCGGGATCAGGTTCGTCGCGCTCAGTGCGACCGTACCAAACTCACAGGACATCGCCACTTGGCTTGGACGGAACAGCGAAACTCAGATGATCCCGGCAGTACAGAAACGCTTTGGAGAAGAGTTTCGACCTGTTGAGCTGAAGCGACACGTGTGCGGGTTCCAATCGAATACAAATGCATTCGTATTCGACAGCATCTTGACCAAGAAGTGAGTACTGCAGTTTGATGCTAAAGTCAGTCACTGTACTGACCATAGTCAGGCTCCCGGATGTTATATCCAAACACTCACAGAAGAAGCCAATCATGATATTCTGCTTTACTCGAAAATCGTGTTTGGACACTGCCAAATTTCTTGCTCAATGGTGGACAGGCAGCAGACCCAACAATACCTTCTGGAGTAGCCCGACCCGCAAAATCAGCGTTGAGAGCAAAGAGCTACAAGGTCTGTCGCATTTTTAACCCATCACTGAATTCACTGACAGTAACAGACACCGTCCCTGCTGGAGTTGCTGTCCACCATGCAGGCCTCAGTCAAGATGATCGCAGCGCAGTTGAGAAAGCTTACCTTGCTGGGGAGCTCAGCGTCATTTGTTGCACTTCAACCCTCGCAGTCGGTGTAAATTTGCCTTGTCACATGGTCATCATAAAGAACACTGTCAACTATGAGGCTGGAGCCGTCAAAGAGTATTCAGATCTTGAAGTCATGCAAATGATTGGACGGGCTGGCAGACCACAGTTCGATACTTCGGCGATGGCTGTCATCATGACAAAGTTGCAACAAGTCAAGCATTACGAGCAGTTGCTGAGTGGACAGGAGCGCTTAGAGAGTTGGTAGGTTTTATCTTGGTCATTATGATATGGAATGCTTACAATGAGTCCAAGTTTGCATCTAAACCTGGTAGAGCATCTCAACGCAGAAATCGGGCTAGGCATGATCTCAGACCTGAGTGCTGCAAAATCCTGGCTCGCAGGCACATTTCTCAAGGTCAGGCTCGAGGACAACCCCAGTCACTATCAAATCCAAGGAGACACCCCGGGACGAGATCTTGAAGCAAGAATTGCACAAATATGTGGTATTGCTGCCTCTCGACTTGAACAGCTGGGGCTCATTGAGACGAGTCCGGTCTTCAAGACTACTGGATATGGCGAAGCAATGGCGCGGTACTACATGAACATATCGACAATGGAGATGATCATGGGTCTTCCAAGGAAGCCAAAAATATCAGAAATTGTGATCGTTGTCAGCTCCTTGCTGCCTTGTCATTTCTTGCTAACATCATGAGCAGTTGGCCATTATATCGCAGGCTTACGAGTTCAGAGAGATCCGGTTCCGTAGCGGAGAAAAATCCGCGTACAAAGAGCTGAACGATATGCCTGACATTAGGTTTCCTTTCAAGGTCAACCTCTCCACAGCTGCACAAAAGGTGTCCCTCGTAATACAGGCCACACTGGGGGATATCAAACATGTCAGCGATCAGCCAAATTACCGCACTCAGTATAATGCCGATCAATTCCTGATATTCCAGCATATCCATCGATTGATTCGGTGCATCGTGGATTGCCAGAACCATGGAGATGATATGATTGGTATACGAAACTCACTCATGTTGTCTCGAAGTCTGGCAGCACGAGTGTGGGACGATTCGCCTATGGTGCTCCGACAACTCGAACAAATTGGCCCTGTTGCTCTGCGGAAGCTAGTGAGCGCAAAGATTACCACGATGGACGAATTCGCCAACACAGATCCCGGTCGTCTGGAATTTTTGCTCAACAAAGCTCCGCCTTTCGGAGGTGCTATGCTCAGTCGTGCTCAAACTTTTCCAAAGTTGAGAATTGGGGTACACATCGCTGGACAGCATGTAAGAGAGTTGCGCGTCAAGTAGAAGCACAGGGCTAATCGAGACCAGACCATCAAGCCAAGAGATCATGTATTGGTTAACCTGCAGGTTGAATTTGGATTCCTAAATGAGAGGACTCCGACCACTTACCGAAACAAGCCGATCTTCGTCATTGTTCTAATTGGGACCTCGGATGGACAGAAAATCACTTTCTTCCGCATCAGGTACGTGAGACTCTTAACTGTTTCAGACAGACACTCACACATCTCGGTAGTGCGCAGAAGTTTGAGCGCATCAAACAAATCAATGCTCCTGCGAAGTTGACGAGTCCTACCCAATTGATTGAGTGCTATGTCATGTGCGATGACTTGGGTTAGTGGTATAACTTCTGATACCAAGCATTTCCGCTGACGAATAACAGCTGGGACTATGCAGCAAGCCACGTTGAAGCCTGACATACCAGCATCTGCCTTTCAGTCTATGAGAAACATAGATGTAATCAAAGGCAATGGATCGGCTTCCCCTGGACGCTCGAGGACGACCAATTCTCAACACGAATCAGGCGTGGCACAGACAAGCAGCGATATCGATGAGTGGGGCGATGGAGGACTGAATGACGACGACCTCATTCGTACAGAGCCGAAGGAAAGCGGATACTTTGACGTCGATGAGGTAGGCGATCCGAAGTTGAACAAGTCCAATGCCGAGAAGGGAAAGAAGAAAGCCAGCATTCTCGCCACAACAGACCATAATCCTGAAATCCTTACGAATGGCAATTTCGCATGCAACCATGCGTGCAGAGACAAAACTGCTTGCAAGCATCCGTGCTGCAAAGAAGGAATGAAGCACAAACCAAAACCGCGGAAGGCCAAGGAAATCGAGCCCCTGCCCGCGGTGCGCAAGAGCAATGCTGGTCCTACTTCACCAAAGATGACTCAATTGAAGCTAGCCCTTCCAATCCGGAAGAGAGCAGCAGGAGAGCGTATAGAGCATCTGGATCTGTCTCAGCCAGAAAACAATCGGTCGGTCAAGGCTTCCATGACTGGTCTTGCTGGCTTCCATCAGAACACTGTCAAGTCCAGCAGCATATCGGCCCTGAAAACAGCATCGCAAAGCTCCGGGCCTCCATCCTTTAGCTTTTCTGGAAATCCCAGTAAACGTCCTACGAAGCTGGGTCCTTTTCATGATACTAACAGGCTGGAGATCATCGATGAAGAGATGTTGCATCAGCCTCCTCCAAGAGAGTTCGACAAGGAAATCTTCGCTGACTACGACAAGCTATCAGTAGATGAGGAATTTCTGGATAGAGATGAGGAGATGCTCGACGCGGTGTTTATAGGCCTGGAGGACTCGCGGAGCTTACAAGATTCTCAAAGAGTCGATGAGGCCACATCGACACCAGTCAGTCCAGCCAAGCCATACGTGGAAGCAGAAAGTTACGAGAGCTACAGCAGCGAGGCAGGATTATTCATGACTCCATATTCGTCACGCCATAATGATGTATCGCAAGAACATGGCGACGTGGTTGATTCATACCGCTCAGGAAAGCGCAAGCTGGACGATATGCCGCCAATAACCTGCCTCCTGGCCAAGAAGTACAGAACAGATGACAATAGTGGATTGCACGGTAACGAGGTACAGACACAAGGAGTCAAAGAGGTGGAAGAAAGTAGAGAAGACAAGGAGAAGCGAGAATGGCAAAACCTCGAAGCGTGGATGGCTCTGGAGCTCGGAGACACGGTGGTGCTTGAGAGGTGAACTAGGACGTGCACATACATGATACATTTATTTATCTGGACGATCAACAGCATTGACAGAAAGCGGTGGAAAGCGATACAAGGAGAAAAGAAGGACGGGGAAGGACGATGACGTGGGCTTGGCAGACATTAATGTACATGTGCTACACATACATGTACTTTGGCAATTGCCTACTTACATATGTAACTAAAGCTGCCTTCTTATCCCAAACCGCATCAAAGGCTAAGGTATCAGATCAGCACCATGTCGGTCAAGTGAGTATTGTAGAGCGTAATGATCGTCCGATCGACGGAGCTAACAATAGCGACAGCTGGGTCATGCTCGAGGCGCCGTCGTCTGGCAGCCTTCCCTTCACGCCCCTGCCACACGAGCAGAGTCTTTACCAATCACCCTCACGCACATCCTTCTCTTTGCAGTCGCTTAACAAATTCCCTGGCAAAGAACCCGTCAACTACTCGTCCTCTTCGGGCACGTTGTATCTCACCAACCGCCGCCTCGTTTACCTTCCCGCCAGCCCGACGGCTCACCTTCAGTCGTTTTCGGTTCCTCTGCTCAACACGCACGACTCTCACGTCGTTGCGCCTTGGTTCGGACCAAATGTCTGGACCGCTCTTGTTCAACCAGTTCAAGGTGGCGGTATTCCCGCACACATCCCCGCGCTCGAGTGCAAGTTCGCCTTCAAGGACGGGGGTGCCTACGACTTCCACACGGGCTACGAAAGAGTAAAAGAGAGACTGCAGCAGCAGGTCGATGTTGCAAGGCAGAGCGGTGCCTTGCAGGGCGATGGCTCGGAAGCGGGCAGAGGTCGCGGTGGTGATGCTCTCGCTGCTGTCGACGTTGCGAATGTTCATCTCGACGACTTGCCTGCTTATGAGGAGACGCCTGCTGCCACCAACACTTCAGCTATACCTCAGGCTCGCATCCTTTCTCCACCATGCACACCAGCACAGCCGAATACTACCGGTTCTCCCGCTTCGCATCCACCTGACGTCTTTACGCCTCCCGCTGAGCCGCCGCCGGGATACGAGCAGGTCCAGAGAGAGACTGTCGAAGATGAGCTGGAAAGAAGACTGAGCAGCCATCGCGACCAAGATGACTAAAACTTGCCGTGCTTTCTTCTCTGTCATGTGATGATACCCTACGACACCTAACGACTTTGCCTCATTCTGCATGAGTTTAGACGTGAGCCAGTCATTACTGGTGCAGTATTTACGATTTATAAAACTATCGTGTCTATGACTTTGCGTAAAGGATGGCGTTGGCGGAAATGCTTCTTCATGTACGCATTAAATCTTGACGCATTTCTAATCAGAGAATGGAGCCAATACCGAACGTCTGCTTCATGGAGCGAACATAGTAGTTCTCCCAGTTGCGCTTTGTAGACTCTTCCTCGCCAACAGGCACGCCGGTCCAGTCGACCCGCATGATAGTGACAGCGTCGACGTTGTTTTGCTCAAAGGCAATGTTCAAGGTGCTGAGATGGCCTTGAGGCCACTGCGCCAGACGCCACTTTTGGACAATCTTTGTGGGGTGGGAGAGCTCGACGTATTCTCCACTGACATTGCCGCCGAAGATCTCGAACTTGGCTCCGGGCGTGGCGCCTTCGAAGACTTTCGGGGGTTCGCGGGTGAAGGCGGCGATTCGTTGGGGGTCGGTGAGGATTTGGTAGAGCATTGGGGCATCGCAGCGGAACTCTTGCTGGTCGCTGAGGCTGGTGACGTTGACGTTGCCATTGGTTGTGGAGGCGGCATTTGAGGAGGATTTGGATTCGTCTGCGGACTTGGTGACGGATGAGCTCGAGTAGACTTTGGTTGGTGTGAATGCGGGCTTGTAGTTTGCAGCGTGCTGGATGTCTTTGGCGTGGGCGTTCATGAGGGCAGGGCCCAGTTGCTGGAATCTGGCGCGGAGCAGCGCGGTGAGCTGCGAGCGCACGAGGTCCTTGACCGGAGTCTTGGCTGGAGACTCGGAATACATGTCAATCTCAAACTACTGCGCATCAGTCAAGTGCCGGCCGGTGGTCCGAGATGCTGGGATTACGCACCACGTACTCGTCCTCGGCCGTGTCATGGGCCACCTCGGGGATGGTGATTGTTCCGCTCACGTCCTCGGCATCCTTTGTCGTTCCCGTGTACTCGAGTTGCAGCTTGAGGTCGAAGATGGTGATGACCTTGCCCTTGCGCTGCGCCACTTCGACATCGCCGTCCTGGCTCAGCAACTTTGAGATTTGGGCGGATGCGCCGTCTTTCTCCGCCTTGACGCCAACAAGGTCCTTTTCCAGATATTCCTTGGTCCAGGCCGAGACGTCTTTGTTGACCCAGTGCCAGTTGTTTGGGTTGTGAAGAACCATCTTGACTGCAAGTCTCAGTCAGCTACGATGAATCGAGCAAAGATTTGTTGCATGCAATTGCATTGGGACGATTGTTTATCAGAGATAGGGACATTGTCCCCGCAAGCTATTCCGCAGCTAAAAGAGTACAAGTCTTTCTAGGACTGGTGCCAGCTGGTGTCTCATCACATGGTCGACATTGCTGAGGACTGGATAAGCACTTACGCTAGTAGGGTGTGTATGTGTGTGGGAAGTGAAGGAGAGTTGGTAATTAACGCGTAGAATGCGGGAGAAGGATAGATAGAAACACAAGGGACTATGAGATGGCGGGAGAGAAGAGGAAATAATATTGATGGCCGAAACGTCTAGAAGTTAAAGCTTTGGCCAATTGTGCGGGGAGCGTACATAGTATTGTACCTGACTGTCTATGTGCAGACAGGAGATAATTATCGATGCAGTGAAGATTAGGTGACCTCGGCCGAGGAGCGGAACTGGCCACGCAAAGATGGAGACGGAAAAATACATTTTGGATGTAATGTCTTGGTACAGACAGAGAAAAGCAGCAAGGAAAATCAAATCCGAGCGCCAGATGCGCCATGTGAATGCGATGCAGGATATAAAGGCTACTTTCGTTTGTGAGGACCAATGATCTGCGGGTACAACCTCGACAGATGATAGTTGATGGAGCTCTTTTTGCTCTGGGCGGCTTTCTGTGGCAAGTAAAATGGTCAGAAGGGCGGGCAGCAGAAGGGTGGCCGAGTTTGCGTACGGGGGCGTCCATGCATGCGCGCAATTGTTGCTCGAGCGCGGCGCATCCCTGGGTCGTGTATCCAGATGAAGCCCAGCATCCTGTAGCGGACAAATCGTTAGAGGAAAGAGCCGGCACAGAAGGAGCGAGCGAGCGTACCGAGCACAGAAGACATGACGCCGATGCAAGGATTTACGTTGGCCTGGTCGGGTCTCCGGACGCGCAGTTTGTGCAGCGGTGGTAGACGGGGCGCGGTGGCCTTTGCCACGGCTTGTGTGTTCTTGACGACCATGGCGAATGTGCTTGGATGTGCCGTGAGGGTAAAAGGGACTAGAGATATAAATAATATAGAATTGGTTGGACAACGAATTCGTGCTTGGCGTCGTACCTTCTGTTGTTTGTTTTGCGCCGGCCCGTGTGCGCACCCTCACCCTATTCCGTCCACCACGAGCAGCATGGACTTTGAGACGCCCGCACTCTCAGCCGTATCGCCTCCGCCCCGCCCTCACTCTGCGCCTGCTGCACGCTTGCTGTGGAATACCGCCGACTCGGCCAATCTCGCGCCGTCGCGCATCTCGCTCACTCGTCTATACCAACGCTTCCCGAAAGCTCCTTACCACCACCTGCCGTCCCAGTCCAAGGCTGCGCAAAGGTTGGCTGGTCCGCAGAAGAAGAAACGATGTAATGGCCTGGACGCTGGCCCAGACCTCGTGCGTCCCGTTGATTCCTACTCGGACGCGAGCGACGACGAATTGTTGCCTCGGCCCCACTCGCGATCGTCTTCAGCTCCGCCAGAGGCCACCAACACCCCTGAACATATATCCGCTGAAGCTCCGAGCATCTCGGACGACACAGCAATCCTCCATGCCTTCCTCAGCCGCGCCGCCGCCAGCAAGCGGAAGCGACCAATGCCCGTCCACAAGCGCGAATCTCTCGAAAACCGTAGAGACTCGAATGTCGTGCGTCACGCGCTTGCTTTGACCGATAAGCCCGACACGGTAGCCGATCTCGAGCCGGATGCTCCTACCAAGCCTGAGCCTGATGTTGAAGCTGCAGTCGAGGATGCTATAGTTGGACCGCCGCGATCGAAATCAGCCAAATCAAACCCGCCCAGGAGGACAACGCGTACGCGCACGCCAGCCGCAGCCCAGACAAAGCCCGCCAAGATCGCCATTAGAAGTGCTGCCGATCACATTGCGCTGAAGAGGACAGAGGCTCAAGAGCTATCTGTGCTGACTCGCTCCAACACGCGCAAGAACAAGGGCAAGGCTGTCATGCCTCCGTCAAGACTCTTGAATATCAACGACGCCATTGACGACTCTCTGGACCCAAACCCACCCGACCACGAGCATCCAGTCGCACGAAGAGCTGTGCAGTGGGACACGACTCTGGTTTACGTCAAAGAGTTCGAATCCGACTCGCCCGACAGTCCGCCAAAGACAAAAGGCCGCACGTCCCGTGTTTCTGCCAGAGCCTTGGAGCCATTCGTGCCTCTTGCATCTGCCCAAGAAGCTGTCGAGCCCGTCCCTGTAGCAGAAGCTGTGCTGCCTCCTCCGCCAAAACGGGTCCTACCAAGCAAGAAGCCATCTCGCATTGCCACTCCCGCTCGTCCTTCCAAGATTGCCGCCCTCAAACCACCACCCGTCGCCGCAGAACCGCAGGAAAGCCGCTTGACCACTCCCAAAAAGCCTTCCACTCTGACCGCCATCCGGCCCACAGCCCTGTCTTCTAGACTCGAGTTTGCTCCTTCTTCCAGGCACGATGCTGCGTCTTCCGTCTCGTTGCCTGGTCTGTTGAGTCCTGCGAAAAAGCGTGGCGGCAAGATCATGACGAGCTCGGCCATCAAACCGGCCACTGCGCAAAAAGACGGAGAGCCCTTAGGTCTGGCTTCTCCCGCGAAAAGGAAGAGGGCTGGCGTCAAATTTCCCTAGGAGCGTACATACATGACCTGCCCTCTGCACACAGCACTCTTTCCACCTTCGTATTTTCTTGCTTCATAACGCTTTACGAGTAATGCCCAATGTATTCGCCCATCAAGAGGCCAAACCTTTGTTTTGAAAGCTCCTGCAGAAGAAGAATGATATAGTGCTTCTCCCTGTGATGATGATAGTCGTGCTAACTAGGAATTCTGAACATCAACAACCAACTCACCCTTGGACCACTCTAGCTCCTGTCAAAGCGTCAGAATCCCTCGAGTCTCCTACGTGCCTCAGACAGCACAGACAACCACGTCCGATTTGGCCAAAAGTCTTGCCAACTTCCTTTGCCGACTGCTGTAGTCGCGCTTTGCTCTTCGCCACACGTGAGAAAGACCTCTCTAGACTTGCTCTCCATAGTCTGCCCCTTTGTTTCTTGCAAGTAGCATCGTGCTCTTGCTCGTCTCTGCTGGCTGTTGATTGCGCTTCCCCGGCGTGAGGAGAACAACCTGGACCATCCGGTGACTCTCCAGTCGTTGCTGCACGAGTATAGGCATGGATGATTTCCCTCCCGACCCTATCACCACACCCATTGCCAGGCACTTCTGCTCCGCTTTGATCGTGGCTCAGAAGAGATGCTGCATCCTCACGATATATTGGCACACCAGAAAAGGTGTATCTGGTTTCCTCGGCGCGAAGAGGAGGTGTACTGGACATGGTGCGGTGGGATCCTGATTCGAGAGGAGCCGAGAGCATAGTCACCGTCTGTTGATCTGTATCCGATACCTAATCCGACAGTGTATCCATGTCTCCAAGGTGGTGGTGAGATGGAGGTCCTCGAGGTACCGTTGGTTGAAAATTCAGCGTCCCTTTCTTCTTTGGCCGCCATCTCGAAGGAGGCAGCGGGAAACTTTGGATCAAGTCAGTGGTCCGCAACGTGTCGGAAGGATAAGGTGCCGCCTCGTGGCTTGTGTTCCGGATAGAAGGACATGAACTCTGCGCTGCCTTGTGTGCCCTAAGGTTTTGCGGTAATGAGATGGACCGAACTTGGAGCCTTCGAGCGGGATTGACTGGAATGGCGTTACCGTCAATTGCTCCTAGAGCTCTTCGGGTGACGGAGGCGCCGGCTGACATTGAACGACATCGTGCGCTCAGAGACTGTTCTTCCGCAGTGGTTGGCGCAGGAACCGCTGGAACAATCGTTGCACTCTGGTCGTTGTGGCCAGATTGAGGTATGTCAGCGGAAAGAACATTGTGCAAGGGGTGTTCTGAAGGTTGACCGTAGCCGTGTCCACTGATTGGTGGACGCCACGGTCGAGGTTGGATTGCTCGACGATTTCGAATCTCTCCTTGTAGAGCCCGGATCAACATACGAGTACCGCTTCTCGGAGACGATGATCTTGCCGAATTCAAGCTTCTCATCAGACGTCGCACAAGGGATTCACGAGTACACTGGGGCCAGTGAGGTAATCCGTCGGGGGTCTTCGCGCGGTGCGGTGGTCTGAATGGCGGCTGTAGAGGCTGGACTGGGTCTCCCGCTATGTTGAGCGCGTCCAGACTCTCGGTACATCTTGTGGAGCCCTTGCGTTCTACGGGTCGCGTTGTGCCATCGACGCTAGCGGCTTTGGGCTGGCCAGAGTAAGTTGGTCCTTTGCTTCTGAATGTGGCACGAGATATTTGGGTTCGGAGCGTGGCAAGTGATCTTTGCTCAGTAATGGTGAATAGAGGTGTGCCGTGCGGTCTGTTCACAAATCTAACCATATCATGCTGGATGGCTCCTTCACTCTTGGCTCTTTGATGCAAGGATTGGGGCTCGCCATCAGAAGCGATGGAAGAATGGTTCGAGTAACGATTGAAGTCCGCGGTCGACGAGTTGTCGGACACGCACGAGGAGGTTGTTGATGCATTGTAAATTGCAACGTCCAAAGAGCTGATGGGGTCCGTCAGATAAGGCGATTTCCTAGGTATAGGTCTCCAGTTTGTCATGGAACGGTCAAGACTTTGGCCGTTGGTATTGTCCTGGAGGGGCTGTTGGATTGAAGATGGGGGAAAAAGAAGCATAATGGCTGATCTGCTACCTGTAGTGTGATGGTTCATATGGAATGATAAGGTATTGGGGAAGTGCAAGGAGAAGAAACATTGACGAACTTGTGCCTCTTCATCGCAACTACCTTACCTCACCCTGCACTTTCCTATCGCAGATGGCCATTAAAATGCGTCACAACAGTAAGTCTGGCAACCACATATCCAAGGAAGTCGCAGGAGAGGAACACTTCGCCATGTTCTTCAAGGCTTGTACACACATAGCCCATGAACCTAGCCTCTGATGCATGGAGCCGACGCGTTGACCCCAAGTGGAGCAAGATCGTCGGCCGAATATCTAGACTCGAACAATTTTGGAAACTCCTTCTCCTCTGCCGTCGGGAATTGTCAATAGATGAGGGAGTATCAATCCTGTGTTGCAATACGGAACGTTGTAGCCCTTGTAAAAGTCTAGACTGTCAACGTCATGGATATTTTCGTGTGACACTTTTACACGTCAAGGGGATGATTGCTGCCCGATACGTCGCACGTCATACGTACACTCGAGTGGTCAGGTTGGTAGTTCTTAGTATCGACAGTGGAGTTCTCGCCGGCAGTTGCTGGATCGAGAGACGCCTCCTGTATCTGTCGAGTACTATACCTTATGCAGACTTGCTGCTTATACTCTGCCTTCACTAAGGATGGCACCACAATTGGAGCCGCTGGCCAGGAGTGATTCGAAAAGTAAATTGTTTCAGCGCCTGGGATTATCTCTTGATCAGAGCTCGGATAATCAGCTCTACGAATTGATGAAAGTAGGATTGTATCGCAAGGGGACATTGTGGATAGACTCCACTAACCGTTCATTGCAGAACGAGGCTTCTTTGGCACGGGATCGTATTCTGAATAACCCAGACAGCTTACTACCACAGCTGAGAGGCGACGCAAGCGTGAGTCTTCAAACACATCCAAATGATCTCGGCCAAGGACTAACGCAAACAGGTCCGGCCACCTTATTCGAACAACCAGATATGCGAGTCGGCAGTTCATGCCGAAGTTCTGCGCATGTGTCGAGAAGCGTCTCTGCAGACCAAGCCTATATACGAGAAGGGTCATGATACCGAAGGCCTGGATGAGGAGAATTGGATCGTTCGGTGGATGTTGTGTAAGTACATCCCTTGGAGGCCAAATTGACCCTCTTGGACTGAGACATGTACGTAGGGCACGTCTTTCGATTCCGCGACAGCCGCAACAAGATCCGAAAGCCCTGTCGAACACAGCCAGAGTCCTTGGTGTTGGTCGAGTCTAGCCATACAGCGTACTGGGATCCAGTAAAAGATGCGTATAAAAAGACATAGAGCTAGCATGAATTTGAAGGATGAATAGTGCAGGATTTTGTACAAGTGAAAGCAAGGTGGCCCCCATCGCTCCTAGAAAGTCTTTGGAAGCTTTAATTTTTGCCGAACCATTCTCTCCAAAGATCCCTGAAGCCAAACTGCGGACGTTGATCATCGTACACTTTGCTCGCAGGTCCAGCTAAGCTACCCAGTATTCTGGGAGACTTGGTAGTTGCGATTTCATACTTTGGCTTCGAAGCCACAGCTCGTTCCCTAATTGCGTCGGCGACTTGCGGAGCAACCTCCTTGTAGCAGGAATCCAATTCCCGATCCAATGAGAAGTACGGTCGTTGCGCCGAAGCCGGGCACATCAAATTGTATGATCGGGTCATTGAATTGAGATTCTCGACTGCAAGCTGCTGGTAGGGCCTTTCAGTGCGCAACCAGTCTGCGTCTCTGAAGGGGACTACTCGTGATCTGGAGGCCAGAAAGGTTTCTGCAAGCACTTGGGGCGAGGCCTGGACAGTAGTCACCTGTACCTTTTCCGACTTTGCTGACCCATCGACAGGGCGCTCGCTGATGCTTATCTCTTCAGCGGCCCCCACATGGGAGGATTCGTACTCGTTCTCCAGTTTGACTTCTGAGATGCGACCAAGAGAATCAACAGTGTTGGTCTTCTCGGCCTTCGCGTCGGTTGGGCAGTCAGCGAATGCCTCTGCTTGAGCATATTCTTCGGCAAGCTGCGTTTGGCTTTGCAGAGAACCTCCCCTACTGGCTATGGATCTGGCGACATGTCTTCTCCAGTCGGAACGAAGTCTGGCACGGAACCTGGTGGCTGTGAGGATAATTTCTTGTTGTTTCTCAATCCACGGGGGGACAATGTCTTGTCTCTGAATCATTTTGTTGAGGAGGTATTCCGTGGTGTCTATGAAGGGACTACTGGCACCATAGTCTCTCTCAATAGCCTTTCCCCTAGGCAGATTGCGGAATTTCCCTCGGGCAATGGCGTCTTCGATACGTTCGTTAGCAAGCGACTCGAGGCCTCTGAGAGTCATAGGAGCGGAACGTGCAGCGGGAGTGAAACGTTCTTTCAGCTCCTTCCGGAAGCGCTCGCGTTCATCGTCGGGCAGGTCCTTGATGTAGGCGTAAGCAGACGTCTTGTCTCGGGCGTTTGCTAATCTGGCACCGGAGGAGGCAGTGGACTTTGAAGGACCCCGAGAAGGCTTTGGCGATTTCAATGAGTCGCTGAGCATACGGCGGGGCCGTGTATCTCTGTTCTGGCGATTGGTGCTCTCTGGGGTATCTGCTAGAGACAGAGCATCGCCATCTTCGCTCTGAAAGGTGGCGGTGGCGATGCGTTCCAGCAAGTCTCGCTTGAGGCCTCGATCGAATCCGGCTTCCTCGATTGCTTTACGGGCCCTGCGCCCTCCAGTCTCCAGGCTCTCCTCGCTCATCCCTGCCAGTCTGCGAGACATGGCTCCTTGCTCTTTCCTCTCTCCACTTGACTCGTCATCCTTGGACGGCTTGGACAGGCAGCGAACCTGTGGACTAATGTATAAGGCCGGCGCTGCCAGCTTGTAGCGCAAGCATCGCGAGCAGACAGATAGAGTCAGAGGCGACAATGGTAGCATATGCTTGTGCGTTTAAAAGATGGCCTGGCTTTGGAAGTGGCAACTTGCAGTCAATTAAATACTAATATGCGGCTGTCGGAGATAACAGCACCATACATCCGAGCAGCGCCTTCCCATGTGGTATCAAAGTCTATTCTAGTCTAGTCCGTCTATAGCCATTCATCCAAGTAGACACGCACGCCCTTCTAAAGCCTAGCCTTGTAACGAGCATTCTCTTCTTGGAGAGGCTCCGCGATCCCGTCTCCAGCAGTGCGTGGCTTGCCAGGCTTGGAAGCCTTCTTCGGTGCCGCGTGATATCCTCCCTTGACATTATCCGAGTTCACTATGTTTCCATTCGCATCTCTCCGGATACCAAGCTCCATGAGTTTTCCGAAAGCCTTGGAAAAGTCGTCGAAGAAGAGGTCTTTGTCCTTGGCGTATTTTTCTACCCAAGGGCCGAAAGACTCATCCTTGACAAGTGCAAGGTCAGAAGGCAGCATGGCAAGCTCTTCGTCCAAGTCCTCGTCCATGTATACGTATTGTTTGACGCCATTCTCCAGAGTCTTCTCCTTCCATTCATACTCGCTCATGAGTTTGAAATATGTATTGCTAAATCGCGTAGGGTTTGGGACCCAGGGACCTGCCATACGGTTAGCGATTTTCTGAGCAATGCCCAAAGAATATGGCCTTGATACCATGGAATCCAGATCTGTCCATGTGCATACGACCGAGATTGTGTGCACCACTCAATGCGACAATCTCCTGGTCATTGAATCCCATACGGTAGAAGATGAAGCGGAGGTGATCAGCGCCTTGAGCACCATCTGGAAGACGCCCACGCGGTGGCAACTTGCTGTCGTCTACATAGTCGGTCCTGCCCGGGAGCCATTTGACCTCGGGGCCTCCCATCTCTCTTAGTGCAACGACAGCGGCCAACGTCCACAGGTCTGCATAGGTTATCCATGGGTGTTTTTTCTTGACCGGCTCCAGAAACACGCGGGCGTGCTGCAGACCTGCATTGGCTGCATCACCACCTTCGGCCTGTAGAGCACGTCAGTGTTTAGTTGACACGTGCAGCAGATCTCAAATGAGTACTTCATAGCGCATGCCGGCTCCATTCGATCCACCGGTGTCGGTTTCTCTGCAGTACGTTCCCGCGCTATGCCACGCCAATCGAACAAGCACAGGTCCAGCGCTACCATCGTCGTACTCTGGCTGGTGCAGAAGGTTCTTGATGTCTGCGGCGACGGCCTCGAAATCTCCAGAATTACTCATTGTGGCTGTAATCTAAATACCAGATTAAAACAGATTCGCAGACAGCAGTATGAGTCTCATACGACTGAGATAATGAACAACAAAGATCAGTGGCAATTTGCCATTCCAAGATGCCGTCTTATCGGCTCACCACAGTGATCTAATAATTGAATAAAAATTATCTGCCGAGCCTCGTTTCTGGAAAGATTGCCCTTGCATGTGCAGTACCGAGGTACAATACATGATCGATCAAACGGCCTGACGGCCCGCATATGACGATCTGCCGACAATTATTGAGTTGCAGCTTAATTATTGACAAGGTGACGCATGATTTGTGGAATCGAAGTTTTAGTAAATGAAGAAAGCGCTGCTGTTTATCAACGCCCTTGATGAAAAACCTACTGGGCCAAGTATGTACGAAGAACTCTCAAAGGACGAAATTAAAGAATAGTGCTACATCTACTCGCCCTTGAGTTTGTCTTGCTTGACATTGAAAGCAGTCTCAAGCAGTTCCTGCTCTTCCTTCACGTGACTGCTCTTGAGACCAGTGGCGACACTGGCGCTGGGGTTTCTTCCAGCGTAGAGAACGTGTCTCCTGTTGTGGTGCTCGGTCTCGTTCAACAACGTTTCGATGCGTGGTTGCGTGAAAGTCCATGAGCCAGCGTTCAGAGGTTCTTCTTGTGCCCAGACGATATTCTTGGCGTTAGGATACGAATCGAGGTTCTCCTTGAGTTGAGCCCAGGGGAAGGGGTTGAGCTGCTCGATACGAGTGATGGCAGTGTTGGTGATGCCGTTCTGCTGGCGGTACTTGTGAAGAGCGGCGTAGACCTGGCCGGTACAAAGGATCACACGCTCAATCTCCTCCTTGGGCTGGATCTGGAACTCGCCCTCGGCGTGAGCGGTGTCGGGGATGATCCACTGGAAGTGCGAGTCGCCAGTGAAGTCCTCAATGGAGGAACGTGCCAAGGGATGACGGAGCAGAGACTTTGAGAAGAAGAGGATAAGAGCTAACCGGCCGTTAGCACGAAAGAAGAGACGGGATCATAACTTTCAAGGACTTACGCTTTCGGAACTGTCTGTTCATCTGTCTGCGGAGAATGTGGAAGTAATTGGCAGGGGTGGTGCAGTATGCGATCTGCATGTTGCAGTCCTGATGCTGGCGGTCGAGTTTGTTAGCAGCGGGGAAGATGCGAGGGTCCTGCGCAACACGTGTTAGCGATGGTGGTCAAACCCAAGCACATGGCAGGCATACCTCGTTACAAAGCTGCAAGAATCTCTCCATCCTGCCAGAACTGTGTTCGGGGCCTTGTCCATCGTAACCGTGAGGCATGCTCATGACAAGACCGGATCGTTGCAGCCACTTGACCTCACCCGAAGCAATGAACTGATCGATAATGCATTGTGCGTTGTTGGCAAAGTCACCGAACTGAGCCTCCCACATGACGAGGGCATCGGGAGAGGAGAGCGAATAACCATACTCGAAACCGAGAACACCAAATTCACTCAGACTGGAGTTGGAGACCACGAAGCTACCCTGGTCCTTGCTCAGGTTTTGGAGAGGGGTGTATGTGCTCTCGCTCTCCTGGTCGTGCACGACAGCGTGTCTCTGAGAGAAAGTACCACGCTCGACATCCTGACCGGAAACTCTGACGTGGTGACCCTCCATACACAGACTGCCAAAGGCAAGGGCTTCGGCGGTACTCATGTCGATGTTGGCACCCTCGTTGACGGTCTTGGTGCGGTTGTTAAGAATACGCTTCAGGTTGCGGTGAACGTTGAAGCCATCCGGAGGAGTGCCGATCTTCTCGCCGATGTGCTTGAGAGTCTCGTGGTCAACAGCAGTGGGGAGGTGAGGCAGCACTTCGGTGGCAAGCTCCTTGGGACTCTTGAATCCGTTCCAGGCACTGGTCAGCCATTCCTTGGCAGTAGGCGTGTAGTCTTTGCTGCGAGCGAAGGACTCCTCAAGCATGCCCCAGACCCACTTCTTGTGCTCGTCGACATCGTCCATTGTGAAAGTCTTGTCCTCGACAAGCTGGCTGATGTACTTCTCGAGGGTTGGCTTCTGCTCGCCGATGCGCTTGTACATGAGGGGCTGGGTGAAGGAGGGCTGGTCGGTCTCGTTGTGGCCTTGCTTACGGTAGCAGACAATGTCAATAACAACGTCCTTCTTGAACTCGGCACGCCAGTCGGCAGCCAGCTGGCAGACAAAGTTGACAGCCTCAACATCGTCACCGTTGACGTGGAAGACGGGCGCATCGATGGCCTTGGCAATGTCGGAGCAGTAAGGCGTAGAGCGCGAGAAACGGGGGTCGGTGGTGAAACCAATCTGGTTGTTGACGACGATGTGGATGGTACCGCCAGTCTGGTATGAGGGCAGCGCGTAGAAGCCCATGGTTTCGTAGACGATGCCCTGGCCAGCAAAGGCAGCATCGCCGTGGAGCAAGACACCCATGGCCGAGTTGGCCTCCTTCTCGTCACCGTTGTAGTGCAGGATGGCTCTGGTCTTGCCGAGAACGACGGGGTCCTCGGCTTCCAGGTGCGAGGGATTGGCGACCAGCGAAAGCTGCACACGCTTGCCGGAAGGAGTGGGACGCTCAAAGTTCATACCAAGATGGTACTTGACGTCACCAGAGCCCTCGTCGGCGGCCTCTGCAGAACCGGCAAACTCGCTGAAGATGGACTCGTTGGGCTTGCGGACCACGTTGGAGAGGACGTTGAGACGACCACGGTGGGGCATTCCGATGACAATGTCCTTGACACCGTAGTCGACGCTGCGGTCGATCAAGGCCTTCATTCCGGGGATCAGAGACTCGCCGCCCTCGAGACCGAATCGCTTGTCGTTGGGGTACTTTGTGGCCAGGAAGCTCTCGAAGCTGGAACTCCAGATCAGGCGGTCCAGGATGCGTCTCTTCTCGTCCACAGAGTACTTGTAGGGCTGGGGCACCTCGATGCGGGCACGCAGCCAGTCGCACTGCTCGCGGTCGGGAATGTGGATGTATTCGATACCGTAGCTACCGCAGTAGAGACGCTCGCAGGCAGCAATGATGTCCTTGAGCTTCATCTTGTTGTTGCCCTCGGTAGCAAAGCGGGGCAGAATTCCAGGTCCAAGGCTGAACTCCTGCTCCATGTCGGCCTCGGTGAAGTTGTAGTGGTCGAGGTTGAGCTCGGGAGGGTTGCCGTAGCCAAAGGCGCTGGCCTCGTTGCGGATGCCGAGAGGATCGATCTTGGCCTTGTGGTGGCCACGGGCCTGGTATGCGCGCACCAAGAGCTGGACCTTGAGGTGGTCGGTCAGGTCAGAGCTTGCGCCTACGCCGGCGGCGGCAGTGGGCGAGAAGCCAGGGGCTCCGCCTTGCGGAGAGGGGACGATGGTGGGCGGAGGTTGGAAGGCCTGTGACGTTGGCATGTCGCCGCTCTCCATGTTGCGGAAGTAGACCTGCCAGGAGACGTGCACCGACTTTGGGTCGTTCTTCCACTCCATGTACATGGCGTCGATGTAGTTTGCCGTGTTGCCCTGGAGGAACGAGTCGCTGGGGTCCTAGACATGGCCTGTCAGCTTGGAGAGGGAATGCATGGAACAGACGGAAAGCATACAACGCCCTTGTTGGTGTCCTCTGCGGCCACTGCATAGCTGCGGAACTGGCTCAGAGCAGGATTGCTCCTTGACTGTGTGAAGGGGACGGCAGGTCTGCTCCTGGGGACAGAGCGGGTCCCGGCAGCCGCCAGGCGCTTGGTGCAATGCGAAAAAGATGCTCTCAACATGATAGATGAGCGCTCGCCTTTGTGGGATGGGAAAAGCGAGATGCAACTGCCTATGCCTTCTTCATGGTATGGAAGGGAACGAAGCCAGCCAAGGGAGTTGCGACCACCCGGGAGTATCCGTACCCTCGGCCCTTCAGTCGTTTGACGTCAAACACATTTTCCATATTACCTACATGTACCTCATGTACGCAAGTCCCGCAAGTGTCATCTGTTTCGACTGTGGTCACGAGTGCGGCGCTTTCTACATGTTCTCTACTGCTAAGATTCCCGACGATCTGGTTGCAATGCAGAAAGTGCGTAGTGTATGTAGACGTGCAAAAATCACTACAGATGAAGATGATAGTTCCTTCCACTGCACATTATCAGCTCTGTGATCAAGAATAGAACCAGTGTCAAGAGACTGCAGATGTTTATCTCAATCTAGTAGGACATGCTTCCTGTTTTGACGAACTCTTCAAGTGAATCGGGTCAAACAGGATGATAAGTTTGTCTGAATGGAGCCTCATGAGTTGGGTAAGGTACCTTGGTTGCTCAAGAAAGTGATGTCTCCCATACGCTTGACACTACCTTAGATTCGTCAAGGAGTCTGGCAGCAGGGAAGAAAGTAGCAATAGACGTGGAAACTACCTGGTGCAATGACTGTTTATTCTGTCAACATGTAGTTTCTTGTCACTTAATACAGAGAAATGTTCGCGAATTAAGCACAGTCGGCCAACCTTCTTATTAGGGCGATGACGAAGGGCGTTGTCGAGCTTACAGACGGGAACTGCCTCAGATGGAATATTAGACGTAATTGTACCCGCATCCAACTGTGCCGTCGCCAACTTCTCCATGTCGTCGGCGGCGACTGCATACAAGAAGCGCAACGGCACTGTGTCGGTCGGCGCAGACCGCACATGGTTGTTCTGGACGCCATCGGAACCGCCAGGCTCCTCGCCTTCACTGACGATTGCCATCAAAGACATTGTCAGTGAGTGTTGCTTCGTCTGTCACGGCAACATGTGCAGGGCTGATGTCGTGCCCTAGATCTCCAGCAGACGCCTGCAACCAGCGCAAAGGCTGTTCTCAAAGTGGTCGTCCAGCCAGCAGGAGCCACAGCCCCCGAGCCACACGTCTTCCATTTCATATCCGATGCTGCACGAGCCGAGCAACAAGCCATCACAGACATCCTGACAAATGCCATTGCCGCCATCAAAGCTGCAGTGCCGACGAAGAATGCACCCTCGCAAGACGCCCCGGGCCCTGCAGCCAGGACACAGCCTGCCGCGGCCGCCACTGCCAGCGTCAACGAGAGCTGGTACGATGACGCGCATCTCATGACAGACATCGAGCTGCAAAAATCGCTGCTTGGGGCCAACCCTGCCTTAAGACAGAGATTCAACGAAAGTCTTCACGACAGACCCGAAAGCATAACCGTCATTCAGTTTTCGACACAGTTCTGGTCAACACGCCTCCACTTATTACGCGCTCATGCTATCGAGAAAGCACAGAGTCAGGGCGACTACAATGTCTTGCCCGAGATCAAGTTCACTCGAGTCGCCGCGGAGAAAGAAGGCGAGGCCGACTCTCTGACGCTACGTCTGGCAGGCCCCCAGATCAAATTGATCTTCAAACAATATCCCATAGTCCGGCAAGCGTACAACGAAAACGTTCCGCCGACAGACAGCAACACATTCTGGTCCCGCTTCTTCATGAGCAGGCTGCTCAAACGACTCAAGGGCGAGAAGATTACGGATGCCGACCCGCCAGACCCCATGTTTGACAAGTATTTGAATTATCAGGAGAAGGGTCCAACAAACATAGGATACGTCCCTCACTTCATTGACCTCGAAGGCAACGAGCAGAACCATAGCCAGCGCCAAGGCAATAGACCAGACGAAACCATGCGGCCGGAGAAAGTGCCGATATTGAGAATTATCAACAATCTTTCAGAGAAGATGATGGCCCAAGTGGCACCATCCGATGGCGGAGCCCATGCGCCGATTGGCATGACCGAGGAGGCATTCAACGAGCTTCGACTACGAGATCTTCAGACAGAAGCTGGAGATAATCGCGTCGTGCTGAACATCAGAGATCAGCAGCGTCTGATGGGCGGCAGGTTTGAGAACGGGCTCTCGACAGAAGCACAGCTTTACTCTACACAGGCACCTGAGACGGTGATTGAGCTGCTACGTAATGAAGTCATGTCGGCAGCCACGATAAACCTCAGCAAGGCTGTCGGGGTGCAGTCGGATAGTGAAAACTCGGATGACGAAGACAGGATGAAGAAGAAAGCTCGGATCGGAAGCAAAAGTGCACTTACAAAATCCACACACGACATGGTGGCGTCGATCAGCAGGCGGAGACATGCAGCGTCGGCCGATGTGTCGTCAAGACGAGGTCTCTCGCAATCGACGTTCGACGCACTAAGCCTGACGCACAGTACGACGATCGAGTTTCTCCACTACTTCTGGACTCTATTCTTGTCTGGAGACGGATCTAGAAGCAATGAGCTGGCCAAATTGGTCGAGACACTAGATCGATCGATAGACCGGATCAAGATGGTGTCTGAAAAGGCGGAAAAGGAAAAGCTGCTGGAAGAAGAGCGGCTGAAAAAGCAGATGCAGGCGCTGAATGCTAGGTCAACGAGACGCAGGCGGGTGGAAATGGAACTGGAGAAGCTGGGCGGAGGACGACAGGCGGTAGAGGAGATGATGCAACCTACGATGAAGGCACTGGGCGAGGCGACAGCGCAATATCGCAGGGCATACGAGGAACAGAGCGCACAGGTTGCTTAGCTTAGGCTACGTTGAGATAGAGTAGGTAGCCGAACAATAGCCTCGCAAGACAGAGTGTGGGGATCGCGGCGGGTTGCCTGGCAACGGGCCGAAACATCAACAATACCGTGCGAAAGCTAGTGGGGAATAAATGCCAATAGTTTAGTGTCCATCCATCCATGAATGCAAGAGTCAATGGGCAGTAGCAATCAGCTTGGTCTCGTTGTTGTCCGTCTTCTGCTTCTTGTTGCTCCCCCACCGCCGTCGCCATGTTGAGGTCCATCCTGCCCAAAGAACACCACCGACGGACCAAATCGAGCTCCAACAACACGCAGGCAGACTCGGCCACCGACGACACACGATCCAGTCGACACGCCAAACAGGATAATGCCGCGTCGCAAAAGCGGTCCAAGAGCAGCGTGTCCATGCGCTCCTTGGGCAGAGACAAGGAAAAGGACCGCGAACGAAAGGCCCGCAAGGAAAGAGAAAAGGAAATGAAGAAGACAAAGTCGTCGACCAGCCTGCGCGGGCTGTTTGGCAAGATCAAGGACGACGCCTTGCCCCTGCACGACAAGGAGAACCAAAGCCCGCCTCCGGCTGACGGCCCGCCAGTCACTTCCCGTCCCAAAAGCCTGGTCATGCCACCCTCGCCTTCCTATTTCGACGTGCTCAACCTTCCTGACAGAGAGCGTGCCCAGCTCGGTTCTCGTGGCTCGCAAGACAGCCACGGTAGCATCGAGGGCAGGAAAGTCAGCTCCAGCAGCAACGAACGCCCCGCGCCCAGGCCTCTCTCAAACATTCCCAAGCGTGGCCCACGCGTCATGGCTGCTGTTGCTGCCTTTGACGAAAAGGCGAGAGAACAGTGCCTGCCCAAAGACGAGCCCAAACTCGACTCCAAGGCTGTCGACGCTGCTTTCGAGGCCGTGCTCGAGTCGCGCAACATCCCCGAACACATGCGTCAAAAGATGCGCACACTGACTCTCCGCGTCAAGGCCGACTTTATCAGGCAGGACAAAGGTGCTACAGGAACCCCGCCAAGCCCTACCAAACCAGAATCGCGCCTGCCTTTCTTCCAAGACGAACAGTTGCCTGCTGAACCAGCCGAAGGAGAGCCCAAGGAGGATGCTTCCAAACGGTCTCGATCTAGAAGTAAGACTTTTACTCTGACCAGGGGTGACGCATCCACAAAGAAACAGAAGCCCGACAGTCGACCAAACTCGATCCACATCCCCAGGTCTACATCCACTCTGCCCAGAAACTGCATGCCCCCATCACCAGGCCGAGGACCGCAACCGGCATGCCCAGATGAATTTGTGGCATACCTAGAAAACATCCGTGACCCTCGCCAGATGGAGGTTGGCAGGTTGCACAAGTTGCGTCTTCTGCTCCGTAATGAAACAGTGGCGTGGGTCGATAATTTCATATCGCTGGGTGGCATGTTCCAAGTCGTCGACGTGCTGCACCGCATCATGCAGATCGAGTGGCGTGAGGAACATGAGGACCAATTGCTCCACGAGGCTTTGCTTTGCTTGAAAGGACTTTGCACCACCGAGGTTGCCCTGAAGAATCTATCCGGACTCGCCGATGCCCTGTTCCCAAAACTGCTGGCCATGCTTTTCGACGAAGAGAAGAAAGGTCCCAGCGAATTCACCACCAGGGGCATAGTGATCAATGTTCTTTGTAAGTTGTCAACTCTCGCATGAGCTGCCCTGCCGTCTTCTAACCTGTCCCAGTCGCGTATCTAGGCGCTGCACAAAGTCAGGGGCCAGACGCTCTTGCTCAAAGAGCTCGTGTAATCCTAGCCTATCTACAAGATCCTCAGAAGCCCGAAGAAGCACAACCAGTGTCCTTTGTCCTCAGCATGCGGCAGTCACGGCCTTACAAGGTGTGGTGCACCGAGGTCAGCAACGTGACCAAGGAAGTCTTCTGGATCTTCTTGCACCACCTCAACGTGATTCCACTACCCAAGCAGGATGCAACAGAATCACAAATATACGGTGCCCAACAGTCTTATTGTCAACGATTCTTCCCCGGAGACCGTCCTCCAGTCCCGGCTGCCCCGTACATCGGAGGCGTCGAATGGGATGCCACCACATACATGACAGCGCACTTGGACCTTCTCAACGGCCTTGTTGCCTCACTTCCGACCAAAGACGATCGCAACCAGCTGCGTGCCGAGTTGAAGGCCAGCGGATGGGAGAAGATGATGGGCAGCACCATGCGCACTTGCAAGGAAAAGTTCTATTGTGGAGTGCACTCTGGCCTGCAGAACTGGATTGCCGCCGCTCAAGCAGATGACTGGGACTTGGAATATGTGCGATACGGCCCTAGCAAGGAGGAGATGCTGGCGGCAAGCCCCAAGAAAAGTCCCAACAAGAAGTCCGACTCGCCGCCGCAGATTGGTCTTGCCATTGTCCAGATGCCCAAGTTGACCCTTGGACTAGACCGGTCAAGCTCGACGCCTGCGTTTAACGCTACTAACGATAATGATGGATGGTTGCTTTGAAATCAGCACAAGATGCAAGGAGTTTATGGTTTTTTTCCCCTAGGGTGAGAATGGGGGGTTTCCTCATTATTTGCGATTCAAGGTGTTTTTTGGTCGTGGAAAAGGCGTTTATTACTGATGTACATGTGGGAAAGAACAGGTATGGATTACCTTCCGGCGCTGTCAGGCTTCTACGGATATATATCTAAGCTGTTCGTCTATGTTTTGTGCCTGTTCCATTACATTACCAGCTAGTCAGTTGGGTCGAGCGGTCAAAGCCTCCTCTGAGCTGCTGGGCAGGCTTGACGACCTTGCCTTGGAGAACAGTGTAGCGCACAAGGTTCTCGCAGTCTTGAGGCTTGATCCTGGCCAGCCACATGCACTGGGCAGCTTCGTCCAAAGGCTTGCCGTCTGGCGAGATGCGTCTGCGGTAGATCAGGACGTTTGCCGAGTACTTGTGGCCACCGACGTGGTTGATGAAATAGATACCAACACCTCCGGGGCGTTCGTCATCAAAGTCACGGAACAGTCCCAGAGGGCGTAGGTGTCTCTCGAGTTCTCTTTTCAGCAATGGCGCCGACTGGCCACATCTGGCGTCTCGCGTTGCGTGCGAGCATAGCAGGATCAGGTAGTTGTGAGGACAGTTTCTCATCTCCAAGCCGGCAGGCAAGGGTGTTGCGATACGTTGTGTTGCGGGATCGGCGGCCAAGGGCGTTGTGTTTGTGGGGCCAGGATTAATGCATTGTTGGATGACATGTGGGACAGCGGCAGGAGTGACGTGGTCGACATAGCTGAAGGCGGGAAGGAGCAGAACCGTGGTGGTGCCGTCCGGGGCGGAATGCGGGACGGGCATGTTGGAGGCCGAGAGCATCATTTTCTGGTGACAGACGTTAGACACTTATACAACAGCGACAAGAAGAAGCGGATGGAGCTTACGCCATTGGTGGGTTCGTCAGCCTTTGCGACGGCCTCCATGACACTGCCCTTTTCATCCGCCACGTCGCGCACCCAGTCCGACTTCCCAGTAGCCACAATCAGATGCGTGTTCCAGCCATTGATGTTGCCGTAGAGCTTGTCGTCCTCGTCAATCTCGAACTTGCGTGGATACTTGATGGAGCATGATTCGCAATCGTGAAGACACTCTTCGCCGTCGACCGCAGGATCTGTCTTGGTGAAGAGCGCATCGACCGTCTCTGCCTTTGTGAAATTCGACGACGACGTCGTGGGCGTGAAGCGGGACGACAGGTTCCGCAGGAGGGAGGCCATTTTTGTTTTTGCTCTGCCTGGGGGGAACTGCTGCTTTATCAGATCAAAGTCATGCTGCGTCATCGATGTATTGCTGCTCCCTCCATCCACATACTCGTACAACAATTTTGTCTTAGTGTGTGCTGTGTTCTAGCGATCTAGATATTCAGACTGTTTCTACCGGCAGTCATGGTGCAGCTGCTGTAGTTGACTCGAAGAAGAGCAGCTGCCTGATTCTTCTCACCCCTCGGACCTGTCGGACATCTCTCTCGGCCGTCTTTTCAACTAAAATATACATCCATCCAGCAGCTCGGATGAATCATACCAAAATCAAGTTCTTGACCGGAGCCCCTGATGCAAACGCCTTAGACTGGACAGCAGAGGGACTGCTAAACAATCTCTGCTCTGCCTTGCAACGCTACCTGCACCACCTCACACCACCGGGCCCACCACCTACGCCCGCATCCGTCCAGCCAGTAGCAAGGTGGAGGGCCATTCCTCTGTCAGGCAGAACCTTTTACGAGAGTCCTGCAACTGACCAGCATGACGACTTTCTTGACCACTCTTTCGCCATTCATGAACACTTGCAGTCATCGCAAATTGCATCTGCTCAGGAAGAAATCGACACAGATGAACCAACATTTGTGACTGAAGACTCCTTAAACTCGACATATGCAGAGGATCCCACGACCACATTCATGTCAGCCGATCTCTCTGCGGCCGCTGGAGACTCTCCGCCTGCACAGAATGTACCCTACAGGTCGACGGGGCCTATAATGAGCATCAAGTACATCCCCACAGCGGCATACCTACAGAGACTGCTGCCCCAGACCATGACGGTCAACTTGATCGTAGGCGTCATCAGTGTTGATCCTGCCAGAACGGTGACGGTCCGTAAAGGAGGCTACGATATGGAGATAATCGAAGTCATGGTTGGAGATGAGACGCAAGCAGGCTTCACAATCAGCTCATGGCATACGCCGTCAACAGACGCCCGTGGCACAAATGAGGAGGACAGTCTGCGCAAGACCTTGCAATCGATACGTCCTCAAGATGTCGTGCTCATCGAACGAGTAGCCCTCAGCTCGTTCAGAGGTAAAGTATTTGGCCAGTCTCTGAATCGCAAAGCAACCAAGAACGCAACAGCGTTTACAGTTCTGCGCAGAATACACGCATTACCTGTAGATAGTGCACATCAGTCTGGCTTGTCTCTGGCAGTCGAGAATAAACGGGACAGAGTCCAGGAGTGGGTAGCAAGTTTCGTCGGCCCCGGCGCCAAGAAGCGAAGAGTCCCGCCCGAGTCTTTGTCAGCAACTCGGGAGAAGAGGGGAAAGCATATTGCTGCTCCAGACGACGATCTGCCAGAAGACTCGCAGAAGTGAGGCATTCGATCAGGTTCTTCACAGACATGTGTTATTTGGATGGCGTGTTTGTACACCACAGTTTGATCTGCTGTAGCAATTGCATTCCATTACATGTCCATTATTATGTCATACTAACCGCATTCGGTTAGAGTTGACTCTCGCTGTACTTCAACCTCTCGATCGCACACGTCCCGGCTTCGTTCAAATCTTCGACGAGAAGACGAGTCGAATGTTGTGTACCTGATCATTTCTTCTGACAAACGTACTAGCTACAGCTGGGGCAATTCTCTCTTCGGAGGTGGGAATATAATACAAATCTAGATAATAGTGAAGACGCTAGAGGGATAAGAGCACTGAGCGCGAGCCACGGCTCAACTTATTGTTGTCTTCCGAGTCCATACCTGGCAATGGTTGCTTGTACATCCTCCCACACAATGTCTTTGACGACTGCACCTTCTTCCTCGCCTTGCTGGACGACAACGGTAGGAGCACCGCTACCTCCGCCAGGGTTCTTGACCAAGCCGCCAAAGACCTGGCGAGCAACGTGACGCAGCTCCGGAATTGAGACTTTGTCGATGCGAGCAATCATGTCCTTCACGGGCACCTTGCGGCCATGCACCTGGACTTGACGTCCGAGATCCTCGAGTTCGACCATACGACTTTCCAGGTTCATGAGCAGACTGCTCTTGAGCTGGTTCTTCGCACGCTTGACCTCTCCTTCCGTGAGACGGCCAATTCCAGTCTCCTTGCCAAGATTGGCCAACTGTTGACACATGACCTGCAGCATGTGGTTCACAAATTGTGGGGCGCAGGCAGCGCTGATGCCAAAGATGCCACTGTCTGTGTATGCATGGTTGAAGGAGCTACAATTCTCGACCCATCCATGCTGATTCAAGACGTTTGTGTACAGACGACTGTACATGCCCTTACCAGGCCCGCCGGCAGAAAAGGATCCGCCACCTCCCAAGAGGGTCTGTAGCGTCGCAAGTGCATAGATAGAGTCGGAGTTGATGGGCAGGGATTCGAATGCAAGGTGAATGTACGAAAGACGAGGGAGAGCAGGATTCGGCGGGATGGGCAGATTAGGCAATGTGAGGAAACCACCAGTGTAGCGGGCTGGCAAAGAGGTGTCGACTGGAACATCGAGAGGGTGGGGAACAATGTGTGAAGGGTCGAGTGGTGAGACTGTGGCGGCGTTTGGAGCAGAGGTAGACAAGATGTTGAAGAATGGGATTTTTGAGGAGAGAGTCGACTTTTGTTGCGCAGGCTGGGTAGATGTGGCGGTGTTCAAGCTCTCTGGCTTCATGTCGCCAAAGTATTGCTCAGCCAAGCTGACAGCCTCCGTGTGGGCAACTCCAGCAAAAGCAACAACCAGTCTCTCGGGGCGGAAGAAAGCGCGGCGGTAGGCGTCAACGGTGCGCTTATTGATGCTTCCCAGGCGGTCGGCCGGGCATAGCAGCGGGTTTCCAAGGGTGTTGTCCTTGTATGCGGCCATGTGAAGCAGCTCGGGTAGGATGAGGTCAGGCTTGCTCCAGATCTCGCCAATCTCATACTCGGCCGTCTCCAACTGGCGCGAGACCTCTTCGTCGGTAATGTTGGGGTCCCGGATTGTTTCGGCGAGGAGGGCAGTGGCGGTGGGGACGGCGCTGTTGAAGGTGGCGGCCTGGTACATGAGAGACTCTCGCGAAGAGGCGCAATGGATGTTTCCGCCTAGGGATTCGATCTCTTCAAGGATGGTGTCGGCACTCCGACGCGACGACGACTTGAAGGCCAGACGGTCGATGATGTGTGAGACGCCGCGCATGGCTTCATTCTCGTAGCGCGAGCCGGCATCAACGTAGACGCCGATGGCTGAGAAGGCACCGGGAACGGCTTCACTGGCGACCCGGATGCCATTCGGAAGGGTGGTTATTTGGTCGAGTTCGGTAGGGTCCTGAGAAACACGGGTATTACTAAATGGCAGTTGGAATGGGTGGCAATCAATTAAGACTTGCGGACGGGCATACCTTTGAGATGGAGTCTAGCGAGGCAAATGTGCGCCTCGACACATGGCGGGAGATGGTGCGGACAGGCGGCAAGGCTCTGCTTAACCGTAACATTTTTCTGAGTTTGGCAAGACAAGCAGCCGCAACTTTTTGAACATGGACGAGCGCTCCTCAGGCAATTACTCCAAAGTTGAATCCACTAATTAGTCCGTGCACTCGCTGCTTCCTTTTTGAGACTGGGTTCTTCTACATGTACCTACCTTAACCTACCTCACTCCACCAGTCTGCCTATTACATACGAGTACATACAACCGGCCAGAACTCTAGATATGGCAAACTACTTGTTTTGGCGGGTGTTCGTCGGGCCAAACAAACAGACGATTTGGAAGGCAGGCGGGCTAGCAGCGCAGAAGCCATGAAGACGTTTATGGCCATGACATGGCGTTCATGCGGCACTGCGAGGCGCTTTCCCCTCTTGTCTGCCAATGCTGTCTTCTCCCGCTCCTTCCATCTGCAATACATACCTAAGACTGTATAAACTCGATTGAATTCCGTGCCGCGCCTGCCCATCATCGGCCTGGTGACATAATCCCAAGAACGCCTCTTTTGTGTTTGTGTTAATACCAGAGCCGCCCACTCAGCCCGCTCCCTTTGCCCTAATCACCATCCACCATGTCGACTGTTTCGGACACGCCAACGCGGACCTCGAGACTTCGCGGGCTTTCATATTTGCGACATCTCCACTCTACACCGCCGACACCGCCAAGTCAGCCCTCGACATCGTCCGTATCTCCCACCGCCCGTGCCCCCACGCTCAGCCGGCGTACCAGCTCTCCCGCCCGCTCCGCTGCCCCGCTGCGTAGCGAGCCCCCGGCCAGCGGCTGGCTTCCTACCGCCACCGCCGTGGCTCAAACTGCCACGCAAACAGACTCGTCTGCTGCAAACATGACCCGCACAAGATCCGTCGCCGTCACCACCGAGCCCGAGGTCGAATCGACAATCTCCGGACCAGCCCCTGATGAGTCTGCACCGCTGCCATCACAGTCAACGTCTACCGACAAAAAGGATGCTCCTACTATCCGCTTCATCCCTCACCACGAGCCCCGCGCCTCGAGGCCTTCTCTCGTCTTCCCCATCGTCACACGAACAATTGCCGAAGCCGGCCAGCGGGTCAAGATTGGCAGGTACTCGGAAAGGGATCAAGCCGTGGATGCCCAAGCAAACGCAAAAACCGCCGCTCCAGTAGGCTTCAAAAGCAAGGTGGTCAGCCGGAGGCATTGCGAGCTGTGGTGCGACAATGGCCAATGGTTCATCAAGGACGTTAAGAGTAGTTCCGGCACCTTTTTGAACCACGTGCGTCTGAGCAGTCCGGGCATGGAGAGCCGTGCTTATCCGCTCAATGACGGTGACATTGTCCAACTCGGTATTGATTTCAAGGGTGGAGAAGAAGTCATATTCCGATGTGTCAAGATCCGTATCGAGTGCAACAGAGGCTGGCAGAAGAGTTTAAATCAGTTCAAGTGAGTCTCTGGCGACTGTTGCAAAGAAGTCGCCAACTAACACGCACAGCACGGCAACCCATAAAAACATCTTGAAACGGGCAAAAGTCAGCAGCTCAAAGGACAGCGACGCTCAATCTACACACAGCTCCGAATGCTCGATATGTTTGAACGCGGTGGCGCCCTGTCAGGCTCTGTTTGTGGCCCCCTGTTCACATGTGTGGCATTACAAATGCGTCCGAACTCTTATATATCCCAATTGGCCCAGCTTCCAATGTCCCAATTGTCGTGCTTATGCCGACTTGGAAGCCGACGTTGAGCCCTCAGAGGAGGAGGAGGAAGGAGAGGACGACGACGAAAATCTTGAAAAGCCAGTCTCGGAGGACTCGCAACCTAAGCTTGACGCTCTTCCAAAAATTGCGACAGGCCAACTTGAAGACGAGGATTTGACTGCCATGATGAATCATGTTTCGGTGCGCTCGAGCTCCCCGTCTGGCAATCTATCAGGCACAGAATCAAGCTCAGAAGGTGAGGCTGGACCCTCGCAAGCCTCGACCTCACAGCCTGTTCCCATAGCCGCAACCAATTCTCCACTCCGCATGAATCTGCCAGAACCGAACATGGCAATGTCGGCCACACCAACATCCTCGGCCTCGTTTGCCTTGGCTGCTCCAACAATAGCACCCATGGGCGACGGACAAAACACGCCCATGAACGATGTTGGACCATTCTTATTTGAAAACGGCTCAAGGCGCACAGTACAGCGCAGCATTGCAGACTTGTCTCGTGAGCCGGTCCACGAGGAAGCTGAAGAGCATCTTGCGTGATTGGTCAATCTTAATTCACGTCTACTGCCCGCATTTCTGTCCTACGGTGCTTTGCCGTGTTGCTCGTGACCGCCCATGCTCTTCGTCATCAGAAAGCGGGAACAAATGGGGGGGCTGCAGAGTGGCTGTTGCCGGGTGGTTTGATTGAAGTGAAAACGTGTGCTATCTATAGTTTACTCTTGCCAATGCCCCAAACCTCTGCTTCTGGATTGTTTACGTTTGGCTGCACAGAACCATGTTCGCCCCTGGGGTTTGCCAAGGGATCCTGGATAGGCTTCCCTTGGAGAGCACCGCTCTCTGGCAGCTCGTCGACATACAGAGACCTGGTTTTATTCATGGTCTCGACGGCTTCACGCTCGATGCGTGCAATGAGATCTGCGCAGGTGGGTATATCGTGAATCAAGCCAATGACCTGACCGGCCGTCCAAACCTATAG
This sequence comes from Aureobasidium zeae, assembly GCA_017580825.2. Lineage (NCBI taxonomy): Eukaryota > Fungi > Ascomycota > Dothideomycetes > Dothideales > Saccotheciaceae > Aureobasidium > Aureobasidium zeae. The sequence goes on from JAGFJS020000036.1 coordinate 197,222, forward strand.
TTGTTACGTGTCAGCAACTTGCACGTATGGCGGTAATCAGGCTCACTTACGCCGTGTTCCGGGTCTCCGTTCAAGAAGACCTCTCTCCCTCGCTTGCCGCTCACGTACGGAGCAACCTCTTCAAACTTGCCAGTGGGACTCTCCCTTTCGATCTTTATTGCGTCTCGGCAACTTTGTGCTGAACATTGCGCTTTGTGATGTGTGTCACGCGCGAAACCACCCTAGCATTGGCCTCGCCTTACATCACCTCCTTGATTCTGGATTCGAGCTCCATGTCAACATAATGCATCCCAATTGTTCCTTCCTCCGAGGCAATGCTGCGCGAAGGCCTTTCCCCGGCGGCAAAACCCCAGAGGCGATAAGGACATTGCACCTGTCGCTCTCAGAGCAATAAGTTTCGTATTATCCGTCTCCCCGACTGCCCCAGCACAGTCCATCCGTCCGAAGCTGAGGAAGCACGCCCTGTTGACTTAAATGCGTGCGTACTGTGTGCACTGTCAAATGATGATAGCGTTTGCACTTTGAGTCTTGATGACGACAGTTTGCCTCATGTTCAACAGGCGATCCTTCCTCAGATACTCACATATCTGATACGATCCAGCTGAGAGCTGGCACAAGAGGCAAGTTCACCCCCAAACGGTTTTCTTTGTCATTTCTTTATCTCGCGATTTCTCGATCGTTTTTCCACGACTGCCGCGGCCTGGTCAGAGTGATGCATCCGTCACTTTTCTCAGGATCTTCAGGAGTCGCTGATATGCCGATCAATAGCCCCAGTCCCTCCCTGCATTAGATGACTCGCTGCTAGATTCCTTACCACCCACAATCAATCACCTCCCTGTAACGAACGCGATTCAGACTTGCCACAAACCGTATTAAACATCGTTGTTTTTAACTTTTGTTAAACGTTGATAACCTAATTTTTACAACAATAGTCAATCGTCTAGATTCTAAGGTTTGCATCAGTCAAAAGCGCATCACCCCTCACGAGTAATTGTAGTAAACACAAACAGTGCCTCCTAATTCCTCCTAGAGAGAGCATGTATGCACACTTCATCATGCACCCGTTTATTTTACTTCCACCACATCATCCTGCGCAAAAGAGAACTCTATACACATTAAACTTGTTATTGCCCAACTCACACATCATCCAATAACACACTCACATGGCCGCTTCAACTCAAGTCCTAAACACTATGCAAGTCGGCCTTTCGTAACGAGTAATGAGCCTCCACACCCTTCCAAGTTTAGTCAATTGGAGATCTTGACCCCCATCTCACACCCCCATCAATCCGCATCCACCTTGCCCGTCCCACTCGGAGGGATGCACATGGACAGTCCAATCGATGGACACTTCGTATGATTGCAATAGCATTCTCTTATCCGTTGAAGTGCCAACAGCTTTACCAGTTCCGCAGATTTGTGTCGTTCGGTTCCAGTTTTTAGTTTGTCCCCTGCCCATACGATATCTGTAAGCATAGAACCGCTCAGTTCTACTCAGTCGCCAAACCATGATGAAATTCCTTTCACAGATCCAAGTAGTGTTCACCTTTGTTATCATAAGTCCGATCGGCACGTCCCAAGCTCACCAAAATCAAAAACGACCCTTTGTATATGGCCCGACGTGACACGGCATTTAAACCCGGCGCCTACATCGATTTTCTGCAATTTTGGGTCAACCTAAGATCAATTTACCAAACCTTTTTGACAACAAATGTCTTTCCAGAGCGAACCACCACTACGTCGCCCGACATCAGCAACTAAGTCTTGCCCGCTGGCCAGTAATTGCAAAATATCCCGGACACACAACAGTTAAATTCTGATAAAAGTCGGCCGATCCTTCTCGCCAACCTAAGAGATAAATCCAGTGAATTATGATATCGATCTCTGTTGGCAAGTTCCCAATTCTCTATTGAAGCTCTTTCCAATGCCACATCCAGCTCGATGCAGGCTTTGCTTAATATAAAAAAAAAAATATAATAAATTAAATTAAAATTGAACTCACGAGCTGTTTACTAACTATCGAGAAATAGTGATACTGACTCTTTGCTGCTTCTTGCTGAATGCTATCGAAAGCCCTAAATATTCCGATCTTGTCGTCGGTCCCCTGAAAAGCGATTTGGCATGTAATATTCTTGAGAATGATTCACCCTCTGTACCTCGACATACCTAAAGCTCTGTACGAATCAAAGAAATGTCTCA